>WOXC01011824.1:0-86916 GCA_011680675.1 Gymnobelideus leadbeateri
ATGTTTAATATGAATGCATTTGCAGACCCTATACTGTACTATGTGCTGTCATGAGGGGAGGGGGGAGGGAAGTAAAGGAAATTTGAAAATCAAGGAACTATGGAATTGAATCTTGTTAACTGAAACTAAACTAATAAATTAATTAAAAAAAAAAAGAAAAGGTACTTGCTCAAAAAAAAAAAAAAAACCAACACCAACCTCCTTCCAGCAACTCTGTGTGGCTATGATTCATGTGATACCACAGTCTCCTAAGAAATAAAGTTAAGGTTCGTTCAAGGGGCAAAAGTTGGATTCCTGTAGATGTGTAGTATGGACTATGGCATTTAACTGACAGAGAACTATTGAGGAGAAACAGTGTGAATGATATCTTTAGAGGGGTGGCTAAGTGGTGCAGTGAATAGAGCACTGGCCCTAGAGTCAGGAGGACCTGAGTTGAAATCTGATTTCAGATACTTAATACTTGCTAGCCATGTGACCTTGGACAAGTCACTTAACCCCAATTGTCTTGCTCTCCCCCCCCTCCAAAAAAAGCAAAAAAAAAAAGGATGTCTTTAGAGAAAATGTATAAGCAAGACCAATCATGCATGAGAGGAAGGATAAATGGATGGACAGAAGGTATGAGTTTCATCAATTTCTTTAAAATGTTCAGAAACCTTCCCTCTTTTTTTTTTTTTCGGAGTGCAATTGGGGTTAAGTAACTTGCCCAAGGTCACACGGCTACTTTTTTGTTTGTTTGTGTATTAAGTGTCTGAGGAGGGATCCGAACTCAAGTCCTTCTGACTCCAGGGCTGATGCTCTACTCGCTGTGCCACCTAGCCGTCCCAAGAAACCTTCCCTCTTCCTCTCCCTTATGCTTCCATACTGAATATATTCCCGAGAAGGATTTATGAGAGAATATGGACAAGAGCTGCATGGTTTGAAAAGGAATGGATGGATTGGAATTTGTAGCATCAGAGGGAGTGCCCACATCAATGGGATCATAGATCCACTGGAGAATCAAAACATGCCCATGCAGTTTTTTGTTGGCATATTTGGACACTTCAATAGATCCATGATCTTATTGATATGGTTATTCATTCCACCAGCAAAGATCACAACCCATCTATACCTGCTCATCTCATTCAATTCTTCTTTCTCTTTCCATAAATCCTGTTAGGTTATCTACCCAATATCCTGGAGATCTTCTTTTGGTTATTTTTAATATTTTGTGAATATCAGTGCAGCACTTGTCCATTTTATTAACTGCTCTGTTCACTAACAAATGTCTCTCTATTTTTTAAAAAATATTTTATTTCATTAAATATTTCCCAAGTACATGCAAAAACTTTTCAACATTCATTAAAAAATTTATTTTGAGTTACAAATTCTCTCCTTGCAGTCCCTCCCCCTTCCTTGAGAAGGCAAGCAATTTTATATTGATTTTACATGCAAAGTTATTCAGAACATTTCCATATTAGTACCATTGTAAAAGAAAACACAGACAAAAATGAAGAAACATTGGAAAAGTAAAAAAAAAAGTATGCTTTAGGGGGGCGGAGCCAAGATGGAGGAGTAGAAACAGCTCGTCCAAGCCACTCTGCCCCCAGATTTCCCCCAAACTATGTAAAAGGGGACTCTGAACAACTTCTGGAGCCCCAGCACCCACAGAACGACACAGAGAAGCTAACCTCCTGCTGAGGACAGCCCAGCAGCCCTGCAGGAAGTTCCAGCGCAGTGGTCTGGGACATGGCAGCGCTCAGCGCACAGAGCGAAGGAGCCGAGCGGAGCCCACGTCCGTGTGAGCCGAGGTTTTAGCCCCAGGGTTGCAGGGCCAGGAGCCGGCTGGAGGAACCCCAGAACACCAGGAGCTATGGCGACTCCAGAATTATCAACATAGACATACCTAGGACAAAGTAAGAGGTTGGTGTCCTATGGACTTTGGGACTGGTATTTAGGGAATGCGTCGGCTCCCTCCCGTGGGGGCTAGAAGCCGCTGAGGAGACACGCTATTTTGCAGTTTTCAGAGGCAGCTCCAGCTCCCGGCCTCCAAATCATAGGGAGATCCAGTGATCAGTCTTGGGGGGTAATCGCTCTTGCTTTAACCTCCCTGGATCTGGTTTGTGATCTAGGGTGGAAGTCGTGGGTGGGTTTACAGCTTGCCAGAAACGGAAGTTGCCCCCCACACGTTCGGGACGAAAATTCCTCTAGCTGGCCTTAAAGCCATAGTGTGGCAACAAGCCCAAAAGTCAAGTAATTAAGTGGCAACATGCCAAGGCAAAGGAAACAGAAAAATGCAACCCTAGACTCGTATTTTGGGGGCATAGAGTGGGAAAAGAGCTGTGAGGTCAGAAGTCCTGCTCCAAAAGCCCCAGGGGAAAACATGAACGGGTTGCAGGCCATAGAGGACCTTAAGAAGGACTTTAAAAATCAAATAAGAGAAGTGGAGGAAAAATTGGAAAGAGAAATGAGAAGGATGCAGGAAAAGTATGAAATGAGGGTCAACAGCCTGACTGAGGAAAACAACACCTTAAAAAATAGACTAACTCAAATGGCAAAGGAGGCCCAAAGGGCAATGAGGAGAAGAATGCCTTAAAAAGTCGAATTTGCCAGATGGAAAAAGAATCTCAAAAGTTCACTGAGGAGATTCATTCCTTCAGAGTTAGACTGGAGCAAATGGAAGCTAATGACTTTATGAGAAATCAAGATGCTGTTAAGCAGATCCAAACAAATGAAAGATTAGAAGGCAATGTGAAATATCTCATGGGAAAAACCACTGACCTGGAAAATAGATCCAGGAGAGACAATTTAAAAATTATTGGACTACCTGAAAGCCATGATCAAGGAAGAACCTAGAAATCACCCTTCAAGAAATTCTCAAGGAAAACTGCCCTGATGTTTTAGATCCAGAGGGCAAAATAGAGGTTGAAAGAATCCACAGATCACCTCCTGAAAAAGATCCCAAAAAGAAAACTCCCAGGAATATTATAGCCAGGTTCCAGAATCCCCAGATCAAGGAGAAAATACTACAAGCAGCCAGGAAGAAACAATTTCAATATTGTGGAAACACAATCAGAATAGCCCAGGACCTGGCAGCTTCTACACTGAGGGATCGAAGGGCATGGAATATGATATTCCAGAGGGCAAAAGAACTGGGAATGAACCCAAGGGTCACCTACCCAGCAAAACTGAGTATTTTGTTTCAGGGGAAAATATGGTCATTCAGTGGAATAGAGGACTTTCAAGCATTCTTGAGGAAAAAACCAGAATTGAATAGAAAATTTGACATCCAGACACAAGAAGCAAGAGATGCCTGAGAAGGTAATCAGGGAAAAGAAATCAAAAGGAACTTATCAAATTTGAACTATTTACATTCCTATATGGAAAAGCAATAACTGTGACTGATGATACCTTTCTCACTATGAGAATAATGGAAGACGGGTGTGTGGTCATATGAATACCTATGTGAATGTGTGTGTAGATGGTTACAGTTATATATGGATAGAGGGCATAGGTTGAATTTGTTGGGAAGGGAGAATACTCAAGGGATGAAATTATGAGGTGAGAGAGGAAAGTAGCAAGAGGAGATGGGGAGAGATAGGGTAGGGTAAACTATCCCATGTACAAGAAGCAAGGGGAAATGGTTGCAAAGGAGGGGGAGAATAAGGAAGGCTAAAAAGGCAAAACCACATTCACATTGAATTTGGTTCAGGGAGAAAATGACATACATACTAAATGGGATATCTCAACCTGCAGCAGGATAGGGGGAAGGGGGATGAGAGGAGGGATGATGGATGGGAGGGCATCCTTGGGGTGAGGGGAGGTTGGAAGTACCCACTATAGAAGAGGGACAGGATCATGTAGGGAATGGACCAGGTGGAGGGTGGGATGAGTGGGAGGGAATTATAAGAAGCCTTGTACAATGTATCTACTATGATAATATTTTGCATAGCTAGATATGTACAACATATACTGAATTGCTTATCTCCCAAGAGGGAATGGGTGACAAGGGAGGAAGGAAATGGATCTGAAATTTGAGGTCGTAACATTAAATGTTTCAAATATATATAAATACTATTATTAATACTCTTTTGCTTGTAATAGGGAGATAAGATGTGCAGGCATTGGGACACAAAAATTCACCTTCCTCTAATGGAAAAGTCGATGGGGGTATGGGAGAAGGTATGGGAGAGAGCAGATTGGAGGAAGAGATATCTTGTGGGACTACTATTTTGGGAGGTTGGGTAGGGGAATAATGGGGGGAAAATGATTGTAACTCAAAATCTGGCAGAAATGAATGATGTAAAACAGAAGTTAAAGCATTTGTTTAAAGTAAAAAAAAAGTATGCTTTAATCTGCATTCAGAGTTTATCAGTTCTTTCTGGTTATGGATAGCATTTTAAATTATGTACCCTTTGGAACTCTCTTGGATCATCGTCTTGATCAGAGTAGCTAAGTATTTCACAGTTGATCATTCTTACAATATTGGAGTTACTGTATACAATGACCTCCTGGTTCTGCTCATTTTGCTTTGCATCAGTTCATACAAGTCTTCCCAGGTTTTTCTGAATCCATTGTGCTTATCATTTTTTATAGCACAATAGTACACCATCACATTAATATACCACAGCTTATTGAGTTATTCCCCAACTGATGTGCATCTCCTCTATTTCCAGGTCTTTGCTGCCTCAAAAAGTCTATAAATATTTGTAAATATAGGTCCTTATCCATTAAAAAATTTCTTTGGGATACAGACCTAGTAGTGTTATTGCTAGGTCAAAGGGTAGGCACAGTTTTATGGCCCTTTGGTTCCAAATTGTCCTCCAGAATGGTTGAACTAGTTCACAACTCCACCAACAGTGCGGAATGTCCCAATTTTTCCTCATCACCTCCAGTGTTAGTCATTTTCCTTTTCTATTATGTGAGTCAATCTAATAGGTTTGAGGTCGTATTTCAGAATTGTTTTAATTTTCATTTCTCTAATCAGTAGTGATTTAGAGCATTTTTATGTGATTGTTGATAGTTCTGACTGTCCATTTGTTAATCCCTTACTCTTCCACATAATTTCTGAACACCAGTAACCATGTATCTTTGTTTGATGCCTCATTTGATATCAATGATCAGTGAATCATTGAGCAAAGCTATCTCAGTGGTTGCATCTATCATAGAATCTTTTATGATCTCAAAATAGTCTATTCTTTTCTTTACCAATTCAAATGCTCTTTTGTAATCAAATAATTTCAAACTAATAAACACACGGGAGTTTATATTCTCTATACATCTTAGTTAAGTGTGTGTCTGTGAAGAGGTGTTTTGACATAGAAAATCACGTGATTTTCTATAGATAGAAAGCCTATTCTTAATTTTATCACTGATATACTTGATGTATGCATAGACTATTTTAATAAAGATTTTAAAATGATGAAAAAGTAAAATATTGGTTGGTAGCTACTGTCTTCTTGTTTGCCTTTTTTTTTTTTTTGCATAGGGGCATTAATTCCATCCTTTCCAATCTCTTGAAATCTTTTCTTTCTGAGACATCTTGAAAATCAGTCCCCAAATAGGATTTTGGGTCCAGCTACTTCCTCTCACTTCATCTTGAATTATCTGTACTTTTTCCAGACTATATTGTGTACTAAAGTGAGAGAGTGAAATTGTGATGATTCTACTGTTATTACTGATAAGAAGAGGTCATTGTAGAAACATTGGCATATTAGTTCCATTTCATATCATTATCCTTCTTCCAATTTAATTTATAATTGTCCTCAAAATGGTCCAGCCCAGTTGAGTTTTTTTTTTTTTTCTCTTTGGAAGGCAATTTGGGGTAAGTGACTCGCCCAAGGTCAAGTGGCTAGTTTTTGTGTTAAGTGTCTGAGGTCAGATTTGAACTCAGGTCCTCCTGACTCCAGGGCCTGTATTCTATTCACTGCACCACCTAGCCACCTTGCCCTTCACCTCTCCCCCCCCACCCCGCTGGGTTTTGAACCTTTTTCAGGTTTGTTTTCCTTTTCACTTTTTGTTGTTTTTTTTTTTAAGATTATAGTGTTGGTAACTTTACATCCTCCTCTCTCTCATGTTTTGCAAATGAGCACATGCTTTAAACTGCTCTTGAAGTTCCACTTGACAAAGAGATGAAGTGTTAATTGTATAAGGCAAGCTTCTTTAACCTCCTCGTTGTGCAAATTGTTTTACATTGTTTACATTTCTTTAACCAGAATGAATGTCTTTGCTTTTATCCATTTCCTAAATTTTTTTAGCATCAGCTTTGTTGCAGTTTAATTACCAGTAACATCTTATTTTCATCTTTATCTTTCTTTTTTTAACTTTTGTTGTACGTAGTTGATCTGATCAGATAGACACAGCTGATACTGAAACAGCTCCCAAATCAATAACTAGTGATCTGTTACTATGTAGACTTTTAAATTTTATAGTTTTTGCCATGTTTGGCACCTTCTGACTCTCCTTTTGAAGAAAGTGTTGACTATGTAAATATCTGATCTCTTTCATTCATTTGGGTTAATTTTAACTCAAGTTATTTGCTGTCTACATACATACATACATACATACATACATACATACATACATATATATATATATATATATATATATATGTTCTTTTAATTTAGCACTCAGCTATCTAGTTATTTCCCTCAATGAAGTAAATACATCTAATTTAGGAACTATATTATTATTCCAATCTATTTACAAAATTGAAAAAAATACCATCAAGTGAAAGAAATCAGATATAGCAGAGAAAGGAAAGCTACAGTTTTGGTGAGAAACTGAGTCAATTCAAGAACCTTCTTGAAATATCTTAGCCTTAGGAAATCTTATTTATCTGTCATGATATTTTGTGATGAGGAGGAGTCAGCTAGTAGTAGATGAAAACAGGGAGAAAGGTCACATCAGGGTAATTTCCTTTAACAAATACAAAGTCTTTCTTTGGGAAGAATGCAAACAACCCCAAAAAATGAAGGACAGAAGTTAGACATTTTAAGTTCTAGGTTTTTTGAATGTAATCAGCTGAAACTTTATAAACATTTAGCATAAAACTCATTTTTAATCTCATAAACTTAATTTTTTCCCCTTAGCATATGGGATGCATAAAAAGGATATAAAACTTTAGTAAATTGAGCCTTACTTGTGCTTTCTAAAGAAGAAATTGAATTGCTCTAATGGCAGCTGCATCTGGCTTTCAGTTCGGAACAACCAGTGTAAATCTCATTTTTAGTGCCTGATTTAGTAAACACTCAGCTGCTGACATGCTTCGAAAACAGCCCTGAATGACAGGGTTTGTCTGTAAAGACAGTTATGTAACCTTTGTGTAGTGCTCTTCTGAAATGTGTGAAGCACAGCAGAAATCCTGATTGAGACGTCTCCCAATTCTCTCGGACTACACATTTAAATCTGCCAAGCATTTGCAATTCGTTATCCATAGAGGTAACACAAATGTATCCTAGCTATGTAGGGATTCAAGTCTCTCTATCACATACATGAGATTCAAAAACACATAAAAGCACTAATGAGCGATTAGGAGGGACATATGGCTTAGCTTCCTCAAGGTGATAATTACCATTCACTTTTGATTCTGTCCTTTTCAGAATCTTATGTCATGCTCCCACACACTAAGGAGCCACACGTAATTCTGGCTCTCCTTCTAGTTAGCAAAAGCTGCACGTGCCCAGCTTGTGATTTTTTTTGCTATAAATAGAAAATCAGGAACAAGATGAGGCATTCAACTCCCTTTATATTGACACATACAGAGCCTTTAAGATAATAATGCCAGTTGAGTCATAATAGAAAACTATTACTAAATGAAATTGATTACTTTTTTTTTTTGGTTCAAAGGTTATCGGCTCCTAAATAAAGCCACCCTATCAATACATGTTTCTCTGTGTGGGTATGCATATATATATATGTGTGTGTGTGTGTGTGTGTGTGTGTGTGTGTGTGTGTGTATGCACACACATATATACATATACGTGCATATATGTATATATACACACATGTGTATGTATTATAGGTAGTTGTAGGACATGTTATAAATGTCAATAAGATCATTTCAAGTGACATGGCTGGTATTATGGTTCATTGCTAAGAATTAAGAAGGGGACTTTTCAGACAAATTGAGTAATCTAGTTAATGTTGAAGGGTTAATAGGCCCTTGGTATATTTATAGGAAGGACACATGGGTTCCACTAGATACACTCTAGGTCTGGGAGCATGGAGGGCAGTGTAAGGGAAGGGTATTTGGGTACCATTCACTCCTCTACAAAATGGATTAATGGCAGCACCCACCTGAATAAGGAGCAGTAGTGGTCCCAGTAGTAATTCAATCTCCAAAATGGAACAAAGGGTAAGGAAAGGATATAATTGAAGATGTTGCCAGAGAGCATCAAGCACTATGGTCTTCAGGCAAAATCAGGAGAAAGTGAGAATCTGCTCCTAAGACTTGGTTTATCATTATATTAAGATTTTTGCCAGTTGTTGGGTGGGATTACATTATCATTTTTCCAAACAGGGTAGTAGAAGAAAACAGAAGAGAGTTGAGGCTTTTATAGGGAGGGGCAGGGTCACTTTCAGGTGATCATGCATTGTATTTATTTGTCACCTTGGCTGTTAGAGGTAGAGAGGAACCACTCATTGAAATTGTATGGAAGATGGAATGAAATAAATTAAAAGATATTTGTTAAGTGCTTTCTCTGTGTTAAGTTACAAGGGTTACAAATAAGAAAGAGGATATAATCTTTGCTCTCAAGGAGCTGCCCAGTGATGAAGACAACACATATAAAGGAATTCAGTCACAGGCTGGATAGAAAAACCCAGAAGTCCTGAGGTTACCAGGTGTGACAAGACCCAGTGGGCCTTATGGTATAACAGCAGGCCAGAAAACAGTAACCAGGAGACTGAAGACCATAGAGATAAGGCAAATGGGAAGGCCTATTCTTCATCTCATTGGAAAGGTTAGAGCTAGTTTCTACCTTAGAAGGTTTCAGGTACAGAAAATTCCAGATATAGGGGCTTCCAGAAGGAAACAGGGAATGAGGAGCAGAAGGTACCAGGGAGAAGGATGAGGTGCAGTTTAAAAGAAACAGCCTATTGAGAAAATTCTTCCTAACCCCCCCCCCCCACATGTGCGTGCGCACGCGCGCGTGCGCGCACACACACACACACACAATGATATCTAGGCCTTCAGTAAAACTGTAAAGTTCTAGAAGCCATGGCATCCCATATCTCCTACTTGTACTTTTTGTTTCCTCCAGACACTTGTCCTTCTCTGGGGATCTTACTTTAGGTTTTTGTCAACCAGTATCAATAAGGGATCATTAAGGATTGAGAAGATTCAAGATGGAATTCATATCTATGATATTTGAGTTTTAAAAGGAGATCCTAGAAGAGAAAGCTTCAAGTAGTAGAAAGTGCCCTGGATTTGGAATTTTAATTCTGGTTTAGAATCCTGATTCTCTCATTTATTTTACTAGTTATATGACTATGGACCAGCCACTTCACCCTGGCTTCAGTTTCCTTGTCTGGGAAGTGAGGGTGTTGGACAATATGAAAGTCTTCAAAATCTAAGGAAATGAAGGCATAACATTTGAGTGACAGGTTTAACGTTTTGAGTGGAGTTAAAATTGGGGGGCTGGGAACAAATTGCTCTCTCTAAGCTAAGGTCCATGTTGGGGATGCTGGGTGGTCTTAGATAGCATTCATGGGGTAGAGTGAGAGGAACCTATCCTAAAACAATTTTCCCTTTTCAACTATCTAGATTTTGGGAGCCCAAATTATCAAACAAATGTTGATATGCTAAGGTAGGGCTGTCATGCAGAATGGGGTAGTGAAGTTGATTTGGAATGGGGGAGACATGATTTTAAATCTTAGTTCTGCTATTCAGTACCTATGTGACCATGGGAAATTCATTTAACCACTCTGAATTTGTTTCCTCATGCATATACTGCAGTGGTTTGAATAGTTAATAGATTTCCAAGTCCCTTTCCATGCTACATTTTTTAATTCCATAATTTTTATTCAAGATGACATGTAAAAACTCCATTTTCTATTCTTCATGAGTTTTTCAGAAAAATAAGAGTGTAATCAAGTGAGGAATAGTGTTACCTGTGGGAAATGTCTAGTAATGTAGAGGGGAGAGAGATCATGGATCCCAAGCAGGTCAAAATGTCAAGAATACAAATAACAAAGAACTAGAAGCTTCATAGAAAGTTATTGGAGAAGTTACAGTTGAGAGACTTTCAGCAAGGTGATTGAGTGAGAGATTGTGTCTAAGATGAGTTTCCCCTCCAACAGTAAGATATGAATCAAATAAAGTCAAAGAGCCACAACAAAAATGAGGCGAAGCAAAGCAGTTCTTGCAAGGAAATCACCAAAAAGTCTTCACAGAGGCTAAAGGAATGAGAAAGAAAAAAACAACCTCTTAGGAAAGAAAAAAAAGCAACCTTTGCTCCAAGGCAAAAGAATGCAGAAAGAAATCAGTTGAAGAAGTGGAAAAAAATTTCAGTAACTACAACTAGAAAAAAAAGAATGAAATGGGCCTGAAAACTCCTAGAATGGCTGAAAAGGATAATAAAATAATTTAGGGAAGAGATAAGAAATGAAATTAGGTCTCTTAATGAAGAACACAAAAGATAAGGAGAACAGAAACTAGAAAATCTTAAAGTAGGGGACCCTCTGAAGAGTGAGAATAGAGAAGATAGGCCTCAAAAATGTGATACAACAAAAGTTGTTAGGACAAAGTCAAAAGAAGGCAAAACCAAAACAAAGACCTAGAAAACAGAACGGGAAGAGACAATATAGGAATTGCTGGGTCCCAGAAATCAAAAGAAAAAACATAGAATTACTTATTTCAGGAAATAAAAAAATAATATTTCTCAGGACCAGAACCATTGGATAAAGTGCTTAGGAGAGAATCTAAATACGACTTCAGAGAGTAACCTCAGAGTTAACTCACCCTTTAATTTAATTGCCAAGATTCAAAGCTTCTAGGTGTAAGAGAAAATATTTCAAGGAGATAGGAAGATGAAGATAACTTATGTATCAAAGAACTCCAATTTGAATTATAAAGGACTACTCACCAAAAAAGGAGGAAATTCTCCTAAAAGGGGGAGACAAGAGTATCATTGTTGTGAGTCCTAGCTTGTTGAAGGGTCAGTGAAGAAAGGTAGGGTTGTATGTACGATAAGAAATACTACTGAAAACGAAGGAACTTAGTATTTCTTGAAATTGGAGTGCCACAGTTGACAATCATTCCAGTTGGAGGGCAAGGCATCAGCTTGTGATTTATAGTCTTATCTGAACAAAGCAATAGAAGGTTTAAAAAAATAACAGAAGTAGAATAAAGTTAGAAACATGCTGAAGCCAGTTCAAATTGTCTCTCAAGAATTAAATATTACATTTTCAGTGTGAGCATTTACATCTTAGAAACTGGCAAACACTTCAAATCAGGGCATGGTTTATTGTTTTGTTGATTGTCTAGACTTAAGAAGGTGACATAAAAATTTTAATAATGTATACTAAACTTTAAATAATGTATACTAAACTTTATGTCATGTGAACTTTTTTTTTTGAAGAGCCACCTAATCATATGCCAGCACACACCTGAAAAAGTAGGCCAGCAACTGGGATGGACTATGGAGGGAAAGAAGTTTGTGTCAGAGGGTGGGGTCAAGGGAAGAGATTGCATCAAGCAAAACAAAGTACAGTTATAGAAGGCTGATTACAAAAAAGGGCAGGGGTGGGGATCAAGGCACAGTGATATGGGTCAGGGCTGGATAATGAGGTTTGAAGGGAGAGGACTGCAATTAGATTGTTCCAAGCAAAACACACTGTACATACCCAGTGGTGAATTTTTCATTTAAAAAGAAGAAAAAGAAAAAAAGAAAAAACATTATAAATGGATTTAACAGCCCCTCGGAGGAAAAACAAACCTAATCATCACCATAAATAGTAAAGGGATGAGAATGGATTAGAGAGTAAACCTTTCAAATTTGATGTGATACAAGAAACACACTTAAAAAAATAAAGAGTCATACATAGTTAAATGAGAATGGGTTTAGGGAGAAGTTATAATTTACTAAATACAAAAACCCCTCAAAACCCAAACCAGGAAATTGAAGACAAGGTCATAATAAAATAGATACTTTCAAGAGAGATGAACAAGGAAACCACATTAAATTTAAAGAAAGCATAGATTATGAAACAATATTAATGTTAAATATAGGAATACCTAATGACAGTATCTAAATACACAAAAGTCAGTGGAATTGTAAAAAGAATTGGTTAGCAAGACAATAATTGAAGGTACCTCTATATGCTTCTTACTGATCTAGCCAAATTTAATGGAAAGAACATATGAATAAATGCAGAAACAAATACCATTTATAGACCATAATGCTAGGTAATTTATTATCAGTAAAGGAAATATGAACAAAAGATTAAGACTTAAAAGGACATTAAGTAATATTATCCTAAATAATGAGTAAGCTAAAGGAAAAAATCATAGAAACAATTAAAAATATTACTTTTTTGATTATATGAGGGAGGGACTATATGTTGAAATTTATGGAATGCTGCTAAAAAATCAGAACACATATCTCAGAATATATATTAACAAAAGAGAAAAAGATGACTAATGAATAGAGGATAAAACTAAAAATATTAGAGAATTAACAAATCAACAATAACAAACATGAAGAAATTCATTTCTAACATCAAAGAGTTAAAATTGAAATAAAAATTATTGAGTAGATATTAAAATATTCAAATAGGAATTATCGTCTTATGAACATGGGCATTCCCTTCAAGGATACAAATCACAACCTATCTAGGAAATCCCATCCTCAGTCTCTTTTGTTCATGTTTTTCCATTAGTTCACTACAGAACTCAACATTCCAGGGTAATTAATCACTTACTAAGAACACTGAAAAGTTGCCATTGGTGTACCTAGCTTCTCCCCTGGTCTTACCACCTAATCAGATTATCTTTCTTTTGCTCATACATTTCTTTGTTGACATCTATTATATCACTTCTCCTCATTTATTATTATGTGTCTGGCTATTCACAACTGTTTCTACTTATTTTGGACTGGACTGGATGCAGCAGTAGGTTATGTGGACTGAATGAACCAGAAGCTGCTGCAGGACATATGGACTGAGTAGGACAGAAGAAGGTACAGGCTGACCTCAACTAGCTAGCTAATTGCATTGGTTAGCAACAGAGCCCTAAGAAGTCCCTTTTTGTTGTTTTGATACCTCCCCCTCCTTATTCTGTGGTAAGGAATAAGGGGATAAGCTGTTCTACTATGAAGCTGGCATTGTGATCCTGGCCACCTATGTTACTGGCAGTCAGAGGTCATGGGGTGGAACATTGTTGGCCAAGTTGGTGGAACTGGGTAGGCTTTGGAAACGGCCCTCCCTCCCTCTGTCCCTCACCTCCACAATACCATTTGGGATTGTTGTGAGCAAAGAAGTTAAGAAGCAGACCTGGGTTGACTTTGAGTTAACTTTGCTACCCAGGTGGATTGATCTGAGACCTGGCTCTGGGCTCTTTGGGCAAGGAGAACATAAATGTGGCTCTAAGGCTCTGCCACTGAGCCCCTGAGTTGCCAGAACATCTCTTTGCTCATTTTTACTTCCTTGCTGGCAGCTTTTAAAAAAAATCTTCATATAAACTGATTTTTAGCCCCATTGGGAACTGCTTTTATCTGAGAGTATTTGAATATGTTTTTATTTGAAGGAATGTTTATTTGAACTCTCCCACTCTGAGTGATTCATTGTAAAAAATGCAGAATATCATCTGGTTATCCTTGAGCTTATCCACGGTAACAATTCTTTGGAGAGTATATTATTTCATGTCTTTCAGGCATGCTCCAGTACTTGAAGTGTGCCAGTCTTGAGAAGATGGGTCTTTGTTTCAGGAAGAAGCTTGGAATCTTTAAAATAACTTGTCAGTTTCCCCAAAGAAATTCACTCCATTCTTCTGTTCAGCTCTGGGCTGAGCTATTTACAGTGTCTGTCCAAGATGCAGACTGATAGATGAGTTCCATAGGTTATTCATTAAACCACCTATCATAGTCTATAGAGTCACAGGCTTTATTCATCGCCTAGGTTTTTCCTTTGTTCTAGTTAAGCCAGTCTCTTGAAAGTGATTATGAATCTCATTTAGGAGTATCTGCAATATCTGGGGGCTCAACTCAATACAACGCCATCCACAAACAGAAACATCTGGAAGAATTCACAGTTTATAGGTAATCCTTCCCCAGCCTGGGTTCTGTGCTGACTTCCATAATAGTGGCAAATACCTTTGGTGAGAATATGCCTCTTTATTTATCTTCTGCCTGATAATAAGAAGAATACCATTGAACAATATTTTCTATTTGTTTCAAGGAATATTATACAATTTTGGACATATGTTAGATCAGGAGCAATTAAGATGGCATTTTATTCTTCTGAATAAAATCCTTTTTTTGTAATCAACAATGGGCACAATAGAATCTTGTATTTTTCAGTCAAGTTTTATGAGGGGAAAGATGTGGTTTACTATGGAATATCACTTGAGGAAGCTTGTCTCTTGCTATCTAATACCCATAACAAAGATGGTTTTAATATGTTTATAGATTATTCTAATAAAATTTTTAATAGATGGGAAAGTAGGCATATTGGTTGGTTTCTATTGTTGCAATTATCTTGTTCATTGTTTTATAGTGACAATATAAACTCTGAGATTTTCTCCTTATCTCTCTCCTTCAGATTTCTTCAGAACTGGTCTTTCAGTACTGGCAAAATTGTTTTACCTCCCTCAGCACAAATCTTCCCTTCTTTGTGTATACTTGCTTTAGTCCAGGTGCTTTACCCATCTTTGCTTCCCTCAGTGCCATTTCCACCTCTTCTATAAGCACATCCTGATATAAAAGAACAAATGTTGTAGCTTTCCTGGTAAATTTAAAAAAAAAAAGCATTTGTAACAAATATCTGTGAAGAACTTTGCCCCCTAAGTTCCTGTCTGTTGTCTTCCATCCTGTTTCATCTCTAAATGTACTTGGCATATCTTTACTTTGGGGTCTCCCACTAAGCTTTCTTTAAACTCCCCCCGTCCCATTTCCACTGCTTCTCATTGCTTAATGAGGCCACACAGCTCATAATCTTCCACCATACTTCTCCATAATGTTTTATGGATGAGTTTATATTGTAAACCAGTCTTTCTGATCATTACCATGTTTCTCTTCATTCCTCTTTGGGCTCTGTTCCCAAGTATGAACTTTTTTCTCTTTCCCATGGCTTACTAGGAGTCTTGGAAAATGACTCTGCCTCTGCAGCTCCCTCTTCTGGTAAGTTCTAACCAGAATCTCTATTTCTAACTGTGTTTGCTCCTTCATTCCTCTCTGGACTCTATTCCTGAATCCTTGGATTTCTTTCTCCACCATGCCTCTATATAGAAATCTGCTTTCTTTTCTTTTCCCACCCCCTTTCTTTTTCTTTTCCTTTCATTTGTTGTCTTTACCCATCAGGATGAAAGCTCCATGTGGACAGGAAGGGTCTTTCTTTTTGCTTACATGTATATTTTCAATACTTAGGAGAGTCTCTGGCACATGGTAAACACTTAATAAATGGCTAATTTATATTGCTTAAATAACTAGAGAAAATTGCTATAATTTGTGTTGATATTCTTTCTCCTCATACATCACCCCCCTTTTTGGGGGACACAAAATCTGATCTAAATAGGTCAGTTTGGAATTACTTTTTACTGACCACTATATATTTTCCTCATTTTTATTCTTATATTTTTATATTAATTTTCACTTTTCTTCTAACAAATTGATGGTTTGACTGTTTTAGCTCTTGCTTCAAGAATGACTCCTACATCGATAATGAGTCATTTTCTGTCTGCTAAAATACAATAAATTTATATTTATAAATTTTTTGGTGTTATTCAGTATTTGCCACTCAGCACTTTCTGATTCTTTTCTTAAAGAAAGCAAATCTTCTGTGTAACTAATGCCTTTGGTCTCTCATTCTTTGCCCCTGAGTCAATATATTTTCCACTATTTTCATCTATTCTTATCTATGCTTCAAACTCACCACAAAGTATATATTGATTTAGTTTGGAGGGTCCTAAAGAGTTCTTCATATAATTTCACTACTTTATATCCTCTGCAACAAATGTTGGCACGTACACTGCAATTATTTTCATGATGGCACTTTTGCTAATACATATCATGAATACTGCAATATGAGACAGACAAGTGTCCTATGCTGCCCTTGAATGTATAATAAAACCAACTTTGCCAGCTCTGTTATTTGCTTCTCTCCAAGGAAAATCTATGAGTTACCTTCAACTTAGTTGCAACTTCCTTCTGTCTCATGGTTTCATTTATAGTGAACATGACAAGACTGATTCAACTCAGATACTCCAGTAGCATTATTCATTGGTCACTGAACAAAGATATCAACTTAGGGTACCAACATCTAAGTTACTGTTCACAGTTATTCCAGAAACTATGATTCTCAGCACCATCTTATCCCCTTTTCTGGGGATGGATTTACAAAAAACATTCCATCAAATGTTTAAAAAAAATCTTATGCTAAATAAATTAATCTCAGAAATAAAGAAAAAAGGCATCTCAACTAGCTCCTTTTATGATCCCAATAACCAAACCAAGGAGAGAAAAAGTAGAGTGGAAAAATTAGAGACCATCTCATGAATGAACCAACTTATTAAATAAATATTAGCCAAAATATTTTTGTATTAATACAACTTAGTCTTTATAAACAAATTATAGACTGTGTTAAATGGTAACTATATGGAGTAAAAGGTTATCAGAAACAATTATAACAATTTCTTATAGAAGTTTAACAAATGTAAATCACATGTCCTAATGGAGATTTTTTTGAAGCATTCGTTGAATGTTTACTATGTGCCAGGAACTGTGCTAAATAGTGGAAATAGACATACAAGCAAAAAGAAAGACAGTTCCTGCCTTCAAGAGGGCATGTTCTAATAGAGAAGACAATATTAAAGAGGAATAGAAAACAAGAAGAGGGATACATAGGTGCTTCCTCAGAGAGGGTTCCAGACAGGAATTCACTAAGTGGAAAGGGAAGCTGTAGGGATGGAGATGTTGCCAGCATGAGAAGGCCACTGGGTGAAAGTGTCAAAATGGTCCAGGGAGGTCTGGACCTCCCTAAACAGTGAGAAGTAATATGGATCTGAAACCTGAGCATTGGAATAGCCTCTAAGGTCTGAGTCCTTCAGCCTGTGTGGCAAACTGGGACTGAACGATGGATTGCCACTCCTTGGTTTTGCTGATATATCTTATTCCTAGGTAGAGAGCTTATTCACTCTGTGTATTGTCTCCCATATTCTCATCTGTCTAAATTTTCTGATTTCTTTTCTGTCAACTCAAACAAACTGATTTGCTGTTTCCCACGTGTGGTCTTTGTGAAACTAGACTTTGGTGGAAAAGGAATCAAGCATTTGATATGTAGCTTGGCATGCCTCTTTTCCAGTAATGGATAGTGACCAGAAGCTCAGCTCGAACCTAAAAATCTTCTCCCCTAGTCTAAGAATATTTAGGGCAGAACTTGTAAATATAATCCTAGCTGGGTACTTTTTATCTTATGGGAGCAGAGTGGCCAAGCTCATGGTCCCAATCTCCTGCTCACTTCTAGGCAGGAATCAAAGTCTCCCTTGGTGGGTGGGCAGAGGAGACTCTAGAAATCATGCTTTTCTTAGAGTCTCATCTAGATAGACTCATGAAGAGGCACACAATCTACACGGGCAGTATAGCAATTACATTTATTTTTAATTTTTTTACATTACAATTATTTTTAAATTTTTATTTTTTTAATTAACAAGCATTTTCTGTCCATCCATTTGCCCATCAAAAAGAAAAAAAAATAAAACAGAATCCTCATAACAAATGTAGACAGGTAACTAAAACAAACTCCTACAGAATCCATATCCAAAAATATATATCACATTTGGCATGTGGAATTTATCACCTTTCTCTGAGAAGGGGGTGCAGCGTGTTCATCATTGGTCTTCTGGCATCATGACTGGTTGAGGCATTGATCAGAGTTCTTAAATCTTTCAGAGTTGTTTGTCTTTACAAGGTTGTTACGTGGAAATTGTTAGCATGGTCCTGCTGCTTATGTGACTATACTTTGGTTCATGCAAGTTTTACTAGGTTTCCTTGAAACCATTCCTTTGATTATTTCTTAGAGTACTATAATGTTCAGTTACCTTAATAAACTATAATTGGTTCAGTCATTCCTTAATTGTCACTATAAAAATGAGCTGCTATAATTATGGATCTTTTTCCTTTGGGGGTATACCCAAAAGATTCTCTTGAATCTCTTTGGGTACACCCACTGGAAGTGGCCTAGTAGAAGGCTCACTGACCCCAAGGATACATAAAGTTCAGTGATCAGAGGGCATGATTCTAAATTGCTTTCCAGAATGACTGGACCATTTCACAGCTGTACCACAGTGTCAACATTTGTCATTTTACTTTTTTTTTGGTCATCTTTAACAATTCAATCCCATCTGTGTTCATTCTAGGCTGTAAGTTCATTGAGTGGAATTGCCTAGATTATTTACATTTTTAAAATTTCTTTTGTTTTTACATCATCTAAATCACTCCTGCGTCTCATCCTCTTCCCATACAGAGATTCATCCTATATAAACAGGAACTTTTTTTAAAGAAAAAGAGGAAAAACAACAAAAAAATTACCTTAAGTGATCATTACATTAAAAATATCTGAAAGTATATGAAATGTTCCACACACACAGACCTGCCACTTCCACAAAGGCAGGAAGGAAGTGTCTTATATTTATTCTTCATGGCCATGCTTATTCTTTATAATTTTGACACTCAGAATATTTAAATTGTTTGTTTTAATCTTTTTTTTGCTATACTGCTATTTTTGAATTTCTAGAAGTTAAATTAATTTTTATAGATAGGCCTTCTTGGTCACCCTTCTCGCCTTCTTTTTTTCCCTATCCAGTTTCAGTCTCATCTTTATGTCAGACAAAATTATCTGTCACTTTTTTGTTATACTGGAATGTTGTATTTATTTTGTTGTTTAGTCATTTTTCAGTCTGGTTGAACACATAATGACCTTTTTGGTGGTATTCTTGGAAAAAATAAAGGAGTAGTTTGTAATTTCCTTCTCTGTCTTATTTTACATATGAGGAAACTGAGTCAAATAGGGTTAAGTTATTTGCTCAGGGTCACACATCTAGTAAGTATCTGAGGCCAGATTTGAGTTCAGAATTTTTGGACTTCAGACCCATCATTTTATCCACTGTTTCACCTAGCTGCCCTTGTATCTATAATAACATTAATGAAAAAGTCTTTAGTGAGGACCTGCTATGAATTCATCATCATGTTGGATGTAGTGGTGGAGACACAAAAGAAATATTATGATTCCTTCTCCCCACAAAGATGGGGAGTCAAGGTATGTACAACAAATAAACTCACAATATGAGACTGTATGCAATGACTATGTGCCACATTGTATGGTCTATCTTTGTACTTTCTGAAGAATGAGCTCTTTGGAAAGGTGCTAGAAATCGAAATGGTAGGTATAAAATCTACTTTCCCATGGAAACAATTATAGTGCCATTGAAAGATGCAGGGATGTTTTTGTATGGTGGAGGTCAGAGAGACTTTCTTTAGTTTTACAATGGTTTGGTGTGAAGTGACAGTTCTCCAAGTGGACATTTCAAATAATTAGTTGGAGATAGAGAGGACTGAAATCTTGATGAGCGGATAGGACTGGAAATAAAGACTTGGGAGTCATTGGCATTATGATCGATCCTTTCATGAGAAAGAATGAGCTTTGGAGGGGAGGAGCAGAAAAAGAAAAGAACAAATGTGTGAGAGAAGATGAATTTTAGAATAAGCTCCAGTTTGGAGCTCACTTAATATAACATTATTATTTATAAAAATACATCTATCTGTGGATAACTTAGGAAAAAGAAGCACTGACTAATAGCATAGGATTCTATTCATTTATTCCTTGATTTCTTCAAGCATTCTTTGTAAATCTTTTAACGTTTTATAATTTTAGATAATTATTTTGCATTTTTTTTCACTCTATAAGTTGTCTTCCAGAAGAATGTAAGCCCCTTGAGAGCAGGGTTTATATCCTTTTTTGTTTTTGTATTCCCAACATACAGCAGATTTTGTACATGATAGGCACTAAATAATAAATGTTTATTGAAGTCGCTCCATACATAATAAATGACACCCATTGTGTGCGTGCATGCATATGTGTGTGTGAGTGAGTGAGTGAGTGAGTGTGTGTGTGTGTGTGTGTGTGTGTGTGGTAGTTCAATTGTGTCCAATTTTTCTTGATCCCATAGCATGCCAGGCCCTTCTTTCCTCCACTGTCTCTTGAAGTCTCTCCAAATCATGTTCATTGTTTCCATGACACTTTCTATCTCATCTTCTGCCATCCCTTTTTCATTTTGCCTTCAGTCTTTCCCAACATCAGGAAAAGATTCCAATGAGTCCCATCTTCTCATTAGAAAACATTTAAGCTTCAACTTCAGTATTTGATCTTCCAGTGAATAGCTTGAATTAGTATCTTTAAATATTGACTGATTTGACCTCTTTGCTGTCCAAGGGACTCTCAGGAATCTTCTCTAGCACCACAGTCCAAAAACATAGATTCTGGAGCACTCAGCTTTCCTTACAGTCCAGCTCTCATAGCCATATATTGCTACTGGAAAAAGCACAGCTTTGACTATGTGGGCCTTTGTTGGCAAGGTGGTGTCTCTGCTTTTTAGTATGCTGTCCAGATTTTCCATAGCTTCCCTTCCAAGCAGCAAACACCTTTTAATTTCATGGCTGTAGTCACCATCTGCAGTGATCTTTGAGCCCAAGAATATGAAATCTGACACTGCTTCTATTTCTTTTTCCTCTGTTTGCCAGGAAGTGATGAGACCAGTTGCCAAGATCTTTGTTTTTTTAGTGTTACGCTTCAAGCCAGATTTTATACTCTCCTCTCTCACCCTCATTGAGAGGCTTCTTAATTGTCCTTCACTCTCTGTCACCAGAGTGGTATTGCTGCATATATGAGATTGTGGATATTTCTCCTGGCAACCTTAATTCTAGCTTTTGATTCATCCAGCCTGGCATTTCACATGATGCACTCTGCATATAAGTTAAATAAATAAGATGACAATATATAGCCTTGACATATTCCTTTTCCAATTTTAAACCAATCACCGTGTTTGGTTCTATTGATCCTTAGACTGGATACTTCATTTAACAGTAAATAATGAATTCACTAAGACTTTTGGGACACCAAATATATGTGTGTGTATGTGTATATGTATATATGTATTATAACATGCACATACCCCAATATATATATATATATATATACACACACTATATGTAATATGTAGACACCCTATACACATACACGAACATATGTGTACATATAAAATCACATAAGAAACTCATAATAGCCCTGTGAGATAATTGCTACAGATGTTATTATCTTCATTTTGCAGATGAGTAAACTGAGACTCAGATTTAGTGACTTGCCCATGGTCACACGGCTCGTGTCAGAAGTAAGATCTGAACCAGTGGCTTCCTTATACCAGGTCCAGTGTTCTGTCTACCAAATCACTTTGTCTTTCTCTATGTATATCCCATGCCTAGTAAATCCACTAACAGGTGTAGGGAGGAATGAGGTGGTTAACATTGGGTTCAACAAACAGGCTAGCATGTTATAGTAGCACAATTTATCTGGCATCATTCCACATAAATGAATTTTCCAAAAAAATTAAATCTTATCTAAGTGCCAAGCTGTTTACAAATTTTAATCATTTTCTTGGAAATCTTTCCCAAATGCAGTACCTCGATCCTTGCTATTTTAAACAGGACACAGTGTAATTATTTCTAAAACTTCAGCATCATCTTCATGATCATTAATTATTTTCTAGCACAGAGGATGGTGGTTTCCTCTTCTTGGTCATCAGCTGTCACTTTGGCTGTCAGTCCACGTGCCACTCGCCTTTCCTGGTTCTAAATTGCAGGCCTTAATAGTACTGTGGTCTGAGAAATCAGTTAACAAAGGTTTTTAGGCTCATTTGTGAGGAAAGCTTGAGGTTCACTTCCATGGTTCAAAAATGTGAAAGCTTTTAGTTAAGGGACTCTGTGACCACTGTTTTGGCTATGCAGCAATGGAGTATTTCTGTTTCTTGTATTCCCTTCTAAAGTTGTGGGAAGTCTGCCCTATGAACAAATGCCATGTTATCATATCCTTATTCCGTAGCGGTAAAATCTCCTTAATTCAATCTAGAATAGAGACTTGACCTAAAATTTCATTGATACAGAGAAACTCTTATGGGGAAATTCCCTGTTAGTGCAGGTTGATGACTCCTCTGAACTTAAGGTCTTAGACTAATAAGACATGAGCACTGAGAGATAAAGAGAGACTTAGTCACACAGTTAGGATAGGTCAAAGGCTGGACTTGAATCTAGGTCTTCCTAACACTACATCAAGCTTCCTTTAGTTGAATAATTTGGAACTTTTGAACCTTGGAATAGAGCTGAGTCAGACATTTACCTTTGACCTATTTATGAAAACATTTCAAAGGCTCAGATTGAAATCTCCTAGGCCTAGAAGGAAGGAAAAAGTCCTGGGCCAGGTTCCTGTTCAGGAAAGGTCCAGAATCCTTGTATTGGTAGTGTAGGGTGGAGTCAGTTTTACCACATGTGGGTGCTGTGCTGAGAGGCTGGAAACAAAGAATTTGTTTGGGTTAGAAGCAGTCAGTTAAAAAGTCTACAAGTCACCCATGCTTTCTTATTTGACTAATGAAGAACTGGAAGTTATTGATGGTTGTAGCTTCTTAGAGTTTGAGTGCTTACTATGTGCTCAGTGCTGAGAGAGCAAGGAAAAAAAGCAGCCCCTGCCCTCTGGCTTCCTTCAAGACTCATCCCAAATGCCCATTTCTGCAGCTGGGGGAATGAGAAAAGACCTCCTAAAGAAAGGAGCATTTGAGATGAGTCTTAAAGGAAGCCAGAGATTCTAAGAGGTAGAGATAGGGAGGGAGAGCATTCCAGGCATGGGAGATAGCCAGTGTAAAGCAGAGGAAGAAAAGATGGAGTGTTGTATATGCTTTAGCAAGAGGAAGAGCTTTAAATGCCAACTGGAGGACTTTACATGTGACCCAGGGGGTAACTGGGAACCACTGAAGTTTATTAAGTAGGAGGTGACATGCTCACATTTATGCTTTAGGAAAATCACTTTGGTTCTTGAACAGAGATGGTTTGAAGCAGGAGAGCCTGGAGACAGAGAGACTCATTAGGTTATTGTAATATTGCAAGCAAGAGGTGATGAGGCTTTGAACTAGGGTGGCTGCTAAGGGAGTAGAGAGAAGGGGACTTAAATGAGATATATTGTAAAGGTGAAAAGTACAAGATTTGGCAACAGATGGGATATGTGAAGATAGAAGAGAGAGAAAGAAGTCAAAAGTGATGGGGAAGAGTGAGATACAAGGCATGGAGATAAGGCTAAAGATTTGATTGTCGTTTATTCTTCATTCTCAAAGAGGATCATTGACATCATAGGATGATGTCTTGACTTTCTCATGTATTGTATTTAAGTGAGGCAGAGTTGTGCAAAGTCCTCCAGAGTCTTTGAAATCCAGTGGCAAGGAAAAGGTCAAGATAACTGGCAGTGGCCCTGGATGTAGTGGGTGACCTTGGCCTTTCTGAATTAAGGTCTTTCCCAGGTCTCAGTTTGTCTGAAGCAATGCCCATTCAGTGATTTCCAAATTTGCTGGCATATGAGTGCAGCACTTTAGCAGTAGCATCTTTTAAGATTTTAAATAGCTCAGCTGGAATTCCATCACCTTGACTAGCCCAATTGTTAGCAAGGCTTCCTAAGGCCCCACTTGACTTCATTCTTCTGATCTAAGGAAGGTCTGATACTGAAATGACAGAGAGGGTCTGAGTTTCACAGTGAGTTCTGGTTGTTTTCAGTGCTCTCTTTTCCGCAGATGAATATATATGACTACCTGTGACCAGACATGTTTTCTAGACTTTTTTAAGAGAAATGCAATGAGGAAGCTCTTAACTTAAGCAATAGTGTTCTTTTAATTTAAAGTTTTATTGATGCCCTTTTTTAATACCACAGATATTTGGGGATATGTTCCCTTCTCCCTCCAAACAGAACCCTCTCTTATTAAAAATATATAACATACTATACAGAATATATATAAAATATATAATATATAAAAATAAAATATATAATACATAGTATATGTAAAATATATAATATGACACAGCATAATATAATATATAATAAAATATACGCTATAAATATATACATAAATATATGTGTATATACATATATAAAGATATACACACATATACAAAGATATGTATGTATATATACACACTTGTGTATACATGTATACACACACACTGTAGACATAGATACAGATAAACAAAGCCAATGAATAGAGCAATAACATGTGCTAGTTTATGGGGTGGCTAGGTGGTGCAGTGAATAGAGTGCCAGCCCTGGAGTTAGGAGGACCTGAGTTCAAATCTGGCCTCAGACGCTTAACACTTACCAGCCCTGTGACTTCAGGCAAGTCACTTAATCCCAATTGCCCTGCCTTCTACCTCTAAAAAGCAAAAACAAAAACAAAAACAAAAAATATTTCCTAGTGTATGTAACATTTATCACCCGTAGCGCCCCTCTCTCCCCCTGCCATTCTGTTTTTATTTTTCTTTTCTTGGAGGGCAATTGGGGTTAAGCAACTTGCCCAAGTTCACAAGGTGAGTAAGTGTTAAGTGTCTGAGGCTGGATTTGAACTCAAGTCCTCCTGACTCCAGGGCCGGTACTCTATTCACTGTGCCACCTAGCCACCTCCTCCCCTGCCATTCTGTACCCAGAAGAGGGGGGTATCTTTTAATATCTGCCCTCTGGAATCAAAACTGATTATTGCCTTTAATTTGCATTCAGCTTCCTTTTAGTGTTTTGTGGTTTTTTAAAAAAATTACATTACTATTATCATGTATGCAGCTAGATCCTAGTTAGTGAAAATAGTAAGTCCTTTGAAGTGGTCACATTATTTGAATTTATACTATTTGAAGTTTAAGTTCTATATAAATGTGATAATTGGTTTCAACCCCATAGAAATATTCAATGAATTTTTTTACAGTAAGATTTTATCTATTTATTAACATAACAAAGAATAAGAAAATGCATTTTTGATTTAGGTATATTACAAAGGAATAGAGTAGCTATGGAAAGCAAAATTTTAAAATTACTGAATATTATATCTAAAGATAAGCCTACATTGACAATATAACAAAACCATTTTAATCGTTGTTTAAAACACTTTAGCACTGTAGACTCAACTGTCTTGTGTTCCTTTAAATCTTCATCCACATCTTTATGAATTTGCCTGCTCATATTCTCACATAATGATCCAAGTAGAGTTGGATAACCTGGGCTTTATCTAAAATCATTAATGCCTTAAATGTGATATTATTGTCCTTCCAACCTCTTTCAACATCTGGGCTAAAATAACTTGAAAAGTAGCCTTAGAAAACAGCTTTAGTCACACGCACCATCTTATTTGACTATGAAGGAACTGGCAGCAATTGATGGTTGTAGCCCCTTAGAATGCAAAGATTTTAAGACCAATAAACAAGCATTGGTTTTATTTTAAAATCCTCCTGTGAATTAAGTTACTTTTTTTAAACAAATGCTTTATTAACTTCTGTCTTACATCATTCATTTCTGCCAGATTTTGAGTTACAATTATTTTCCCCCTGTTTTACCCCTACACACCCTCCCAGAATAGCAGTCCCACTAGATATCTCTTCCTCCAATCTGCTCTCTCCCATACCTTCTCCCATACCCCCATCGACTTTTCCATTAGAGGAAGGTGAGTCTTTGTGTCCCAATGCCTGCACATCTTATCTCCCTATTACAAGCAAAAGAGTATTAATAATAGTATTTATATATATTTGAAACATTTAATGTTATGACCTCGAATTTCAGATCCATTTCCTTGAATTGTTATTCTTATGCACTTTCAATCCAAGTTGAGTTTTTTTCTTAGAAATGTAAATTGTAGAAGGCATCCTTTTTCAAAATAAGCCTGTTTTTATCCGCTCTAAAACTTTATTGATCAATGAATCTGCCTACAATTATTTTCTTCAAAATATCAAGATGTTTTGCTGCTACGTCCCCAACTACACTGGCCACCTCTCTGGTCATTTTAATATTATACAATTGAACTTGATTTCCAAAGCAATAGATGCAGTAAAAGCTTCACCATTCATTACCATTTTCTTTTACTGCCTTAAATACACTTGAAGCTTTTGTCTGAATGACTGCTCTGCAAAAAGGAAGGCATTTTTGATTGCAGTCTTCAATCCATACAGCTGAATGATGCTCCATTTCTAGCATTATAACATTTCTATTCCTTGTAGTTGTTTGCAAATGCAAAAAAAAAAAAAAGCTGATGCAACTTTGTCTTTTCCTTTTATTTCATCTGCATGTTTTATATTCGATACCATAAATTCAGGCACTGCAACATTTTGTTCTATTTAAGTTATTTGGACCACATTAGTGCTGCTCAAATTACATAGTTTTTAAAAATTCTAATGCAATAGTAATTATAAAATTCTTTTCTTGTGTTGGCACTATGTCTGTCTGAAATCTTCCTTTTGTCAATTTTGTTAAGGGTTCTTTAAAAAAATGAACACAAATTGTTGGTAATGTGGTCTGCAACAGCATATCATATCCACATGTGATGATAGGCAAGTGCAGACTGAGAATAAACTCTCATCTAGCTGGCATCCATCTCATTAATTGAATTTTGAATCTTATTAAACGTGACCTGGTATCATTTTATGTTTAGCATTAAAACGAATTTTGCATTATTTAAACCCACTCTATTGCTTTCTTGATTCTGCTTTTTTTCTGTCACTTTATACAGACCTCCTCATGTTTCTCTAGATTCCTTGTGTTCATTGTTTTATTCACTACAAAAATTCACTTACCTCAGTCTAGTCCTCCATCCTCCAGTCAATGGGAACTGACTTTTGTTTCCAGGTTTTTTTTAATCACAGATAGTGATGGCAAGAATATTTTGAGACCTATGGGACTTTTCTGTCATTGACTTTCTTGGGGTATGTGTCCAGGAGTGGATTCTATCTAAGGAAATGGATATGAATAGCTTAAGGTTTTGCTGTTGTTTGTTTTGCATAATGCCTCATATTTTCCAGTACATTTGAGAGAATTATTCCTTAACAACCAATCAGCAGTCAGACCTCGGTACCTTAGAAGTAGCCATTTACATACAGGCTGGGGGGATAGGGTGTTTTGGGTTAATTGAATTTTCTAATTGATTTAGGAGGATCAGTTGAACATAAAGTCCTAGAGGACATGAATTGTTTTATTTTTGTCTTCTTATCTCCAGCATCTCTAGCAAAGTGTCTTGTACATAGTAAGTACTTGAAAAATGTTGACTTGAATTATCTGGAAAAATGACTTTTCATTTCAAAATTTGTTGTTGAAACTCTAACTCTAAAATGCATCAGTGCATTTTCTGCCTAAATAATTATAGTAAAATAACCCTAATTTAATAATGATAATAAAGTAACCTTAATTTATTCATACTTTGATGATTGAAAATCTTGTGGTTCCCTGAGTGCCATAATTTTGAACATTGGTTGCTATTATAAGGTACTATAATAGATAGAGATGTACAACAAAAGTTAAATCAGTTAGCTAGTATTTTTTAAGTATTTACTATATGCCAGGTACAGTGTTAAGTGCTAGAAATACAAAGAAAGGCAAAACAGTCCCAGTTCTCAAGGAACTTGCTTTTTTTGAGACTTCCAACCAGGACAGCTAGGTAGTACAGTGGATAGAGAACCTGCTATGGAGTCAGGAGGACAAAAAAAAAAAAGAGAGATGAAGCTAGATTTCAAGCTGTGCAATCATAGAAAAGTCACTGAACTTATCTGCAAATCCATTTCCTCATCAGCTTTAAAAAAAAAAAGTACCTATAATTAACTACCTCACAGGGTTGTTCTGAGGATCAAATGAAATAAAATTATTCCTGACTATAAATCTCAAATAGCTACATAGTAAGTAGTGCTTATCCTCTGAAATTGATTATCTCTAATGTTTTATATATTTGGTATGTACAGAGTTGTTTGTATGTTGTGTTCCCATTAGATTGTAAGTTCCTTTAGAGTGAAGACTGTATTTTGCCTTTCTTTGAATCTCTAGTGCTCAGGAAAGTCCCTAGCACATGGTAGGCACAAAATGCATGTTAGCTGACTAGTATTCAGGATCATAATATTTCATTAATATTCCCATTACAGATTATTCATATTTTATTCATTGTGATATTACCTAATTACTACTACACTAAGACAAATTGTTAGCCTGCTTCAGTTTTTCCTACGTATGTGAAAGTATAGGATCATAGATTTAGAATTGGAAGGAGCCTTAGAGGTCATCTTGTCCAATGCCCTCATCATCTATAGGAGGGAAATAAGCCCCAGAGAGGGTAAGTGACTTGCCTATATTATAGAGTTTATTTTAAATATTTCTCTGGGGAGAAAATGTATATGAGATACACTTTTTAGTTTAGTATGTTCTTACATTTTCTCCATTACTTTATAAGTCTAGACAATCAACAAAATAATAAAGCAGTTTCTGATTGCTGATTTTCGAGGTGAAAATGCTCACCCTGAAGATCGAACAATCAGCTCTCACGAGCTGGTACAAATGGGCTCCAGCTCATCACTGCTTAGAAGGTATAGCAAGAACCAAAGTCTACTCTAAGCCAAGGGTTCACTCTCTCTTTTGCACGCCCCTGTGATCCTGGGGAGAGTGGACTCAAGCTTAAAGCATTTGCTACAAGATGTACCCATCTTCCCCTCGACCTTTTACTTCCACCACATTCATTTCTGAGTGTCACATAGTTAATAGACAGTTTCTCCCTTGCTCACCTTGGCTAGCTCCTTGCTGGGCTGGGTCAAGCAGGTCATTTTCCTTCTGTACAAGTGGGAATACAAGGCAGCCAAAGTCACTGCCTCTCCCCATATGGGAAGGCTTATAATAAACTTTCCTCCTTGAAAGCCATTACTGAAGAGAGTAAGAGATCAACTACACCAACCTTTTGTATGCTTACACAATTCTGCTCAGCAACCAATTAAAAGGCTTTTTCCTCACCATGCAGTAAATCCACAAGAAACTTTCAGAGGATACCTACATGTATTCTGAAGGGTTGGGAAGGGCAGGTCCATTAGGCATGTAGTGAAGCAGGCTCATCAATCCTTCATGTGAATCAGAACCAGGCAGGACATATTGAATACACTGCAAAGACTGTGGCCTTATTAGCTAGTATCTCATTACATTCTTCTACTCCCTTCACTCCCCTCCCTCATCACCTCCTTAAAATATAATTTTGTCGTCCTCAGCATATTGACTGGGGTCCATTTTGAACACATTGTTTACATCTCCATTCTTTTGGGATCTTGAGGAAGCTTAAGCATTATCCTTTCATTTGCTTGTCCACTGTCATCCCGGAAAGCATCTCAAAATGGCACCATTCATAATCAAGGCTGGAAATTAATGTATTTTTGTGCTTCCAGATTAGAACCTAATTGTAAAATATAACTTTACAAAGTTCCCTTAAGTTACTCATTTTAATGCTTATAAAAGGTCTTCCTGGAACTCAAGCCAATAAATGAAATGAAAAGGACAAGAAAATCAAGACTCCCTTCTCAGAGGGAATTGGTTGGTCCCTACAGAGGTCTGGGCATCCAGGGCTCGGCTCATTCAACCCACTGGGAATAGGGACCTGGAAGACCCCACTTGCCTTTCTGGTGAGACACTAAACCAATTTGGCTTTGGGCTAGTATAGCCACACTCTGATAACAACATATGGTTATGAAAGTTGGATTATAAGGAAAGCTAATCACCACAGAGTCGACACTTTTGAATTGTGGTGCTGGTGAACACTTCTGAGAGTCCCTTGGAGAGCAAGGAGATCAAATCAGTCAATACTTAATGAAATTAATTCAAGTTATTCACCAGAAGGTCAAATATTGAACCTGAAACTTAAATACTTTGACCACATAATGAGAAGATGAGACCCATTGGAAAAGACCCTGATGTTGGGAAAGACTAAAGACAAAAGGAAAAGGGAGAAGCAGAGGATAATGGATAGATATTGTCTTGCAAACAATGAACATGAACTTGGACAGACTTCAGAAAATAGTGGAAGATAGAAGGTCCTGGTGTGCTTCAGTCCACAGAGTCACAAAGAATTTCTCCAGTGACTTAGAGTGGAAATTGACGTGTAAATATGTGGACTAATATATGTCTTTGCAGAGCATTGGGGGAGACACATTGGAGTAAGGTCCTGTGGTTCCTAATCAACACTGTCATCCTGTCTCTTTGGTTTTTAAATTCTAATCACCAGTTAGTCCTCCAAAAAGGTCTGAGTACTAGTTCTAAAACAAGTCCAGAATGAGAGCTGGTGACGCAGAACCCTGTCCCCATGAGAGGGTCAAATTAAAGTACAAAAAAATCTGACAACTTGACAAATTCTTCTTATTACATTTCCTTTAAATGATCAGTTATGAACATCCAGAACAAGCTTTTAAAATAGTCTTTAAAAAAACCAACTAGTTCAGCAAAACCTTAATTCCTAAGAGGGAACAGCTCACCATGCTTGCCCAGCTGCCATTTTCTATCTATAATGACCATAGGCACAGAAAAGAAGGCAAAATCTTTTTCTGAATACTTCTAAATGAAGATGTCATCTCAAAGATTGATATTCAATTAAATTCAGCTAGTTTATATTAAGTCCCTACTCTGTATAGAGCCCTGCACTAGGCTGAAGGGAAGATTCAAAGTTTAGATAAGATATAATTCCTGCCCTTATGGAGCTAATAGTCTAGAATAGAGATCAGACACATACACAAATAACTATAATATATAATATTATGAGCATACGTAAAAGGGCAAAGTGCTGTTTGATCTCATAGGGTAAGGACATTATAAATTAGGGGGATTGAAGATGATTGCTTACAGAAGGCAGCAGTTGAGTTGGGCTTTAAAAGAGGGACATTCCAAGCATCCAGAAAGCCTGAGGAAAGACTGGGGCTGGACCAGCATGGGCCATTCCCATGGTAATTTAAGTCTGATAATAGAACAAAATAAAGACCTTGTAAGTCACTCAAAGAAGGTTTCCTTAGTCACACCTAAGTATTTGTTTGCTTCTCCACTAAAAGTTGACAAATTGCATTTAAAATGTCATCTTATTTATAGTTACATATGTATTTAGCTAAATGGTATTTCAATAAGACTTGGATCAGTTATTGAACGGAATTGGTAATGAACTTGTAAAGTGGAGGCTATTGGTGAGAACACCATATGGATTCAACTGAGAAGAGCTTTTCACTGTTGGTTATTCCACTAGCTGATAGTTACAATTCTCAGAGAGGAACCTAGAACCTTTTCACCTTTTCTATTTAGACAGCCAGGAAGCCTGAGCCAGTCCTCTTAGCCAATCAGATCTCAAGGAGAGTTTCAATGCCTTTTAAGGAAAATAATTAGACTAATTTGTACCATAGGGCCCTAAGAAATATTGTTCCTCTTACTAGGTAGTAAAGTTCTCTCATTAATCTAGTTTGGCTGGACAAGTTATAAAGTAGAGATGAAATAATGTGAGATAACCCCAGCAAGGCATGACAGTGCCATATTGTAGTCTTGAATACCAAGTAAAGGAGTTTGAAGTTCATTTGAATGGCAATAGAGAGCCATCAGAGGGTATTAAGAAGATAAGTGACATGACAAGATATATGTATAAAGAAGATAATTATGGCAGTTATAGTAAAAATGATTTTGAAGGGGAAGAGAATGAGGTAAGAAAACAATTTATGAGGGCATTGGAATAATCTAGGATTAATCTAGGAAGGAGGACCCATACCAGAGGGGGAACAGTAGAAATAGAGAGGAATAGAAGGATGGATGCAAGACATGTAAAGGTAGAATAATAACAGCTAGCATTTCTTTTTTTTCTTTTTTTTTTTTAAGCAATTGGGGTTAAGCAACTTGCTCAAGGTTACATGGCTAGTCATTATTTCTGTGTGGGTGCTCATTTTCTGAGGCCCGTTTCGATCTTGGGTCATCCCAACTCCGAGGCCGGCACTCTTACTCACTGCGCCACCTACCCGCCCCTTTTAGGGCACTTGGGGTTAAGTAACTTGCCCAAGGTCACACGGCTAGGTTTTTTTGTTTGTGTGGGTTAAGTGTCTGAGGCCGGATCTGAACTCAGGTCCTTCTGACTCCAGGGCCGGCGCTCTACTCACTGACAGCTAGAGTTTCTATAGCACTTGCAAAGTGCTTTACAAATATCTCATTTGATCCTTACAGCAATCCTGGGAAGTAGGTGCTATCATTATCCCCATTTTACAGATGAAGAAACAGAGGCAAATAGAGGTTAAGTGACTTGCCAAGGGTCACACAGCTAATAATTGTCTGAGGTCATATTTGAACTTGGGTCCTCCTAACTCTAGGTGCACTGTTCTATCCACTGCACTGTCTAGCTATCTCTAGGTAGGATCAACACCTGACAGCTGATTATATAGTGATGCCATAAGCACATTAGGAGAGCAAGGAATAGATTACCTGTCAGATCCATGGACAAGGGAAGAATTTGTGGCAATTGAATGGATGTGAGAGAAGAGAGAGGAAAAGTCAAGTATTACATGTAGGTTTTAAACATGGGAAGGGAGCAGGGTATGATCAGAAGAAGATCTATGAGACTGAAGGATAATCTGGGGAAATAAGTGGCTTGATTTTGGATGTATGGCACTTGAGGTGTGGGTAAGATGTCCAAGTGGAGATATGTGGCAAGCATTTAGAAATATAGGACTCTACATAGAAATATTGGAAGAAACTGTGAGTCAACATACAAAGGAGTTGCCTGCAATCTGAAGCCATGAGAGGAGCATAATATCATCAATGGAGAAAATGTAGACAGAAGAGTGCAAAAGAAAGAACCATGGGGAAGACCTATTTAAAGGGTGAAAGGAAAATGAGAAACCAAGCAGAAATAGTCATGGAGGTAGAGGGAGAACTATGAAAGTTCAGTGGCATGGAAACTGTGCCTGACTCAGGCCAGTCCCCTAGTAGTTTAAATCTGATATAACAAAACAGAATTTACATAAGCATAACTGGGGAAGAATATTCAACAAGGCTATGAATTAAGAACAATTCAGGTTAATTCAATTGAATAAAGCTCCCCTGCCTCTGAGTTGTCCATGATGGTCTGCCTGAAGAGGGTCATCATAAAATGATAACATATAGGATTAGGGGTGTTTGAGACCCCAAAATACCAACATGCTGGGTTCTGCAGAATGAATTTGACTTAAGTCTTCTCTCAGCCAAAGAAAAGCAAAGTTTATTAAAAGTTCTCTTGTATTGGACACAAAGTAAGTCTGTGCTAGAAAATTTTATGGCACTCTCACACCACATGGAGATGAGATGGGGTCTTATATACAGAAAGGTTGTGGGAGGAATCTAGGGGTGGTCTAGGGGAAGACTTTGGGTAACTCCTCTTCAGGAGGAGTTAATGAGATCAGGTAACAGTTGATTTGGGTATAGATATTTTGATAAGTTCAATGGTGGGGAGTAGATGGACAGTGGAGGGCCAAGCTAGTAACAAAGGTTTGGGCAAGAGCCACAATGAAAGGCTTATGGCCTCATGCAAATGCCTCATCAAATGGGATGATTCAATCAGAGTTCAAGGAGGTTTCCAGACCCTGCACCTCATCACCAGTTGAGTTTGACACCAACTATCAGGTCAAAGAACCTGATTATATGATTTTCTCCAATGATGTTCCACAGCCTGGGAACAAGTTGGGAGGAATCAGAAAAATGGGAGTTATCCAAGATGGAGGAGTAGTAGATGTTAAACTTCAGCAGGTCATGAGCTAAGGGATTCTTGTATGATGGCTAGTAAGTTGTTAAGGTGACCTTGATGTCAAAGCTAGGTAGTGGAGGCAAGTGAAACCAGCACAGGGAAACAGACTAAATGGATAAAAATGAATGATATAGGAGGTCACAGTGAGGACAAGGCTTAGTGATACTGAGGAATCAGAAGTGGAAAGATACAAGGTTGACATTGGAGAGGAATTTGGAAGTTTAGGGTTTTGGGAGGTATCACATAGTTCCTTTAAAGAGTAATATATCTATGTTTTGACCATCTTGGTGTATAAATTATTGACTTACCTTCATTATTTCATCCCTCAAAAGGCTGAAGAGGCAACATGAGAAGATCTTATTCTTGATCTGTTGCTGACTAAATAGGAGAACTAGTTTCAAAGAGAGATTAGATTAGATTAGATTAGAGCCCTCTGGGAAGGGGATCATCCAATCTAAGAAATAATGAAAGAGGAGGAAGGCTGGACATAGTCTGACATGTACCCTAGATTTTTAGGAGAGATTTTAGTAGATTTCCAAGGGTTCTGAGAAAGAATAGGCAGGGTTCTGTGGTCTAAAATTCTTTCTAGAAAATCAGTCCAAGAGATATGAGAAGCTAACAAGAATTTACTTGTGAAGACAAAGAGCAATTTCAGTGAGAAATAAAAAAAAAAGACCTTTCTTCCAAACTCATTGATCTATCTTTAATTTTAAAAGATAGGTATACTATATTAGATTATTCACCACCTCAGGGTGGTAAACCAGAGAGAGAGGGAGGGAAAGATAGAATTTGGACCTCAAAACTTAGAAAGAAAAAACATGAAAACCCCAAATGTTAAAAATTGGTTTTACATGTAATTGGGGGAAAAGAAAATATTATTTAAAAAAAATTACTCTAAATGCCACTTAAAAATAGGTATAGTAGATGAAACCTGGGGAGGGTAATAGGGGAAATATAAGAGCAAGACAGTCCTTCCTAAAAGAGAAGCTAGAAAAAAAGTTAGAAGCTCTAAAATTCAGAATGCGCTAGTCTAAGTGAGGAAGGACAACAGAAAAAGAAATCAGGGGGAATGTTTAAATGGGAAGAGAAGTATGAGGCTGAGGCTGATGCTACTGGAAAACCCAGAAGGCAGAGCTGCCCAGATTTGAATTTGTATCTGTTTTCCTTTATTGTTTAGCTTTCATCTGTCCTGATGGCTTTTCCCTTTTATATCTCATTCATTTCCCGATACGCTTTTCTAACCCCAATAGAGCCTTCTCTTGTAACAAAGAAAAAGAGTTAAGCAAAATCAATGGATGGTATGACCACATCTGACCGCATATGCAACATTCCATGTCCCTATTCCCCAAGCACTCTACTGAGATGGGGCAAAGTGGAGAAAATGCACTATAAACCTTCAAATTGCTATGCATAGAGTGAGTTGTTGTTATTAAAATCACCAAGTATTGATGAGAGAACACTATGGTCTGGGGATTATGAGACTTGAATAAGAAGTGCCACACAATATTTCTGCTCTCCAGGCACTTGAGGTCTAGTGGGGAAGATAAAGAGAAGGTGGGGGAGGTCATTTAAGGCCGGAAGAGCAGCAGTATCAGCAGCAGGAAGACAGGGATGTGTATAATAGGAAGGCGAGGGAAAGACCAGTCGGATTAGAACAGAATAACAAAATGTTATCTGGGAGGGGAGACAAGGAGGGAGAGAGAATTGGATATTACTGGGCTCTGAAAGCTAGACCAATCACGCCATTATAGGTTCTAGATCAGGGAGTGACAGGAAGATTAATCTGATAGTGGTATACACAATGACTTTATGGAGGAGAGACTGATGGGAAGGGAGGCCAGTGAGGAGACTGATGTAATAATACGGGGGTAGGAGGGGTTGTGGGGAGGTGATGAGGAGCCAGACCAAGGGGCTGGCAGTGGGAGTGGGGAAGAGGGGACAAATTATTTTGTAGCCAATACAGTCCCTTGTGCTCTCTTATTCTTCAGTAAGTAAGGTTATTTCAGAATTATTTAAACTTGTCTTTTTTATCCCAGAACCCCAAATTCTACCCAGTGGCCATCACATTTTTACTGCATTTCTAAGCAATTTGAACATCAGAGAAGTGAAGGAAACTATGCCCAAGGAGTCAGTGACAGAACTGGAACCAGATTCAGGCCCTTTGACTTCATGGATGCTACCTTCTACTTTAATCCAGCAGTTCTCCAAAATTAGCCTGAAGGGCTCTGATGGGACCCTTGTACTCTTTTCTTCTCAGAGCCTTAGTTTCTTCACTTGTAAAATGGGAATGGTAGTACATAACTGGAGCAACTAGGTGGTGCAGTGGATAAAATGGTGGGCCTGGAGTCAGGAAGACCTAAGTTCAAATGGGGCCTCAGACACTTACTAGCTGTGTGACCCTGTGCAAGTCACTTAACCCTGTTTGCCTCAGTTTCCTCATCTGTAAAATGAGCTAGAAAAGGAAATGGCAAGTCACTCTAGTATCTTTACCAAGAAAACCCCAAATGGGGTCACGAAGAGTCATATAAAACTGAAACAACTCAACAACAACTATATACATACATATATATATATATATGTATATGTATATATATATAATTGTATGTAACTGCATGTTGATCAAATGAGATCATGAAAAATATTTTATAAAGGGACAGAGATAGAGGATGAACTTGTGGTTCTATTGGAATAGGGAACAACTGGGTAAAGAAACTCCCTCTGCTAATTCTGACCTGCCTCTTTTCTGAAATTTATGGACTTTAGAAAATTACCTACTGCAACAATATCAAACACAAACAGAAACACATCCCTACAGGCTTTATACTGACTTAGAAAACTACAAATAAACATCATCTAGTTTTATTGTATTTTTATTTATTTTGTTAAACGTTTCCAAGTTATGTTAGTCTGGTCAGGCCCTAATTCCTCAGGCAGTGAGGTGGACACCACTGGCCTAGAGCTCTGAGAAGGAAGTTTAGTGACTTGTCTAGGGTCATAAAGCCACTGATTAGAACAGTGATGAGAATCCAACCCATTCCCTGTCTGTTCTGCCATTCTGCCTCTCATAAGTGAGAAGTGTTGTTATATTTATTATCATTGTTATTTTTATTATAAAATTATGAGGCCAGTACTTTATTTTGGATGTTTCTTAACAACTTGCCAAGAAAGCAGCCCATTATGGGGAGTTTTTTTGTAATGAAAATAAAGAATGGATGATAAAAAATCATAGATTCAGGGCTGGAAACTTCCAGGCCACCAAGTCCAACTCCATCATTTTATAGTTGAGGAATCTTAGTCTCAGAGAAAGGAACTGCCTTGTCTAAGATCACATGTTAAATTCTAAGTAACAGGACCAGGAAGTGAGCCTCAGTTTACCAACTCTAATTCCACTGCTTTTCCCCCCATACTACAAAGTGGCCCATGTAATGCCTTGTCCTACCAAAATCTTTTGAGGACTAAAAAAATAAATTAAGATATTTGATTTGTAATAGAGCAACCCTTTTTTTACCCCTTACCACCTGCATTTTGCTATTCCATTTAATGGACACCAGTTAGGTGACAGGATTGGGTTTGACTCACTTGATGAGAAGATAATCCAGGAATGAAAAGATCATTCTCCACAGGTCTTCTCACACTCCCTATAATGGGATCATGGCGTAAGAGCATGAAGTCCTTAAGAAGCCATTATTTTGCAGAGGAGGAAACTGAGGCAAAGAAAGGTTAAGAGACCTTAGCCCCTCCTGGGTCAGGATCCACTCATGTTCTCTAGTCAAGTGAGAGGAGATAAAAAGAAGTCATTCAGAATCTTTAATAAGTTTGAATCATTCATTTCCAGTAGACTTGTTACAGCTGCCTATTGGCATATGGTTAGAGGGATTGTAATTTGGGGCTCACAGTTTTTGCTACCAAAAATGTTGCTTCCTCCTTAGTGACAACAATAGATTTCTTTAAGAAGGATTTTAAAGTGTACCTTTGAGTGAAACAGTGAAATATCACATGGGTTACATTTTTTTTACTTTTGTTTTCCCCAAATGGAGCAAAGATGAGGTCAGAGATGAAAGATATTTGTGGGAAAAATACCACTGTGCCCCGAGTGACAGACTGTCTTTTATTCTTCCTGGCTTTGGAATTTTACGTCTTTGAAAGTATATGAAAATGTCAGAGAAAGATCCCTCAGGGCCAGGCCCTCCTCTTGCCCAATAGTCAGGATTAGTAACAGTTCTCTGCTCTATGGTTAAGAGTTAGGCATAAAGAGGGACAGAGGAGAATGAAGTTTTGTGTTGTCATGCCCGGCCCCCTGGATCTGCTGTAGATGCTACCATTTTTTAGACTGGGAAAGGTTTGGTTGGGGCACAGAGGGGTGTGTGTATGTGTATACACTTTCATGTACAGAAACATGTTACTTCTTTTTAAAAATTTTTTTTTTAATTTTAATTTTTTTTGGAGGGGGGAAGGTATGGCAATTGGGGTTAAGTGACTTGCCCAAGGTCACACACTAGTAAGCGTTAAGTATCTGAGGCTGGATTTGAACTCAGGTCCTCCTGACTCTAGGGGCAGTGCTCTACTCACTGCTCCACACAGCTAGTCAATGTCTAAGGCTGTATTTAACCTCAGGAAGATGAGTCTTTCTGACTCTAGCCCCTACTCTATGCACTATGGCACCACCTAGCAGTTCACTTTCCTTCACTACTTCTTCCCACATACCCCTAATGTTGGGTTAAAATATTGAAGGCCTTTGTTAATATAGATCTGCTCTTAGAGACTAGTAGAGTAAGCCATTTTGAGCCATTGGCACATTAATTTGAATTAATTTACCAAATCTAACCTAGCAGTGAGTAGTTTCTAAGGGAATGAGGAGGAGCCAGTGAGTTTTCTTACAGGGAAGAGTAATGAACAAGTCCAGATTATTGCCTGGGGAGCATAAACCTGAATGGAGTATCACTGAGGGAAGGGTCTCTGGAAACTTGAGGGCAACATAAGGAGAGTTGGTACTCAGAGGAAAGTGCTGAGAAAATGCTGAAATGGAAAAAAAGAATACAGAAAGGAGAATGGTAGAATGGTACTGAAACTAAATATCATAACTTTCCTGGTCTTGAATTTTTTTATCGTCCTTTCTCCTGTGCATCATTAGACTGCCAACTAATCTTACTTTTCATTCCATAATATCAGCCACATTCATCCCATCCTTTTAAATTCATAGTCATCAACTTCTATTGTTATCCCTACCTATCCTAATCTCATTATATTAAACTTCAAGGGACTGTCCAGATTACTTTGATGACCAGTCTAGGAACATTTATTAAGCACCTACTATATACTAGGTACTGTGCTAAATGCTGGGGATGAAAGAAACATGAAAACAGTCCCTGCCTTCAAGGAAATCAATCTAATGGGCAAGTAAACAAGGCAAGTAGTTGAGTGTCATTGGATTGTGGAGTAAAGTGTAAAAAAACTGGAATAGCAGAAAGGAGTCACATAATGAAGGGCTTTAAAAAGCCAAATGGAAGATTTTATATTAGATGCTTAGAGGAAATAGGGAACCATTAGAGCTTATTGAACAGACTCTTGTTGTACTGAATATGGTTTGAAATTTTGGTAGGAATCTGGAATATTTTGGATAATGTTGTTGTTTGGATAATTTGTTGTTGCTTTAAATATATTGGGTTTTTTGTTTTTATATTGCCTTAATTTTCCTTGTATTCCTTCTCCTCATTCCTGCTGTATAATAAAGAATATTTTTAAAAGGAAAAAGAAAAAAACAGTGAGCAAAACTCACCAATAAAGCATCACATAATACCTGGAAATATATGCAATGTTCTATAACTGTGGACCTCCCACTTCTGCAAAGAGGGAGGTGGTACTATCTTCCCATATCTCTTTTTTGGGGCCACGATTGTTCATTGTAATTATAGAGCATTTACTTTTGATTGTTTTGATTCTTTCCATCCTTCCATTGTTGTAGTCATTGTGTATATTGTTTTCTTAGCTCTATTTACTTCACTCTGTATGATTTCATAGCAGTCTTTCCATGACATTTTAATTTTATTTGATGTGAAAGTATTTGACCTGTACCACCTTCCTCCTTCTTCTAGAAGGGAGTTCATCTTTAGGTATTTTATAATATTGTCTCTAGGAAAAGGAACACAAATATATTTTCTTGATGAGTTCCCTCAGTTTCTATTTTCTTTAGTATATAATTCTTTTGTTTTTAAAGGATTTTTTCCTCTAATTTGGTGCTGGCTACTGATTGTGTACCTTCTTCTCCACCCTTAAAGACCTTTCTTCACTGCTCCTACTATTGCTTCTCTTCCTTTTCCAATATCTCTTCCCCATCCCCAACACTCACAATTCCCTTGTCAACTCTATTTTTTTCCTGACCACCACTTCCCTCCATCTGCCCTCCCTTCTATCACCTTTCTTGTTCTCCTCCTCTCCTACTTCACTATAAGGTAAGAGATTTCTTATACCCAACTGAGTGTGCTTACTATTCTCTCTTTGAGCCAAATCTGACAAGAGTAGGGTTCAAACAATGCTCACCCCCCTTCCCTTTTTTCCTTCTAGGTCATTTACACCTCTTCATGAGATATAATTTAACCCATTCTGCCTCTCCCTTCCCTCTTTTCCCACTGCAATCTTATTTTTCATCCCTTAATTTTTTTGTATCACCCCATCAAAGTCAATTTATACTTGTACCCTCTGTCTATGTATACTCCTTTAAATTGCCCTAATAGAGATACAGCTCTTTAGAGTTACAAGTATCATCTTCCCATGTAAGAATGTAAATAGTTTAACGCTATTGAATAACATGGTTTTTTTTTTCTTTCCTGTTTACCTTTTTGTGCTTCTCTTGAATCTTGTATTTGAAAGCTGAATTTTCTGTTCAGCTCTGGTCTTTTCATCAGGAAAGTTTGAAAGCATTGTATTTCATCGAATATCCATTTCTCCCCTGAAAGATTATGCTCAATTTTGCTGGATAGGGGATACTTGGTTATAATCCAAACTCCACTGCCTTCCAGAATATCTTATTCCAAGCCCTTCGGTTCTTTAATGTAGAAGTTGCTAAATCTTGTGTCATCCTGACCATGGTTCCTTGATATTTGAATTATTTCTTTCTGATGTTCTGCAGTGTTTTCTCCTTGACCTGAGAGTTCTGGAATTTTTCTATCATATTCCTGAGAGTTTTCATTTTTGTATCTCTTTCAGGAAGTGATCAGTGGATTCTTTCAATTACTATTCTATTCTCTGGTTCTAGTATGTCAGGATAATTTTGCTGAATAATTTCTTGAAAGATGCTGTTCAGGATCTTTTTTTTTTTTTATCATGGATTTCAGGGAGTCCAATAATTTTTTTTTTTTTGCTTTTTGGAGGGCAATTGGGATTAAGTAATTTACCCAAGTTCACACAGCTAGGTTTTTGTTTGTGTGGGTTAAGTGTCTGAGGCCACATCCGAACTCAGGTCCTTCTGACTCCAGGGCCGACGCTTTACTCACTGTGCCATCTAGCCACCCCAGTTCAATAATTCTTAAATTATCCCTCCTGGGTCTATTTTCCAGGTTAGTGGTTTTTCTAACGAGATAGTTTACATTTTCTTCTATTTTTTTATTCTCTTGATTTTGTTTGACTGGTTCTTGATATCTTTTAGAGTCATTAGTTTCCACTTGCTCAATTCTAATTTTTAAGGCATTATTTTGTTCAGTTAGCTTTTGTACCTTCTTTTCCATTTGACCAAATCTACTTTTTAAAGAGTTTTTTTTTAAAGAAAAAGAAAGCTATTGACTCCTTTTTCATGATTCTCTTGCATTGCTCTCATTTCCTCTCCCAATTTTTCTTCTACCCCTCTTATTTGATTTTTAAAGTCTTTTTTGAGCTCTTTCAGGGGAACTTTTTGGGCTTGAGACCAATTCATATTTCTCTTTGAGGCATTGCTATGAGCATTTTGACATTGTTGCCCTCTTCTGAGTTTGTGTCATGATCTTCCCTGTCCCCATAATAGCTTTCTGTGGTCAGAGGTTTTTCTTGGGGTGGGAGGTGGTTTGCTCATTTCATGACTTTTAAAGTTGAGATCTCTTCCTTGGGTACAAAGGTCAGTTTCCTAAGCTTACACCAGGAGTTGGGGGCCTAGTCACTTGCAGTCTGCCCATTGTGCTGGGGGCTTTAGGGCTGGTAGTTCACCCATTGTGCTGGAGTTGGCTCACCTAATCCTGCCTGTTGTGCCAACAGTTTTGGGGCTGGCATTCATCTGCTGCACTGGGGCTGGAGGCCTCACAGCTGGCCTATTGTGCTGCTGGTCTGCTGAGCCAGGACAGTGGGACCTCCATTGCTGATTTATGCTGGGGCTAGGAGCCTCCCACTGGATTGCCTGGATGCCTCCTGCCCTGGGCTGTGCTCCCCTTTAACCGAAGTGAGACAGATCATTCCTGCAGTCCTTTTAAGTTATCTTGGGCTGGAATATTGTTTTCTCCCATCCAGAATTCATATTGAGGCTTGATTTAAAATTATTTTGAGGGAAACTAGGAAGACCTCATGCAACTACCTGCATTTTCTCTGCCATCTTGGCTCCATATCTTCTCTTTCTTTTTTTAGTATGCTTGGCATCACAACAAGGTCATGAGAATGTGAGGGAGCCCCACCTCTGCTTAACATGTAAGGTGAACCCCATGTAGTGGGTTTGTGGGAAAAACATGGACTAGGCTTACATAGGACAGTTTGCTTGGGTTGCTATATGCATCATTAGAAGGAATAGACAGCTTCCTTGGAGCAGTGGAAGGACCTGGGACTTGGAATAGAAAGAAACCTATGTTTGAATCCTATTTCTGGCCTTTCTAGCTTCAGAGACTCTGGGAAAGTTACTTAACTTTTCTGGTCTTCTTTCTCCATCTATAAAATGGGTACAATAATATTAATACTACTTACTTCATGAAATGGGTATGACAAAAGTGTTCTGTAAATATTAAAACATGATATAGATGTGTCATTACTAGTTTCCCAATCTAATGTTCTCTGCATCTTGTTTTCTTTATAAATTCCTTTTGACTTTATGTTCTTTCTTTAAAGTATTTAGCCTGTTAAAATTAGACAAAATGGGAGTGAGTTGGCTAAAATTACAATACTAAGAAAGTATTGGATCATCCCTCTTTTGGGGGCATCCAAAGGTGACAAGGGAAGGGTCAATAAGAAAGACTAGCTCATGAGCTGGTGTAAAACCAATTTCCTAGGAAGACAGGAAATAGTGAAAAACTATTTTAGATCACATTTCCCTGCCTCAGCCACTTGGGTGGTGTGGTGGCAATTCAAAGTTATAAATAGAGATATTTTGCTAGAAGCATCTTAGAGAACAACCATCACTGTAGTTTGCTGCTGACTGTTCTTTTTCATGGTAATGTAGAAGCTACATATAAACAATTTCTAAGACTAGCTTTAGTTAGCCTTTCCAAACACAATTCATAGAAATTATAGCACCTTTGTCAATTAGTGGAGTACTATGGGAATTCTTTAAAATAATTTCAGCCAGTTCTCTGTTTTGTTAAGCTTCTGGATAGCCAAATAGGATTTGAATGATTGATTAGCAAATTCTGCTAATGATTTTGATTAAGTCTATTTGTTTTGCCTGTAATTATCTCTCTCCAGTAATTAGAATTCTGTCATAGGGCTCGGAGTTGATATAATTTTGGATAAAGATCATACCAGTAAGATTTGGATGTATTTATAATTTCCAAGCAATTATAGGACACTTTTGGCAAAGCCTTAGAATTAGCCCTCCTTTTGAGGAGGAAAAAATAAGCAATTGTCACCTATGAAAGATATCTGCTAATGTAAAGTGAATGATTTCCTTAAACCAACTCTTCCCAAGTTAATTATTTTCTCTGTAAAGATAATATTAATTAAGAATAAGTCACTTCAAAAAAGGGGGGCGAGGAAGTATTTAGATTGCTAACTTATTTTTACCCTTCTCTCCCACCCCCTCACAGAATAAAATCCAGCCAGAATAAGTTTATCCCCAAAAGCACAATATCCAGCATAAACCACAGGGCACACCTTTGTTTGGACCTGAACCTTTAAAAAATCTCCTATTCTAATGACCTGAGTAGGAAGGAAGCATAACATAGATAGAGTGCCAGGCCTGGAATCAGGAAGACACATCTTCCTGAATCCAAATATGGCTTCATACACTTATTAGCTGTGTGACCCTGGGAAAGTCACTTCACCCTGTTTGTCTCAGTTTCCTCATCTATAAAAAATGGACTGGAGTAGGAAATGGCAAACCACTTCAGTATCTTTTCCAAGAAAACCCCAAATGGGGTCACAAAGAGTTGGACACAAATGAAATGACTGAACAACAAAAAATTCTAGTGAGCAGAAGAAAGATGTGTTTATATTTTAGGAGATGATTTCTAATGAACATGGACCAAGTCTTATTAAGGGTTTTTCTTTAGGAGATTATAATATCCTGTAAATGTCTGAGCAGATATTATTTTATCCCCATAGGAAAAATGGAGCAATTACCCAAATTTACAAGATCCACCTGAGAGCCAAGTCCAAATAGAGGTTTAGAGGTGTGAGCCTTGAGGTTCATGGTAGATATTATGGTCCATGAGATAAATTTATCCTAGCTGGATCTTATTGTGTAGAGGGGTGAAAACAACAACCCAATAAAGTAACTAATAGGGAATAGCACAAGACAGCTAACATCACTACCTATAGCTTATGGGTAAGGTCAACGGAATTCAAATAATTTCTTCTCTTTGGTTGCCTACAATTCATCAGCACTGTTCTTTTCTAAGTCTCTCTTTGAGGAGCTAATGATGATTGTGATCTGCTTTTGACAACTGTTTTAATTTTAATAGAACTCTTTAAAAAATAAAGTGATGGAGACTAACTGCATAGTTGTTTGCTCAATACATCCTATAGCACAGAACTGTATTGCAATGGTACTATTTTTAAATGGGAATAGTGGTTTTAAATCTCAATGGGAGGCAATGTGGTCCAGTGGAAAGAGTCCTGGATTTGCAGTCCCTGATTCTATCACATTCTAACCCACATGATCTTAGGCAAGTTCCTCAACTGCCCTTGCCTCCATTTCCTCCTTTGAAAAACCAATGGGGTTGGATTAGATGACCTTTAAGGTCCTTTCCTGACTTAGATCTAGGCTTTTACAGACACAGAATGTTAGATCTTCTCACCGTGTGGTTAATGGTACGGCTAAACCACACATCCCAATGCTATACAATTCTGCCAGAGAGGTGCAGTTCAGTTCTCCAAGATAGAAACTCAACACTTTGCTAATTGGGGATAATAGATTCCTCAGGATGTGCTTTCTCAGCCACCTGGTGGTTTTGAATGGCAGCTTTTAAGCAGGTGAGGAACTTCCTGAAAATTGATCAAAGTCAGCATTAACACTCCTGCCTAAACAGTTTACCCATGCCTGGCTTCTTTCCCCACAAGTGCTGCTGACTGTGACAACTGATGAGCTAAACAGGGCTAGAGGTCAACAGTTTTGTGAAGTCTCTTAATTATTACAGGATCAACATGTTTTACAAATGTGTGTCCTGTATGCATTGCTAAGCTGCTGTGAAAATGGGAGTTAAGGAATTCTCCTTACATCCCCCCTCCCCCTGAATAAGAGAGGGAGCCAAAGGGCTTTGCTGATATTCTAAATATGGAACTGAAGACAGAATGAGGATGAGGCTCTTAATTACTCTCCATATTCAAACTTTACTGGATAATTGAGTCCATCTGCCCGGTGATCTACATTTAATCAGTTGAACTATGTACCCATGGTATACTGTGGATGGGATATAATCTACTACCAAATCTAAGAGCATAACTGGGTTGGTACTTTGTGTGTCTGCCTGAAATTAGCAGGTTTTTTTAAACTCCTAAATTAAGCTTTCAATACATAATTATGTGCCCCCCACAACACCTTTCTCCAAGGTAAATGTTTCTACATGGCTAAAGGCTGGTTCAGAGTAAAAAACAAAAAAACAAACCCGCTTCCTCTCCCTCCCTTCCACCCTTAATCACTGTACCACCATGTTCAGGATGCTTTTTCCTGTCTAGTTTTTTTGGTTGATAGAGTTCTTTATCATCTTGAAATCTTATTTTTGGAGAGCAGCAAGCTTTATTGAGGGCTGTCTTGGTTGGGCCCTGGGGCTGTCTGCCTGGGCTGCTCCCCTAGTCCTGCTTCAGGCTCAGCCCAGGCTGGGGGTCTGCCTGCACGTGGTGCAGCGTGGTCAGGTGGTCGCCCAGACGCCTCAGCAGCTTCACCTCCGCACCTAGGTAGTGGCTCTCCAGGAAGTCGCAGAGGTGTGGATCGCCTTGGCTCGAGCCCAGGGCATGCAGCTTCAGGAGGGCCGCGTTCAGGCCCTTCTTCAGGTTCAGGGCTGCCTGTATGGCCTCCAAGCTGCGACCCCACTCATCTTGGGCAGGTTTCTGCACACCCTGGAGGATGACACGGCCCCCACGCTGGTTCTGGAGCCGCATAAGGCACTTGGCGCCCTCGCGTTTGTCCTTCGCCAGCTCACGGAAAAAAAGCGACACCCTAGGCAGGGCGACATCGTCCCGATCGAAACAGAAACCCAGGGACAGGTAGGAGTAGGACGCCTGAAGGAACAGGTTGGCCAGGCGGTTGACAGCGGCCTCGACCTCGGAGGAGAAGTTCTGTGGGATCTGGGAGCTAGAGCTCATGGCACTGATGGCTGAGGGAGGAGGCGGCTGGTCCCGGAGGCGGGGGCTGGTCCCAGGGTCTGGCAGGGAGCTGCTGGTCCTACGGACTGGCGGGCTGCAGAAGGCTGAAGCTAAAAAGCGAGGGGAGCTGGGGGGGGTACCCTGGATCTGTTCCGTCCAAACACTGTTGAAGCAAGAACCAGAGCCGGGCGAGGTGGACTATCATCTTGAAATCTTAATGGTTATATAAACAGTGGGCGTTGGCTCAAAGGAGGATTTTGGTTGCTATTTTCAACTTATTCAACCTGAAGAGGAAGAGTAAGAGGATAGGGAAGGGAATAGATCTTTATATAGTATGTACTGTATGCCAGGCATTGTGCTAAGGGCTTTTCATAAAGCTTTTCACAAAGCCCCTTTTCATTTGATCCTCACCCACAACTCTGCAAGGTAGGTGCTATTATTAGCCTCATTTTGTAATTGAGGAAACTGAGGCAGACAAAGGTTAAGCGTCTTGCCTAGCTAGTAAGTGTCTGAGGCTACAGACAGAATCTTAACTCTTCTGACCATGTGGTTACACAGTATGGCTGAACCACACAACCCCATGTATACAGTTTTGCCAGAGGTGCAGTTCTCCCAGGTAGAAACTCAACACTTTGCTAATTGGGCAGAATAGATTCCTCAGGATATGCTTCCTAATTCCAGTGCTCTACCCACTGAACCATCAGCTGCCTGCAACAGCATTCTGACATTAGCTTGGCAAAAGCAAGACGATGCCAATTTGCCACAGAGTGATTCTGTTTCACCTTCTCTGAACATACTTATGTGTATTATTTTCTCCTTTCTTTTTTCCCTTATTTCCAAATCCAAAGCAGAGTTTTAAGCAACATGCAGCCAAATCAAGAAAGGAAATTCAGGTAGTCCCTGTGCGATCATTTTACTGGGATTTGGCCTGAAGGGAGAAAACATAACTATATAATATTGGTGACACTTCAGATGTGACCACTAGCAATCGAGACAAGTTGCAAATCAAATGATCATTGAATATGTCTTACTGATATGATACAGATCTTAGAAAGATGAGGCTAAAAGTCAGGGAGTCTCCTGTTCAAATGAGATTGTCCAGTTTAATTCAAGAAGCATTTATTAAGCAGCTACTAGCACGGTGCTAGCTCCTGCCTTACTGGAACAAAAAATATACAATAGTTCATTCCCTCAAGGAGCTCACCTTCAACTACAAAGAAGATGCCTATGTGCAGATAAGTAAATGCAAAATAAATCAAAGTAATTGGAGGGAGGAGGGAAAACAGGAACAACTGGTAGAGTCAAGACAGGTCTCCCTCTTAGAAGTGGTGGCTCTGGCAATGACAGATGGAGAAAGCAAGGGATCCCAAGAGACAAATGTATAAAAGTAAAGCATTCCAGATATGGGGAACAGCCCATGCAAAGGCATGAGGGTGGGAGATCACATATTGTGAACAGGGAACAGTAAATAGGATTGTTTGGCTGACACAGTGGAGAGAGTGCTGGGCCTAGGCCTCAGGTCTTCCTGACTCAAAATCTGGCCTCAGACACTTACTAGCTGTGTGACCCTGGGCAAGTCACTTAACCTCTGTCTCCCTCAGTTTCCTTATCTGCAAAACAGGGAAAATAGTAACACTTACCTTCCAGGGTGGTTTTGGAGATCCAATGAGATATTTGTAAAGCATTTAGTAAAGTGCCTGGCCCATAGTAGGTACAAGATGAATGTTAATTATGATGATGATGAGGGAGGGAACGTAATAATGCAGTCAGCTTAGAAAGATGGGTTCAAGTCACATTGTGAAAGGGTTCAGATTCCTGAGGGAGGAGTTTGCACTTTAGTCTAAAGGTAATGGAGAGCCAACAAAGCTTCTTGAGAAGAATGGCATGATCAGCCTTCTGCTTTAAGGATCACTTTAGAAGCTGCATGGAAGATGGACTGGAAAGAGGACAGACAGCGTCTAGAACAATTAAGAAGTACCTATGAATGTTTGTTGTTGTTGAGTCTTTCAGTCACCTTTGACTTTTCATGATCTTGTGAACCATGGCGCACAATACTGTCCTTGGGGTTTTCTTGGCAAAGAAAATGGCAGAGTGGTTTGCCATTTCCTTCTCGAGCTCCTTTTATAGATGAGAAAACTGAGGTAGACAGGGTTAAGTGACTTGCCTATTGTCACATAACTAGTAAGTGTCTGAGGCCAGATTTGAATTGAAGTCTTCCTGACTCCATGCCCATATCTACTGTTATACTATTTTTTTTTTTAATGTCTTGCAGATGTAGGGTAATCTGGCATCATTCTGAACCGTCCAAAAGCACTGTGGACCATCCCTGGGCCTGAACAGACCTCATACTCAAAACTAAACAAATGTACTCCAAGTGTTTCAGAGAAAACTTTGGTATGTACTACCCAACCAGAGTGAGGTGGGTTGCAGGGATGAATCCCATGCATCTTGCTTTATTGCCTTTTGCTTAATTATAGCAACTAAGTATGAATTAACCCCACTAAAGGAACCCTGTTCCTGGGTCCAATTATATTGAGCCATTTAGAGTCATTTACTACAGCAGTAGAATGAGGGCTGTTAGTAAGAGTTCCAAGATTTTACAGTAAAGGAGATAGTTTCTTCTACCCATTTCATATTTGGTAGCAAAGGCCTCTCCAGATAAGTGATAATGAGGAAAATCAGTGTGAACACTAAGAAGAGAAATGGAAAATCTTTGAATAAGATTTGCATGTTATAGATGAGAATAATGAAAGATCATTCTGTATTCAAGGGCCTCAGGAAAGCTAGGAGGGGTTGTGTGGTTTTGCAAGTCTGCACAGATGTTGGAGTGATGATATGACAGTTCACATGAAGGTTTCCCAGATTTCTTTTGTGCAGTAATACTTCCATCTCTCTGTGTTAGGGATATAGTCCACATTTCAGGGATCCCAAGATGGTGACTGGCTTGGAAATATGGTGGTGTCTTTTGTCTCTGTTTCCAGATGTACCCTTTGGGGGTATTTGAGTATTGTAATTGATTGAGCTTTTATTGTGGTGCTAGAGAAGACTTTGGAGAGTCCCTTGGTTAGCCAGAAGATCAAATCAGTCAATTCTTAAAAGAAATTAATTCAGACAATTCATTGGAAGGTCAAATACTGAAGCTGAATCTTAAATACTTTGACCACATAATGAGAAGACAGGACTCATTGGAAAATGCCCTGATATTGGGAAAGATTGAAGGCAAAAGGATAAGAGAAGACAGAGGATAAGATGGATAGATAGTGTCACGGAAAATGACCATGAACTTGGACAGACTTGGAGAGCTAGTGGAGGACAGAAGGGTCTGGAGTGCTGGGGTCCATGGAGTAACAAAGAGTTGGAAACAATTGAACAGGTGAACAGCAACAGCAAGAAAACTGATCCGGGGCAAAGGAAAGAGAGAGGGAAATGGGAAGAGAATATGACTCATTCCATGGCTAACTTTGGGCTTGTTTTCATAGAGATAGGATTCTGCTGTTCATTACCTTGAATGGACAAACATCTTAAGAAACTCTCATCTGTGTAAATGGACATAACCTCACACAAAGAACAAAGGTACCAAAGTTTGTTTATGGCCTGAATTTCTGGGTTAACCCTTACTTGTTCTGCATTCCAGTCTCCGAAATGTGCTATAGGTGCCATGAACAGGTTTGCATTGAGGAGAGAGTGTCTCTGGGGCCACAAGTGACAAACACATAGGCCTGAGTCTTATCCCTTTCCAAACCAACTTTGGGCTTCTTCGCTTCCTCCTTGCATCTTGAGCTTACCAGGTGTATCTTCTGGGACATCTGTTATGAGCATGACAAGACTAGGGGTGAAAGAAGATACTACCATAAGAAGCACCAATATAAACCAGGCTGCCTTCTGACCATCATCTAGATCAGGCCTCCCATACACATAGTCTATATCTGAGGTGGCAATGAGAATACTGTGTGCTGAGGCTGAGTGTGGGTCATTTCTCTACGAGAGCCATAACTCTAAAACCAGGACCCTGTTGATGTGGTCTGTCATGTTTACCAGGAAGAAGTGGTCTGGACTGAGACCCTGGTAATGACTGCATTATGCCCATAGATGCTGGAGGTGACGCAGCACTATACCCCAGACTGAAAAAAAAGGACAAAACTGACTCCCAAAGAGAAAGAAATTTTATAAAAGAAGAGATCAAAGAAGATCCAGAAGAAATAGGAAGAATAGAAGAAGAATGCCAAGATCATTTCACTTCTAGAGGAGTAGTTCTGGGATGGCATTGCTTTGCAAGGGTTTGCAACTAGTATGGCAGAGAAAATAGTGAAATCCTAAAGGAGGGAGTATCCTATTTGATTTGATCATACTTAGCTAATCTCAGAAAAAAATCATTGTTAAGTCCTATGGGAAAGCTACAAATCCATTAGACTGTCAGCATGTTGCTCCAATGAGTAGTCCAAGTTCACTTTTCTGAGAGCAACTATGGTAAGTGGCATGTGTTTTTGATATTTGTTTTTTTTTTAATTTTTTTAATATTCACAGCTAAGCACAGCATAGGAGCACATGGACAGATGCAGTCAGGTATAGAATTGCATGCAGCCTTCCTTGACCCCATAGTCAAACAAATTAATAAGATATACTCTCTGGTGGAAGGTCCAGAGCCTTTGAGGGTCCAAATTTACACACAGTTTTTTTGGGGGGAAAAAGGGTCTGCCATCACAGATATTACATTGCTATTGGGATGATGGGGTCAGGTACCATGGACCAGTAGCAAAATGGAAATTTCTTTTTTTTATTTTAACAAATGCTTTATTAACTTCTGGTTTACATCATTCATTTCAGCCAGATTTTGAATTCTAATTTTTCCCCCATTTTTCCCTTACCCACCACCCCAGAATAGCAGTCCCACACGATATCCCCTCATCCAATCTGCTCTCTCCCATATCTTCTTCCATACCCCCTTCAACTTTGCCATTAGGGCAAGGTGAATCTCTGTGCCCCAATGCCTGCACATCTTACCTGCCAATTACATGCAAAATAGTATTAATAATAGTATTTATATACATTTGAAACATTTAATTTTAAAACTTCGAATTTCAGATCCATTCCCTTCCTCCCTTGTCACCCATTCCTTCTGGGAAGATAAGCAATTCAGTGTGTGTTGTACATGTATATCTATGCAAAACATTATCCTAGTAGATATATTGTAGAAGACTACTTATATTTCCCTCCCCCCATCCCACCCTCCACCTGGTCCATTCCCTACTTTGATCTTGTCCCTCTTTGAAAGTGGGTACTTCCAACCTCCCCTCCCCCCAGAATGCCCTCCCCATCATCCACCCTCTCATCCCCCTCCCCCCTACTCTCCTGCAGGGTGAGATATCCCATTTAGTATGTATGTCATTCTCTCCCTGAGTCAAATTCAATGAGAATATGGTTTTGCCTTTTTGCCTTCCTGTTCTTCCCCTCCCCTGCAACTACTTCCCCTTGCCTCTTCTACATGAGATAGTTTACCCTACCCTGTCTCTCCCCATCTCCTCTTGCCACTTTCGTCTCTCACCTCTTAACTTCACCCCTTAAGTATCATCCCTTCCCACCAAATTCAACCTGTGCCCTCTATCCATGTATACCTGTAGACATATATACACACATTCACATATGTATTCATGTGCCCATAAACCCTTCTTCAATTATTTTCATAAGGAGGAAGGTTTTGTCAGTCACAGTTATTGTTTTTCCATATAGGAATGTAAATAGTTCAACTTTGATAAGTTCCTTTTGATTTCTTTTCCCTGATTACCTTCTCAAGCATCTCTTGCTTCTTGTGTCTGAATGTCAAATTTTCTATTCAACTCTGTTTTTTTCCTCAAGAATGCTTGAAAGTCCTCTATTCCACTGAATGACCATATTTTCCCCTGAAACAAAATACTCAGTTTTGCTGGGTATGTGATTCTTGGTTTTAATCCCAGGTCTTTTGCCCTCTGGAATATCATATTCCATGCCCTTCAATCCCTCAGTGTAGAAGCTGCCAGGTCCTGTGCTATTCTGATTGTGTTTCCACAATATTGAAATTGTTTCTTCCTGGCTGCTTGTATTTTCTCCTTGATCTGGGGATTCTGGAACCTGGCTATAATATTCCTGGGAGTTTTCTTTTTGGGATCTTTTTCAGGAGGTGATCTGTGGATTCTTTCAACCTCTATTTTGCCCTCTGGATCTAAAACATCAGGGCAATTTTCCTTGAGAATTTCTTGAAGGGTGATTTCTAGGTTCTTTCTTTGATCATGGCTTTCAGGTAGTACAATAATTTTTAAATTGTCTCTCCTGGATCTATTTTCCAGGTCAGTGGTTTTTCCCATGAGATATTTCACATTACCTTCTATTCTTTCATTTGTTTGGATCTGTTTAATAGTATCTTGATTTCTCATAAAGTCACTAGCTTCCATTTGCTCCAGTCTAACTCTGAAGGAATGAATCTCCTCAGTGAGCTTTTGAAATTCTTTTTCCATCTGGCAAATTCGGCTTTTTAAAGCATTCTTCTCCTCATTGCTCTCCTTTGCCATTTGAGTTAGTCTATTTTTTAAGGTGTTATTTTCCTCCGTCAGGCTGTTGACTCTTATTTCATACCTTTCCTGCATCCTTCTCATTTCTCTTCCCAATTTTTCCTCCACTTCTCTTATTTGGTTTTTAAAATCCTTCTTAATGTCCTCTTTGGCCTGTAACCCACTCATATTTTCATTTGGGGATTTTGGTGCAGGAGTTCTGACCTCACCGACCTCCTCCTGTGCCATGCTTTGATCCTCTTTGCCCCCAAAATAGGAGTCTAATGTTGCATTTTTTTGTTTATTTTGTTTCCTTTGCCTAGGCATGTTGCCACTTAACTACTTGATTTTGGGGCTTGTTGCCACAGTAGGACTCTGCCACCAGACAAGGGAGCTTCCGTCCCAATCGTGGGGTCTTCACAGCTTCTGGAGGTATTAGTTGGGTGGCCTCTGTAAAGCCTCCACATGCTCTGGCAAGTTGGATACCCAACCCAGGCCCCCCCCAAGACCACAATCCAGATCCAAGCAGGTTAAAGCAAGAGTGATTAACCCCCAGACTGATTTCTGGATCTCCCTACAGTTCGCAGACCAGTAGCTGAAGCTGCCACTGAAGCTGAAAAATGGCTTCTGTGCCTTGTCTCCTCAGCCGCTTCTCACCCCCAGGGAAAGAAGCTGATGCGTTCCCCAAATACTGGTCCCAAAGTCCACAGGGTACTAACCTCTCATTTTGTCCTAGGCATATCTGTGTTGATAATTCTGGAATCACCACAGCTGCTCATGTTCTGGGGTCCCTCCAGCCGGCTGCTGGCCCAGCCGTCCTGGGGCTAAAACCGTAGCTCACTCAAGCCTGGGCTTGGCTCCCAGAGCTTTGCACTGTGCTGTGCTGGCCACTCCTGCAGGGCTGCTGGGCTGTCCTCAGTGGGAGGTTAGCTTCTCTGTGTCATTCTGTGGGTGCAGGAGCTCTAGAAGTTGTTCAGAGTCCACTTTTTACATAGTTTGGAAGTGGTGTGTGGGGGAGCACCTTGGAAGTGCTGTTTCTACTCCACCATCTTGGCTCCGCCCCCTTGATATCTGTTAATGTGTTTATATTTGCCTTTTGTGTCTTCAGCATCTATTGCAGAGGTAAAATAAAGAATGTCCTATATCTAGTATGCATTTACTACCTTGAATACTTGTAAGGGAGCTATGGACTGTTTGTTACTAGCATCTGTAGAAACTGAGATGAGCATATTTGAAAAATTTTTTCTGAAGTAAACTCATGATGAGTAGTAATAAGCCAAAGAGAAACTATGATGCCTTTTGGTCAGGCCTCAGACTGGACAAAGAGTGTGTGAATCCAAGTTTGGGGTCCAAGTTTGTGAATCCAAGAACCTGGGCCATAGCTTACAAACACGTTTATAATACTCCACAACATGGAAGTTCCTTCTCCTTCTCACCTCTTACTACAGTTTCACTTACTTTTAATGACAGGTATCCTTTAACTTTAATTCAATTTCAGCAAGTATTTGTGAGGTCCTTATTCTGTGCCAATCACTATTCTAGGTGCTAAGGATATAAAAACATAAACATTCTTTTTTTTTTTTTTTGCCTTTTGGAGGGCAATTGGGCTTAAGTAACTTGCCCAAAGTCACATGGCTAGGTTTTTGTTTGTGTGTGCGTTAAGTGTCTGAGGCTGGATCCAAACTCAGGTCCCTCTGACTCCAGGGCCGACACTCTACTCACTGTGCAGCATAATCATTCTTGCCTTCAAGGAGCAAGGGGAGATATAACATCTACACAATATAATAGGAGGAAAATTGAGAAGGAAAAGAGAACTGAAAAATTTGGGCGGTGGTGGTGATCAGAAAGACTTTAGGGAGCAGGAAGCACTTAAACTAAGCCTTGAAGGAAGATGAGGATTTTAAGCAGTAGAGATTAGGCAGGAGAGAGTTACTAATAAGAAGGATGTCTTCTGGAAATGGAAGGGATGTTGAATTGGGACAATAGATACTAAATCATTTTGTGACTAGAATGTAGAATTTGTCAAAGTGTGCATGAAATAGTGTGGGACAATGGAGTCAGAGGACCTGGGTTCATATCCCACTGATGATGCTTACGACTTGTGTGACCTTAGGCAAGTCACTTACTTTTCTTGGACCTAGGTTTTCTCAACTGTAAAATGAAAAGGATCTGTAGATGGCCTCTAAGGTACCTTTCATCTCTAATTCTGTGATCCTATGAAGGTTTGAAAAAGGGTGGTGGGAACCAGACTGTGAATGGGCCTTAAATGCTGAAGAGTTTGTATTTTATCCGGTAGGAAGTAGGGAGCCATTGATGGTTTTTTGAATGAAAAAAAAATTATTAAATTTTTACTATTTTCTAGGCAATGTGCTAAGCCTTGGAAATACATACACCAAAGAAAGAGTTCCTGACCTTAAGGAAGGCATTCTGTGTTAATAAGGAGAAGTCACACACATAGTGGAATGGTAACTAAGAAAGGGTATTCTGGTCTGGTACATTACAGCGATGGTGAGTGGAACTATAGGGCAGCTCATAAATGACATGCTTTCCAGAAGTATTGATTTAGTAAATGTTTCCAGAGCAAAGGGTAGAAAGTGGTAGGGGGTGGTGTTCCTTTTGCATGGTGGTCAGACAGATAACAGTCAGTCAGGGATCTGGGTCCAGACAGGTATAGCAGCTGTCATCAGTGAGGACAGCATGGACCTCTGAGTGTGAGGTTCAAAACTGAGTGCATTAGATGCTTCAGCTTGGTCTCTGTGAAGTAGGTGGAAGGAAGGTGGAGCGGTTTATGGGGTTGACCTATGGTCTGTAGTCTGGGCTTCCTCACTATGTAACATAGTCATATCCTGTGCCTAAGAGAGACTACCTTGGCATTATTTTAGCAGGATTGAAGACTAATTAAGAAACTATTACAGCAGTCCAGGAGAGAGGTGAGAAGAGATACTGAACTCCAGTTGTGACCTTGTGACTAGAGAGGAGACAAATGGAAAAAATTATTAGAGGCACAGTGAACAAGAAATATTTTATTATGCTTACCTTTCCCCCCATGCAAGATTATATCTAAAATACATGATTAGTTATGAGTAATGAACTTAGTGAGAAAATATTTAACTATCATTCATTATGACAAAGTCAGGCTGTCATCTGGTCAGGTGGGTGGGAATGTTTGACAGAAAACTTGCACAATGTTAAGAGGGTGCAGTTTTGTGATGATTTAAATAGGAAAGGTCAGTGGGCTGAAATCTTAACTAAAGGAATCAGCAAAGATTAAAAAAAATCAGTGGGCAAAAAATAACTTCATTAAGTAGGAATATGGTGGGGGCAGTTCCTGAGTGAACACTAATTATCTTTGGAAAGGGCTTGTGCTCATTTACTGCTCTTATTTTTGCTTCAGAAATGAGCATCTCTGTTGGTATTTTCTTTCCTGGCTTGTGCAGTAAGACTCTACTTTTGCTCAAATGAAAAATTAAGTGTAAGCACCTTCGCTCTGCTCTTCTTCCTTTGAACAAGTGAACTACTTGTAATTTTTAGAAAGATTATGGCTCTGTGATTTGAATTCTAAGCTATTATAGTAATTCACTTAAACTAGCTCTTTTTGACTGGGGCTTTTCTTGATTTTAGGGAACAAATGTTTTGTTATTGTTGTTTTAGTGTAGTTTCATTTCCCTAGAATTCCTAATGCCTCTTTTATTTAAAGATGATCCATCAGATCTGGGATGCAGATGCCTAAGGTTCTAGACACAGTCCTTCCACTAGTTTTTGTAGAGTTTCATTTCTTCGTCTGTAAAATGAATGAACTGAACTAGGTGAGCTCTCCAGTAAAGAGCCATAACTAGGGTGGGGCAACTGGGCTTTGTTCCAAGTCACATACATTTAGAGGGTGGTGTCAGCACTTGCATGAACTTGAAAACTTGAAAAGCATGAAAAACATCCAAGCTTAGCACCCAGTTGGCCATATGGATTATTTAAAATGGGAAACTACCAGAAGGCATACTTCCTTCTTCAGCCCCTGCATTTCAGGTGAGCTCCTCCCTGGCCCATTGTGATCCTATTCCCCACAAACATAACTTCATCCCTCAAGGTCTTCCCTAACAGCTGCTTCATGGTGTCCAGGGATTCCCTATCCAATTGAATTTGACTTAAAAAGTTATTTGAGTATACAGTTCAAATTGTTCTAGGTAAACAAATTGCTAGCTATAACTATGCTTGAAAATTCCTTCTAACTCTAACATTTCAGGTCTGAAACACCTTTTCTTCCTGACTCATGGGAGGTGTGCAAATGACCAGCTCATTCTAAACATGCTTGTGCTATGCATTGATTTTTATAGGACTCCATTTTTACTTGCAAGGACAAAGTCGCACAGTATAACACCCACTCAGAGAAAAACGGAAAAAGTATCATGGCTTGAAAGCTGTTTCCAATTATCTTCTGTCCTTTCTTTAAAGGACAAAGACCTAAATGAGAATGTGTACATAGAATTTCTTGCCTGAAACAGAGTGTTAATTGCCAAGGGTTTTATATGCTGCTGAAGAGGTGCTGAAAATATAATCCATAAATTTTGATATAATACCTATGCCAAGTGTAAAATTTTACTTGGTCTGATTTCTTTTATGGCTTTCTTTGCAAAATTGATGCAGCTGCTTTTATATCCTCTAACAAAAATTGAAATAATAAACCATAACTGACTTTTCTCAAATGCATGGAATGTATTTAAACCTAATAAATGGCATTTTAGTCATCAGACCTTTCATCTCCTACATTGACAGTGGGAACAGTCTTTCTCTGATAACTGGGCTATTTTATTTCCTATTTCTGCTTATTCCCCTAATCACCAAGGGTCATTGACCTTCTTTTATTAGTGGTCAACTGACACTTGCCCTGTTGATCCTGTTTTATTCATATGTTTTAAAGGTTCTGTTCCTATGGATCAGACCTAAGGGTCCACTGTGTAAGTTCTTTTATTTTAAAATCAGAGATTTACTTGTCCATTATTTCTACTTGGCTTCAAAATCATTCAAGTTAGTTATTTTCCTGTAAGAGTCCCCGTTTTAAGGGGCGGCTAGGTGGCACAGTGAGTAAGAGAGCTGGCCTCGGAGTTGGGATGACCCGAGATCGAATCCAGCCTCAGAAAATGAGCACCCACACACAAATAATGACTGGTCGTGTAACCTTGAGCAAGTTACTTAACCCCAATTGCTTAAAAAAAAAGAGTCCCCATTTTATTTTATTTTTTAAAGGGAAATAATTACTATTTATTTTTTATTTTTGGAGGGGGAGGGCAGGGCAATTGGGGTTAAGTGACTTGCTCAAGGTCACAGGGCTAGTACGTGTTAAGTGTCTGAGGCTGGATTTGAACTCAGGTCCTCTTGACTTCAGGGCCAGTGCTCTATTCACTGTGCCACCTAGTCACTCCGAGTCCCCATTTTATATAGACTAAAATAGAATTAGTAACTGTAAACAGCAACTGTAACAGCTCATATTTACTTGAGGCTTTAAAGTTTGTAAAGTGCTTTCCTCAAATCAGTCATGCAATAATGTAAGTGTTCTATCCTTGTTTTTCAGATGTGGAAACTGAGTTTAAATAAATAAAGTTTGTCACTTGCTAAAGGTCACAGAGCTGGTTATTGGAACTCAGATCTCTCCTGATTCTGTTTGATACCTTAGAACTACTTATTGATAAGCCCCAGATAAAGATACCATACAGGCCAAGATGACTGTATGATATGGCTCTCTAGTGTGTTCCTCTTTTTGGAGAGGCTATAGCAGTCTGACTACTTGATCAAGAATTAGAGAATATAGAGGCTTATAGGAATTGCTTGTATAGAAATCGTAATTTTGAACTGTTAAAGGGATTCCTAGAATATGGAATCCCAGAAGTCTGCCCAGAGGTCTAGGATCAAATGGATTGCCGTGGTTCTTCAGGGATCAAAAGTTTCAGGCTATTACATACCTAGGAAGACTAGTGTGGGCTACTAGTATGTCCCATTTAATCCTATGGAGTCAGTGACATGGTACCTGTTCTCTGAATTGGGTCAAATAAAATGGATAATAGATCATCAGACTATTTGTTGGAGGAACGTAAACAAAATTTCTAAGGCAAGAAACCCAACAGGAAGATGAATTTAGGGATTTCCTAATTCTCTGAAGTCATGCTCCAGTTTTTAAGTTGGCCCAACCTTCCCTTTACTTCTATGTGACTCAGGTACATTCCTGGTATCAATAATATATAAGCTCATTTAAGCCTTGCTAGCTTTTTTGATTTGTAATCTGTCAATTAGTCTCTTGGCTAGCTACTTTTATTAGGCACTGGAAACTCTATGGAACACTACAACATGAAACCTGACAAGATAGAGATGCTTACTTTTAAAAACCAGATACAAAAGGAATTGGCAAGTGACATTGATACAGGAGACAAAAAAAATCATTTTCTGCTTGCCATGGCACTTCCTGATAGGTATTTTTCTTTCCGTCAGCATCTGAACCTTCATCCGTCATAGTATCCCTGGAGAGGAATGAAAGGTGTCATTCTATCCCTCACCCACATCCTGTTTAAGAAACTTTCCCTAGTTACAGATGCAAGAAGTCTTGCCCATGATACAGTTGTATGGCCTGGACCTGGGGGACAATATTATAGCAAGAGTGTAGGGTATTCCTTTGTGTATGCGTGGGTGGGATCTATTAATGTTTTTTAATACATCACAAAGATTTAGGCATGTCCCTTACCCATCTGTTACCAGATCTGTTATCTCTTGTTCTTAAAAACTTAAATTCAACCTTTATAAATAAAAGTGGAATTAACTTTCTATTATAAACCATGGAGGAAATACATAACTAACCAGTCTGGTCCAAATCCTCAACCGGAAACATTTAACAACCATAAGTTGATTTTCATATGGATGCTTTCTGCACCATAGTTACTGTGTGGCTGAATTATCTCTGGACAGCAGTAAATCTGAATCTGTTGCTAGGTTCTGTCACCTTTGGTTGCCCCTAAAGTGGTTATACGCTACGCAAATTCTCAATTAGATCTCTGTTATGTGCCCCTTATTGGTTTGCCAACATTTCCTCTGCGCAGTATTCAGATTACCCAGAACCAGAACATTGCTGAGGATTTGCCAGGATTGACTGAGACATGCCTATTATCAAAATGCTCAGGAAATATTTTGTCTGTAAGCATGACAATGGGGTAGAAAAATCCATGTCTTTTTTGTTTTTCTTTTACTAAGGGATATTTGACTTCAGAACTATAAGAGAAAGACAAGTACCTACAGTACCATTATTCCCTGGGGGACATACTCTACCTTACACCACCCCAATCTCTGTGGGGAATAGGCTTATAACTTCTAGCTGAGCTAAATTATAAACACATTACAGAGATTGAGTTCCTACCAAGTTCCCACCCAAAGATGGCATCCCTGTTGGATGAGCCCTTGTCCTAAAGGTCACTTTTATCCCTCAGGGCATCAGTGCTGTGCTGGCTTGCTGGCTCTGGACTCAGACTCTAGAACAATGCAATTACTAGAACACCCTGCTGAACTCACTAGGGCAGAGGCTCCGTCTCCTTCAGGTAAAAAAGAGAAATGAAGACAGAGTTAAAGGACCAAGGTCTTTTCTTTGTGGCCATATGGCCTTGGAGAGAAGGAGGCCCCAGGGCCTCTCCCTTCATAACAGCTTCTCTTCCTGGATGTCATGAGCAAAGGAGTCACTAAATGAAATAAAGAGGAGAGGCTTGTTTCTCTGCTTTTGAAGAGAGTAGGAAGGAAGTATAAACTAATAATTAGAGATTAGCCCTTTGAAAAATTTCACTACAACGCAATTATAGATCCCAGGGACAACTGAAATAGGCATTGTTTCTAGCTCTGGAATAAAATGTTATCAAGGAAGTCACCTTCCACTAAAGTCCTACTCTGATGCCTCCTTGTAGTATGGAAGTGAAACTGGGTCCTTGCAGGCTATGCCAAAAGTGTAAATAAGCTGGCATATTCTACCACACTGGTGAGTCTTAAAATATTGGCTTGATGATAGACTGTGCATCTATTACCCGAGTTCACGAGGTCATAGTCTAGAGTTAGGGACTTGAAATCCCTCATTTTACAGATGAGATCAGGGGAGATTGAATGATTTTACCCAAGGTCACAGAGGTAGCAAGTGTTTTGTTACTATTAATGTACTATGAAGGGGACTGCAGTCATTTTAAGGTCTTACATAGGATCATAGATTTAGAACTGGAAAAGACATTAGAGGTCACCTACTCCAAAGCCCTCACTTGCTCAAGGTCACAGAGTACATTTAGAGATGGAATTTGGATTCAGAAACAGCTGTCTTTCTTGTACCATGCAGATTGTGTAGAGGAGGACGAGAGAAGTGGGAAGGCCTTTAAAGGATTTATTTACGCATAGTTAATGATATTTCCTATGGGTCCGGGCTTTAGGGACACCCTGTAGAATGTATTTAAAGGGATTATTACCCTTGCCAAGGCATGAAGTAATGAGGGTCTGTTCTAGGGTGGCAGTAGGAGGGGATGGCTACAAGACATTTTAAAGATGGAATTGAAACCATCTTAGCAGGTCATCATGAACAAGGTACTTAAGCTTTTGTTGCTTAAAGATGTACTGAAGACTTTTGAAGCACTCTGTAAAATGAACAAGAGTCAAGGTAAGTGGCCTGATGTATAAAATGGTGGGGCCATAATCATAAAATGAGAAGCAAGAAGAAAAAGTAGGTGTGGAAGGGGAAATGCAGGGCATCCCTGAAGTCCAGACACATGGGAAATCTCATTAACTATGCGTATTTTTTGGGGGGGGATGACTAACTTTTTTTATGTTAATTTTTTTTAAACAAATGCTTTATTAACTTCTGTTTTACATCATTCATTTCCGCCAGATTTTGAGTTACAATCATTTTCCCCCCGTTATTCCCCTACCCAACCTCCCAGAATAGCAGTCTCACAAGATATTGCTTCCTTCAATCTGCTCTCTCCCATATCTTCTCCCATACCCCCTTCGACTTTTCCATTAGAGGAAGGTGAATTTTTGTGTCCCAATGCCTGCACATCTTATCTCCCAATTATAAGCAAAAGAGTATTAATAATAGTATTTTTATATATTTGAAACATTTAATCTTAAGACCTCGAATTTCAGATCCATTTCCTTCCTGCCTTGTCACCCATTCCCTCTGGGGAGATAGTTAATTCAGTATATGTTGTACATGTCTAGCTATGCAAAACATTATCATAGTAGCTATATTGTACAAGGCTGCTTATAATTCCCTCCCACTCATCCCACCCCCCACCTGGTCCATTCCCTACATGATCCTGTCCCTCTTCTATAGTGGGTACTTCTAACCTCCCCTCCCCCCAAGGATGCCCCACCAATCAATCATCCCTCCTCTCATTCCCCTTCCCCCTATCCTGCTGCAGGTTGAGATATCCCATTTAGTATGTATGTCATTCTCTTCCTGAACCAAATTCAATGAGAATGTGGATTTGCTTTTTTTTTCCCTTCCTATTCTCCCCCTCCCTTGTAACCACTTCCCCTTGCTTCTTCTCCATGAGATAGTTTACCCTACCCTGTCTTTCCACATCTCCTCTTGCCACTTTCCTCTCTCACCTCATAATTTCATCCCTTGAGTATTCTCCCTTCCCAACAAATTCAACCTATGCCCTCTATCCATATACACACACATTCACATATGTATTAATATGACCACACACCCTTCTTCCATTATTTTCATAGTGAGAAAGATATCATCCCTCACAGTTACTGTTTTTCCATATAGGAGTGTAAATAGTTCAACTTTGATAAGTTCTTTTCCCTGATTACCTTCTCAGGCATCTCTTGCTTCTTGTGTCTGGATGTCAAATTTTCTATTCAATTCTGGTTTTTTCCTCAAGAATGCTTGAAAGTGCTCTATTCCACTGAATGACCATATTTTCCCCTGAAACAAAATACTCAGTTTTGCTGGGTAGGTGACCCGTGGGTTCATTCTCAGTTCTTTTGCCCTCTGGAATATCATATTCCATGCCCTTTGATCCCTCAGTGTAGAAGCTGCCAGGTCCTGGGCTATTCTGATTGTGTTTCCACAATATTGAAATTGTTTCTTCCTGGCTGCTTGTAGTATTTTCTCCTTGATCTGGGGATTCTGGAACCTGGCTATAATATTCCTGGGAGTTTTCTTTTTGGGATCTTTTTCAGGAGGTGATTGGTGGATTCTTTCAACCTCTATTTTGCCCTCTGGATCTAAAACATCAGGGCAGTTTTCCTTGAGAATTTCTTGAAGGGTGATTTCTAGGTTCTTTCTTTGATCATGGCTTTCAGGTAGTCCAATAATTTTTAAATTGTCTCTCCTGGATCTATTTTCCAGGTCAGTGGTTTTTCCCATGAGATATTTCACATTGCCTTCTAATCTTTCATTTGTTTGGATCTGCTTAACAGCATCTTGATTTCTCATAAAGTCATTAGCTTCCATTTGCTCCAGTCTAACTCTGAAGGAATGAATCTCCTCAGTGAACTTTGAGATTCTTTTTCCATCTGGCAAATTCGACTTTTTAAGGCATTCTTCTCCTCCTTGCCCTTTTGGGCCTCCTTTGCCATTTGAGTTAGTCTATTTTTTAAGGTGTTGTTTTCCTCAGTCAGGCTGTTGACCCTCATTTCATACTTTTCCTGCATCCTTCTCATTTCTCTTTCCAATTTTTCCTCCACTTCTCTTATTTGATTTTTAAAGTCCTTCTTAAGGTCCTCTATGGCCTGCAACCCGCTCATGTTTTCCCCTGGGGCTTTTGGAGCAGGACTTCTGACCTCACAGTCCTTTTCCCGCTCTATGCCCCCAAAATAGGAGTCTAGGGTTGCATTTTTCTGTTTCCTTTGCCTTGGCATGTTGCCACTTAATTGCTTGACTTTTGGGCTTGTTGCCACACTATGGCTTTAAGGCCAGATAGAGGAATTTTCGTCCCAAACGTGTGGGGGGCAACTTCCGTTTCTGGCAAGCTGTAAACCCACCCACGACTTCCACCCTAGATCACAATCCAGATCCAGGGAGGTTAAAGCAAGAGCGATTACCCCCCCAAGGCTGATCGCTGGATCTCCCTACAATTAATTGCAGGCTGGGAGTGGGAGCTGCCTCTGAAAACTACAAAATGGCATGTCTCCTCAGTGGCTTCTAGCCCCCAGGGGAGGGAGCCAACGCATTTCCCCAAATACAGGTCCCAAAGTCCATAGGACACTAACCTCTTACTTTGTCCTAGGCATGTCTATGTTGATAATTCTGGAGTAGCCAAAGCTGCTGGTGTTCTGGGGTTCCTCCAGCTGGCTGCTGGCCCTGCCACCCTGGGGCTAAAACCTTGGCTCACGTGGACCTGGGCTCCACTTGGCTCTGCTTCCTGCGCTCTGCGTGTTGCGTGCTGCCGGCTCCCAGACTGCTGTGCTGGTCCTTCCTGCAGGGCTGCTGAGCTGTCCTCAGTGGGAGGTTAGCTTCTCTGGGTCATTCTGTGGGTGCTGGGGCTCCAGAAGTTGTTCAGAGTCCCCTTTTACATAGTTTGGGGTGCATCTGGGGGCAGAGTGGCTTGGATGAGCTGTTTCTACTCCTCCATCTTGGCTCCTCCCCCCAACTATGCGAATTTTCAAGAAACAAAATGAATGAAATTTCAACAACATTTCATTTAATTAGCATAAATGAGATTTCATAGGAAGATATAGGAGACACATAGGAAATCTCATTAATTAATTAAATTAATTTCATTAATATGGAAAATAATCCCCAATAACTAATGAAAGCTTTGTCATGGCTAAAATTTATGCTAATTAAATAAAATGTTGTTGAAAATTTCATTCATTTCATTTCTTGAAAATATGCATAGTTAATGAGATTTTCTATGTGTCCAGGTTTTAGGGACACTCTGTAGAAGGTTTGGTTTGCTGGTGGGACAGCCAGGAAGAGATATCTTGTAGGCAGTTGGAGATGCAATTCAGAGACCTAAAAGCATGAACAGGTCTAGAAACAGAGATTTTGGAATCATGTATATAGTGACTGTAGTTAAAGCTCTAGGAGGAATGGGATTGCCCAGGGCAAAGAGTAAGCTCCTTGAGGGCAGGAACTATCTTTTGCCTCTTTTAGTATTATCACCTCTTAGCACAGCACCTGACACATAGTAGGTCCTTAATAAATGTTGATTGATTGATTCAAGATATGACCCTTAAAGGAACCCCTACATTTAAAGGATACAAAAGGAACAGATGGAAACCTAGTTCCTTCATGCTGCTTGGTTATGAAAACCAAGTTGCAATGATCTTGATGACCCTAAATGGACCCTGAGACCTACCCTCTATTTACTGCGCACTTCCTTGTTAGCCTTTAATGCAGGTTGTCTTATTCCCAAGAATATAACTCAGTGCCTTAGGAGCTCCACATCCAGTGATATCAGAGAAATGAGAAACAATAGAAGTGACCTATGGACCAGGTGGTGTCCTGTGATTTTACAGCATATCAGGAAACTTCTTGCACATACTAGACAGGCTACATATGAGGTTGCCAAACTGGGATCTATTATGTGGATGATTGCTCAATACAATGTCACCTACCATCATCCTCTGAGTATTTGTGATAGAGGAAATTTGCTCAGCATTTGGCCCTCTTTCCTATTCCCCTTAGTAACAAAAAAATAAATGTTTGTAGGGTATGACAGCTGAGGGCAAGAAGTAGGGTAGGGGAGTTAATTGGCCAGTAATTAGTATCTGTGATTTCATCAGCTTAAAGAACTTCCATGCATTATTTAGTAATTTAGTAGATTAAAAAAGGAGAGGGGGGAGTTGAAGCAGGGTGGATGCTCATGACCCTCTCTAGGGGTTTGCCTAGTCCCAGGGATGATACTCAGAAAGGAGTTCCTAAAGTGCAATGTTTCTTTCAGATCCTCAGAGCAATGATATGGAGAACATCGCCATTCCTGCTATGGGTTGGAGTAGCAGCACTGGTCCATTTCTCCTTATATCTTCTTTGCCCTTTCATAGATACTACAAATGACTTTTTTTGGTGAGAAAGATGCTGGGGTCTATGAAGCATCTATGAAGCCCATGGCATCCCTTCTCTACACTTTAAGAAGGGAGTGGAACTTTTTGAGAAGGGAGGATATGGGGAGGCCAGAGCAATGGGAGGATACCTTGGACCCTCATCATTGTGGCAGGGATTGATCTCTTGACGTCATCCTCTTTCTTCAGTCTCTACCAGGGAGAAATAAGCTTTTTGTTATAGAAAGATCATTTCAAAAATTTTCTAGGAAAGGCCAATGACTTTTCCACATTTAATGCCCTGCTCACATGGCCTTAATACTCCCAGTTTCTATCCGGAAAAAGAGAGCTAGCTCATGGAGGGAAGTTGGATGTCTTTCCAAGACCTGCGAACACAGAAAACCACAAAATGAAAGATTTCGAGCTGGAAGGATCTCTGAAATAATTGGTTTAATCCATGCCTTACTAGAAACCCTCTACAACACTTCAACAACCATCACCTGAAAACTTTTAGTGAAAGGGGACACCATGCAAAAGTGGCAGGCTCTGAAGTTGGAGGACCGAGGTTCAAATCTGAGCTTTTATGAATTGTTTGACTGAATAATCACTTCACCTCTCATGGACTCAGTTTCCATATTTGTAAAATGGAGGGATTTCTTTAAAATGATCACTAGGATTTCTTCCAGTTTCAAATCCTAGGATCCTGTGATTCCTTTTCTTCTGTCCAAATTCAAAATTATTGGACTGAGTGAAGTCCTAACTGTAATGTAAACCTAAGATCCTCTTTGTGATATGAATCTGGAGGAAGTGGCCTTTTAAAATCTTTTAAGAATTGAAGGATTAAATCAAATAAACATTTAATATTGTTCCCATAGCTCTTGTGGGTTCTGGGGATTCCTGTTCTCAATCACAAAGGGACAGGCTACTAATCCTTTCTTAATCCTCCCCCTTCTCACCTATTCCTGGGTAAGTCTTAGGACTCATTTTCCTCACCTGTAAAACAAGAAGCTTGAAACAGATGACTTTTGAGGCCCCTTCTAGCTTTATAACCTCCTGAGTTTTAGCTCTAGGGGTAGAAAAAACTGTCCAAGGAATGTATAAGAAAGCCATGATGGGCCTTAGAGGGATCATGGCTTCACACACCCTAATATGTCCACAGAGAGAACATTCTTCATACTATTCCTTTCAATTGAATTAAAATGACATAGCCTTAAAATATCAACATCCCCTTTCTCACTTAAAACATTTTAAATGACCTCCTTCACACTGAATTAATGTTTTAGGACTATCTTCCATTCCCTTTCCTCTCCTGGTTAAGAGAAGATATCATTATTCTTGGCCTCCATTTTTCAGATCTTGCCATTGGCAGGTGCAACTGGATCCTTTCATTCTTTTTTTTTTATTTTTTTAATTTTTTTTATTAATTTATTAGTTTAGTTTCAGTTAACAAGATTCAGTTCCATAGTTCCTTGATTTTCAAATTTCCTTTACTTCCCTCCCCCCTCCCCTCATGACAGCATATAGTACAGTATAGGGTCTGCAAATGCATTCATATTAAACATTATTCTAATTACAAAGGCATATTGTACTAGGTGGGATGAAAGATGGTAAGGAAGAAGTAAAACCAAACAATGAGAAGAACAAGATCATTTAGTTTGCTTCCATCAGGATTCAGGCTCAGTTCTTTCTAGTTATATCTCTGGATGGCGCATTTCTCACTTTCTTGAGTCTTTTGGGATTAACTTATATCACTGCATTGCTGAAAAGAGTCCAGTCTGTCATAGTTGGTCGTCACAGATATGGTATGTCTGTGATTGTATACAAATTTCTTCTGATTCTACTCTTCTCGCTCAGCATCAGTTTGTATAAGTCTCTCCAGGTAATTATGAAATCCGTCACCTCCTCGTTTCTTATAGCACAATAAAATTCCATTATATTCATATACCACAACTTGTTTAGCCATTCCCCAATTGATGGGCACCCCTTTAGTTTCCAATTCTTTGCAACCACAAAAAGGGCTGCTAAAAATATTTTTGTACATATGGGTCTTCCACTTCTATGATCTCTTTGGGATATATCCCTAGAAGTGGTATGGCTGGGTCAAAGGGTATGAAATTATTTATAATCCTTTGGGCGTAATTCCAGATTGCTCTCCAGAATGGTTGGATAAGTTCACAACTCCACCAGCAATGTATTAGTGTTCCAATTTGCCCACATCCTCTCCAGCATTTGTCACTTTCTTGTTTTGTCATCTTAGCCAATCTGACTGGAGAGATGTGGTTGGATCCTTTCATTCTTAAAGAATAATTAGGAATATGCCTCTTGGGCTTTTGTTTTCTCTCACTCTGCCTTAGGCTCTACCGAAAAGACTTCAAAATATATGGGAGGGGTGGGGATTAGGGACTAGCTACATAGACCTAGTAGAGAAGAACAGTCTTTTATTTTTGGTTCAGTTCAAAAAAGGCAAGGGATGGGCACTGAATTATTTTTCCTTTTGTCTGTGGGGTGAGTAAGAGAACATTAAAGACTGGTACCTCTCTCGCGAAGGACCAGGTAAGTGGGACTGGGGTCTTGGATAGGCAATAGGGCAGTTCTTTCCTTTTAGTGGCCAAGGCAATTCCTAAAAAGGGTTCTGCCAGCATTTTCTAGCAATGATGCTGGGAAGAAGAAGAGGCAATATGAGGAAAGAGTTAAGGGAATATCGTCCCAGCTCCAGGAAGACTTTGTGGGCTAAAGGGACAATTGAGTTTGCAGCTTAATCCCTGGGAGATGTTTCTGAGAAAGAATTAAACATGTAGTTGTTTAATTGGGATTTCAAGTTCTGCAGCACAACCCAAAATATGGGAAAGATGAGCTCACTTGGCTGAGAATAAAGTACACTTAATAACTACTGGTAAAAATGTATTTTCATGGCTATTTGAAAATTTTATGTAAAAGACTTTAAAAAGGAAGGAGGCAAAAAAAAACCCCTCACCAAACCAATAACCGTGTACATATATCTCCCAATGTATATCCAAGACATATCTAGGTGCTAGAGGGAGGAGCTACAATGTAGAAAGAAGAATGACAGTATAGATATTTTGTAATCCTGACTCTGGGTCTACTGCCTTTGAGTCACAGATGGCCTTCACCTTGACTGTAGGAATTACCGTGGGCTCAGATGCACTGGGTCCATGGGATAGGGTATCCACATCCCTTTAGTTCATTTACGAACTTTCGTCATGTCCTTTCACTTGTGGCTCCTTCTAACAAGACACCCCAAGAGTGAGATCACTGAGGACTTTGCAATGACAACATAATTTCTCCACAAATTTGATAAAAATGACTGAACCCCCAAAATATCTTCAGTTCATGACATTTCTTTGGATGAGATCAGCTAATGAGCACTTCGTCCTCTTCAGGGTTAGTATCTACTCCACATTGGGATACCACATGATCCATATACTTGAGAAGTGGTCTGCAAACATCACACTTTGCAAGCGACAGATTGAGGCCAGTAGCCTGCAACTTATACCACACCTTCACTAGCCCCCCCTCATGTTCTTCCGATGATTTCCCTAACCACAGTAAGCTCATCCAGAGAGACCTGTACTTCTAAGTAGTTCATAAAATCTACCACTTTCTCAGTGAGTCTCTGAATAATGTCTTGTGTTTTAGAAATCCCATGGGACATGATTTCCTGCTGGGAAAATGAGAACAGTCTTCTCCTTATCTTCATTTGCCATGGGGATCTGATGGTAATACATGTGCAATATAGAGAACCAGTAACTACCATTTGATGATACTGGATGTTTTAAATTCCTGATAAAGTATTTTATCTAAAAGATTTTGAACTCAAAAAAAGGAAGGAGGTAAAAAAATCATGATAAAGTATGGTTATCTATCTTGGTTCATTTATTTAGAGTTTAATTGTTTGCATATATTCTACTCTTAGTCTTTTATACCTTTATTATAGAAGACAGAAGCAGTATTACATAGAGGCCACATAAAAGGCCTTGGAGTGAGAAAGATCTCAGTTTAATTCCTACCTCTGACATCGTTGATTGTGTGACCTTCAGCATATTGTAGGATGATATATTTAGACTTGGGAGGGGCCTGAGAGGCCATTGAATACAACTCCTCTCATTTTATAGGCTTACAGAGTTTGAGGCTTTCCCAGGGTCCTATAGCTAGTAAATCTTGGAAGCAAGATTCAAATTTAGGTCTTCTTGACTCAGACGGTAGCACTCTGGGTACAGTGTCTTCTAGCTGCCTCTCTGTCACATATGGTAGTGGTAAACTTTCAGTGTACCAATCAATTCTTGAAGAGAATAAGATGCAGAGAAGTCTCCTCACATTGAACTTCCATATACAAATGATATCACAAGGTTCAGTCCCTATCCCCAACATTGTCTCACCATTGGTTGTTGTTCAGTCATGAGGCTGTGTCTGACTCTGTGACCCCATGGACGAAGTCCACAGGGTTTTCTTGGCAGAGATACTGGAGTGGTTTGCCATTTTTTTCTTCAGTGTGTCCCCATTTTACAGATAAAGGATGAAGGCAAATAGGGATTAAGTAACTTGCCCAGGATCACACAGTTAGTAAGTGTCTGAGGTCAAATTTGAACTCAGATCTTCCCGACACCAGAGCCAGTGCTCTATCCATTTCATCATCTAGCTGCCCCTCTCTTGCTATAGATGTTGTATAAGGTATAGAGGACTCTGTTATCATGCTGCTGACTAGTAGGTATTTTAAGAAGTTCCTTAGTCTTCCACTGAAGAGACCGGGGTGGGGTGTTCTGGGAATGTTCTCAGACTGGTTGGACATCAAGGAGGTAAATAGTGAATATTGTTCTCTGCTCACACCCCACATGTTACTCAAGCAGTGAAAATACTCTTGGCTCAGAACCATTTCCTTTACAGATGTCTCTTCCTTCTCTTGGTTGCTCGGGAGCCTCTAAATTTAAACCTTTCATGATCTAGTTACGAATCTGATGGCTCATAGCATTAGATAGAAGTGCAGGGTTTCTGAAAACTATGATGCCTTGTCAGCACTGCCTGGCATCCTTTTCTAAGTTTCTGCTCAGGAGGTATGGATAGTCAGAGCACTCTGATCCTCTTTCCCTTCCTGCTGCTTGCTGCCTACACTACCCAGCAGACACCTTGAAGAAGCCGGTGTCTGTGTGAATGACAATAGCAACTTCAGAAATCTTATGAGAACACAAGGAAGCCACTTATACCTACCTCTCAGCTGATATCCATCATCTCCTTTGGAACCTCTAGATGTGCTCTGTAGGGTCTCGGTCTCTCTCAGGCCTCTCTCTCTCTCTCTCTCTCTCTCTCTCTCTCTCTCTCTCTCTCTCTCTCTCTCTCTCTCTCTATATATATATATATATATATATATATATGTATATCTCTAAGGTGGTCAGTCCTTTTTACCAAGGTCATAGAGGCTTATTCTTCTCACATGTTATAAAGCTACCCTGCCTCCGGTTTTTCTCCAATAATGGCCTAAATCTAACTGTTATCTGGTATACCTCAAACTTTGCTTTCCTTTTGATATGTGATGCTATGGCTACTGCTGTATGGACCCAGTGAAGGACACAGGGATAGAGATTATTTTTAGGGACCAAGGCTGGCAGCCATCCCTAGCCCTGCCGCTATTCCCCAGCTTATTTGGTTGTTCACAGTTTCTAGGATGTCAATGACTTACTCTCCTCTTGGCGATATGGCAACATGAAGGTTTCCATTCTGCCCAGAGCAATGGCGCCCAAATTTGACTTTTCCTCATTCTACTTGGAAGCAGGAAGGGTTAGAGGGGATTGAGAATCAGCCTCCAAAGCAGTAAGTATGGCTTGGGGTTGTGAAGTCTTCCTTGACATTAGCCATTGTTGTCAAAAGTTGAGTGGATTACTCAAGAAACAGCTTTGGCCTGACTTTTGTTTCTTAGGACTATTGAAAGAATCATAGACATCACAGCATTTAAATGGGACTTCAAAGTCATCTAGTACATTCCCTCCCATTTGACAGATAAGGAAGACTAAGCCCAGGGAATAAGTGACTTGCCCAAGGTCACATGGAATAATTAATGAGCAGATTTGGGATTTGAATTTAGGTTCTGTGACTCCCAAGTTCAGCACTCAGGTACCTCTTTCTTGGTAACTTGGAAATCTCCATAGCTTGAGGTCTCTCATGCAGCAAAGCAGAGCATTTTCTGCCTATCTAATATTCTTTTTGGTTGTTGTTGATTTTATTTTCAATTCACAGAACAAAACAAGCATCTTCATAACATGGTACAAGGATTATTGCATATGCAACTGAAAATCTACCATGTTATAATTTGTTATTCCCTCCAAATATGCAACAAAGTTAATTGTATAAATTTAATTTTTTTTTCCTTTTTATCCTTCTCTGTCTTAGGAATCTCTACTATTAGACATAAAAGATATATATACACATATACATATGTGTTTATAAACATACATATAAATACACATATACACAGACATGTATATAAACATATGTAAAATTATCCTATTCATACTTCTATTTATCAGTTCTTTCTCTGGATGCAGATAGTATCTTTCTTAATATGTCCTTTATTTTTAATTTGTATGTTTATAACTCAAAATGATTTTGTTGCTCAAAGTTGTTCTTTTTTTTACCTTTTTTTTTTGGAGGGTAGTTGGGGTTAAGTGACTTGCCCAAGGTCACAGAGCTAGTAAAGTGTTAAGTGTCTGAGGCCAAATTTGAACTCAGGTCCTCCTGAGTCAAGGGCCAGTGGTCTACTCACTGTGCCACCTAGCCACCCCTCAAAGTTGATCTTAAAACAATGTTGCTGTTACTGTATACAATGTTCTCTTGTTTCTGTTCGCTTTGCTATTCCTCATTTTATGCGTCTTTCCATGCCTTTCTAAGATTATTGAACACATCATTTCTCATAGCACAACAGTATTCCATCACAACCATATACCACAACTTGTTCAGCTTGTTAAAGCCCTTTTAAGTACTTTTTAAATTACTTAGGTAATTTACTTGTGAAGTAAATCATTTAAACACTCAGAGTCCCAGGCAACTTATAAAGCACGTGTCCAGGGACAGAAACATATTCTTATTCTAAAGGCTATTCCTTGTGAGAATAAACTATTCTAAGCTATTATATAAACTAGTTGAATTTTATTTTTTTCCAATTAAGGAACAAAACCACCACAGCTGGAAGGATTTAGTTTTAGAACACAAAATCAAATATGGCTCAGTGACTACAATACTTGCCTCAGAGCTAATGAGGAGCATGTGAACAATTGGACCATTTAAAGAACACACACACACACACACACACACACACACACACACACACACACACACGAATTCTCACCCTGTATCTCCTTGCTTCTTCCATATGTTCCTGAAATGAGACCCCACTGGAGAAAAATGAGAGAGAGAGGATAAAGATAAAGAAAACAAATTCTAGTAAATGCACCCAGGCTACTGCATTTCCTAGGGTAGTGTTTGCAGTAGAAACCATAAATGTTGGAATTGGAAGGGAAATGACTGATCCCCTTCAGAGGTGGGGAGCCTATGGCCTTGAGGCCACATGTGGTCCTCAAGTGCAGCCCTTTGATCACATCATAGGGTCACAGGTTCCCCATCTCTGCCTTAGGTCCATCCCCTTATTTTTATCCCTGATTTCCTTGTGGTCCCTATACTTTTAGGAATTGGTCTTGAATGATTTGTAAACTCATTGACTATATATGTAATAAGGCACACAGAATGATCATATTAAAAGATATAATCCCTGCCTTTCCGAGATTAAGATCACTTAGAACCTCTCCCAACTTGACAAGCATGAACACAACTTTTGATAAATCCAATCACATCTTAACAGTCATATGTTACATTTAGTTTCACCACAGTGATAAATATAAAAATAATGGCAGCATGGTGAAGGAAAGGACCATGGAAATGGTCACAAGAACAATTCTACTCATAGAATGTTTTAAGGTTTATAATGGATTTTGTTTCCAACAATGAATCCCTGATATCGGCAAGCCAGTACTTTTTTTTTTTAACTCTGAAAATCCCAAATAGTTAATAAACATTTGTTAAGCATAGGTGCTGTGCTAAACTTTGGGGATTAAAAAAAAAAGATACCTTGCCCTCAAGGAGCTTACTATCCGAAGGGGGAAGACAACATACAAAAGGAAGCTGAAACAGGGTGTGGAGGAAAGTATCTGGTTCAGGTGCATGATAAGAGTCCAGTTCAGAGGAGTGCAGCTGGGTAGGAAATAAAGAGATGACTAGCCTGGGAGCCTCCATAAATGGAGGCTTTGAGAGTTCTTTGCTCCACTTTCCAGACCTCAGGAGCAAAGAGTACTAATGATGAGGATGAGTTATCTGATGATAAGGTTGCTAGGAACATGATTAAGATCAATCCAAAGGAGTGCAGCTGGGTGAGAAATGAAGAGACCAGTGTAATCAGCTGATCCTCACTCCAGCTATTTCCTGCCCCCTCTCCACAATCCCCATGAAAAACCAGATGCCAGACTCTGCCATGCTGTGAATGGCTTACTCTGTGCTTAATTCCACCTCTGCGTGCCTAAATGCCCCCAAACTCCCTACCGTATTACCACTACTAGGCTAACTAAATTATATGATAGTATGTCCCAGAAATTCTAAGAACTACTACTAGGAAGACTAAATTTCTCTAACAATTGTTAATGGCTGACAATGGCTTCATGTATGACTACTCCCAGACAACCTTTCCAATTTAACTGCCTTTAGTGCCAAGGGACTGGTTCCCCTGGGAACAGACTTCACCACAGGACCAGTGGTGAGGCATTTTAGGAATGCACTCCCAGTGTCCTCAAATTGCTCCAAATTTTCTGTGAACCTAAGAGGAAGGCTCAGGTGTATGGGGTAACTAGCTCTCCCAATTCTTGGATTTCTACTCTACTTAGTCCTTGATTTCCTCACTAAGCCTCTTTAGCTTTATTTTGAGGGAGTGGGGCAAAGAAGAAAATTGCTGATAAATATCTGTGGAAGATCTCTTTCCTTTCAACTGTATTAAACTGTCATTCAGTCGTTTCAGTCGTCTGACTCTTCATGACCCTATTTGGTGTTTTCTTGGCAAAGATACCGAAATAGTTTGCTCTTTCCTTCTCAAGCTTATTTTACAGATGAGGAAACTGAGGCAATCGGGGTTAAGTGACTTGCCAGAGTCACACAGCTAGTAAATGTCTGAGGCCAGATTTGAACTCATGAAGATGAGTCTTTCTGACCACAGCATTAAAAAAATCTTTCCCTCTCTTCCTCATATAAGGAAGAAAGATTAGGAGTTTTTAATCTGTCTCTCTCCCTCTCCCTTTCTCTGTGTCCTGTCTGTCTGATTTATAAGTCTACCCCTTTGCCTTTTGGCCTTTGGATCAGCTTTACAGTATAAATGTTATTATGCTCTTCAGATGAGCAAGAGAAAAAGCCTCCAGTCTAAAGATCATCTATTTTCAGATGGAGACCAGACTAAAATCATCTTGCTTTTTGCTTTTGCTCAAGTGGTTTTTTTTTTGTTTGTTTTTGAGGGGCAATTGGGGTTAAGTGACTTGCCCAAGGTCACATGGCTAGTTTTTATGTTAAGTGTCTGAGGTCAAATTTAAACTCAGGTCTTCCTGACTCCAGGGCCAGTGCTCTATTCACTGTGCCGCCTAGCCACCCCTTTTGCTCAAGTGTTGAACCCACTATTCACACATAGACTGTAGTGGGATGATTTCCATATTTGGTGCAAATCCAAATTAAAGAACCCTAGTTCTTTTGAATAAGAAAATTCTCTGTTATTGAATGCTCCTTGAGAATTTACATAATTCCATTTTGTTTCTTTATATATTATTGCCAGAAAGTTAAATCTTTGTGTTCCATAAACAGTAGGATGAAGTACAATTATTTCTCTAATGGGTAAAGTGGTTTAAAAAATTCAAACAAAAGCCTGGATTCATATGTTTCCCAGCTATTTTCCATGATGCACTGTTATTTAAAGCTCATTCATTAAACATCTGATGAATAGGCCTATTACATTTTTTTTTACCTGATTAAGTGCTCATTCAGGAAGGATGGCATGAATTAGCATGTAATTATTCCATTGCAATACATCTTTATAGAGGTCCAGTCATAAAGAATTAAGTAAAAATTCACTTTGCAAACTGATGGGTTAGTGATCAGTATTTTGGTGGCACGAGCAGGAAGGAATCTATCTCTAACTTTTCGTATTGGGGTGATAGAGGAAATGGTAGTGAAGATGCCTTATCAATTGTGTAGTACAGAAAATCTTGCGACAAAATAAATCACATGCCAGGCTGTCAAAATGGCCCCAAAAGGATGACAGGAAAAATGAATAGTCGTAGTTCCCCATCAGTGCACAGTGAAATAACTAACCATTTGTTAAATATCCCTAGAGCTGATTAAACTGGCATATGATTGGGTTGGCAGCTGCCAGGTCACAGTGGGAACCAATTAGAATCCACCAAAGAAGAAAATGGATAAATCTAAGGGGCGGAACTATGTTAGATTTATGTATGGGAAAAAAATCCCACTAAGCCAAGAAAAAAATTTTGTGTGCATTCTTTAAAGTAGGTTGGCAAATGGAGGACTGTTTAGTTGTACTCTAATCACAGTATTTTGAATTTTCAGCCACAATATTTCAGGTCATTTACCGCAGAGGAATTGAATTAGTCAGATTTCGCTTCTGTGATGTGACAGAGTCATCCTGCAAATGCAACCATTATTAATTTTGCTCCGTGGGCAGCCTTGCATGAAACATTTGAGTGATTGGCCTTTTCTTTTTGTATCCTGACTACAGAAGAACACCCGATTGCTGCAGATGAACAAAACAGAAGTACTGCAGATCAAATGAAGATACTTTTAAAAGTCAGAAATTCAATTGTGAAAGATGTTAGAAAATCTCGTGATGGATGTTGGTGAGTTCAGCTGCCAAGGGGAGCTACTGCTGTATATCTATGATACTAAGTGTGTTTTTGCAGTCATGATTGAGTTGTTGAGGGAATAAGCACAACAAACAGCTCAACATTAGGGTTTCCAAATCGGTGCCAAGTTGAAACACCATTGGCTTGCTCAGCAGTAACAAACCCATAAGGCAAATGGGGGTAGATCCATTCTAGGTGATGTTTCCTTCCAGCAGTAAATAGATTTGGCCTCTTTTAGATCAGGGAGCACAGATTCAACACAGTTATCCTTATTAAAATAGACTAAGGAATTTGTCTCAAATTAGGTTCCTGGTTGTCCTTGGAAAACTGTGTCACAGAAAATATCCAACTTCTTTTCAGTGGCACGAAGTTATGAACTGTATCCAGTCAGACTTTCTTCAGATACAGAATTTATTCTAGTACTCTTACATAAATAAACAAGCTTGCACAGACCACAGGGTAAGAATTCTGTTATAAAAACTCTTTCTCTAAAATAAGGGTGTTTCCCTACACCAGAGATACATCAGTGTTTTACCTATTTTGTTTTTTAAAATTTTTACAATTAAAAAAATTAAATAAATTTTATGTTTATTTTTAGTTTACATCATTCATTTCCACAAGATTTTGAGTTATAAATTTTCTCCCCATCTTTCCCCTACCCACCACCCCAAAATAGCGATCCCACTGTATACCCCCTCCCCCACTCTGCTCTCTCCTATAACCTACTTATCTTCTTACATTGAGTTAAATGTGCATCACAAATGTCATCACTAGCACTTAGCACAGTGCCTGGCACATAGTAGACATTTAATATATGTTTATTATCTAACTGTCCTTGCTGCCATGAATAATAATTAGAACTCATATATATAGAACACTTTGCAATTTATAACACATTATAAACCTCACAACAACCTAGAAAAGAAAATGCAGCAAATAATGAATACCATGAAGTGTTCACATTTGTTGAATATTTATTACATATTCCCACTGGACTGGAACCAATGATCATATTTTACATATAATTATAACACCAAATAATGTGAATTTAAATAACGTGACCACTTCACAGGATTTATTGTTCATACTAATCAGGAATTAATTATTTCTTTTTTATATTTCGCATTAGTCATGTTGTGAAAGAAGAATCAAAACCATGAGAAAGAAAAAAAGAGAGAAAATAATATGCTTTGATGTGTAGTCAGACTCCATAGTTCTTTCTCTGGATGTGGATAGTATTTTCCATACTGAGTCTTTTAGAATTGTCTTAGATTGTTGTGTTGCTGAGAAGAGCTAAGTCTATCAAAGTCGATCACTTCAGTGTTGCTATTACAGTGTATAATGTTTTCCTGGTTTTGCTCATTTCACTCAGCATCAATTCATCTAAGTCTTTCCAAGTTTTTCAGAAATCTCCAGCCCATCATTTCTTATGGAACAACAGTATTCCATCATATTCATATACTACAACTCATTCAACCATTCCCCAATTGATGGGCATCCCCTCAATTTCTAATTCTTTGCCACCACAAAAAGAGCTTTTATAAATATTTTTGTACATGTGGGTCCTTTTCCTTTTGTTATGATCTCTTCCGGATACAGACCTAGTAGTAGTATTGCTGAATCAAAGGGTAGGGAAAGTTTAAAAGCCCTTTGAGCCTAGTTCCAAATTGCTATCCAGAATGGTTGGATCAGTTCACAACTCTACCAGCAATGCATTAGTTTCCCAATTTTCCCACATCTTCTCCAACATTTATCATTTTTCTGTTTTGTCCCATTAGCCAATCTACTCAGCATGGTGTGGTACCTCAGAATTGTTTTAATTTGAATTTCTCAAATCAAAGATGACTTAGAGCATTTTTTTCATATACAGATAGGTTTAATTTCTTCATTTGAAAACTGCCTGTTCATATCCTTTGACCATTTATCAATTGGGGAATGATTTGTATTCTTATAAACTTGACTTAGTTCTCTATATATTTTAGAAATGAGGCCTTTATCAGCGATACTGGCTATAAAAATTGTTTCCCCGTTTTCTGCTTTCCTTCTAATTTTATTTGCATTAGCTTTGCTTATGCAAAAGCTTTTTAATTTAATGTAATCAAAATTATCCATTTTGAATTTCATAATGTTCTGTATTTCTTGTTTGGTCATGAATTCTTCTGTTCTCTATAGATATGATGGGTAAACTATTCCTTGTTCTCCTAATTTGCTTATAGTATCACCATAGGACTTATAATAGTGATAGGTACTCTACCTATGACTTTATTGGCATGGGGAGCTCTCATTAATAAACTTCTGACAACACAAGTCAGTACCTTGAGAACAAGGAATCACCAAATTGCAATACCTCAAAGCCCTTCGGGTAACTGATGTGAATTGTACTCTATCTATAACTTTGAGAGTCGTTGTGACCAAAAGATCCATTCCCTCTATGATTAACCTGATGATCAGCCTCCTCAAGCATAAGTAGGTTGGTCCTTAGACAACAGACAGATTATCCTTCAGCAGACCCATACCTAAAGCCTTTCTATTGAGTCTAAACTATTGAGTTTAGAATCCATCTACACAAGCTTAGAACAATAATTGTCATCTCCATGCCAGGATAAGACATCAATGTATCAAATAATGGTTAGAGCTGACATTTATGTGGTGCCTTAAGATTCACAAAAGTGCAGTGGAAAGTGTTTGGGCTTAGAAGTTTATTTGGCCTGGGTTCAAATCCCACCCCCCTTGCTACTTTCTACCTACAGCTTCTCTGGGTGTCAGTTTTCTCATCTGTAAAAAGAGAGGGTAGAGGGGTGGCTAGGAGGTACAGTGAATAGAGTACTGGCCCTGGAGTCAGGAGGACCTGAGTTAAAATCTGACCTCAGATACTTAACACACACACACACAAGCTGTGTGACCTTGGGCAAGTCACTTAACCCCAATTGCCCTACCTTCCCCCTCCAAAAAAAAAAAAAGAGAGGGTAGGCCCAGATGACTGATGAGGTCCCTTCCAGCTAAAAAAAAAATCTGTGATCCTCATGCTATTTAGATGTTTACATTTATCTCAAAGGTGGTTTTCTTCCATGTGACATTTATATCGTGTTTTAAAGAGTGATTTTAGCTGATCATTTCATTGTCACTATTGCTGTTTAGATAGTTCCATTTAGTCCAATTGTGATATTTTCTACCCATGGGAGTTCTGCTTTTCTTTGACTTTTTTCTAGAGTTTGGTCTTTGGCTAAAGGTCCAGTAACTTTTATTATTACAAGAGAATGGCCTGGGGCATCTCTGTTGCTTCTTTTCTCCATTAAGTGGTCCACTACAGTTTAATTCCTCCTTATTGCATCTACAATCGACAATCAGTTCCTCGGTATGACCTTGGTAAGTCAGTGATCCATCCTACTTGACTCGTGGTTGGTGGGTTTGTTCTATATGCCCAGGTGGTGTTTGCTACAAAACAATATAACCACCATCTTATGGGCAAAAGGGAAAAGAGGGGCACTGCAATGCAGGAGCCCCATCTTCCTGATGCTTGAGCTTCTGGGATGGGTCATTGGTCTCTTCTGCATTGAAGTTTCAGAACTGGGAATCTAAGGGCTCTAGACACTGTGAGGTCTCAGTATGACCATGGATGACTAATCATCACAATAGTAGCATTTATAGGGCAACTTTATATATATATCATCTCATTTTATCCTTACAACAATCCTGGGAGGTAGGTGCTGTTATTATCTTTCACATGTGAGGAAACTGAGGCAGAGAGAAGTTTAGTGATTTTCCCAGGATCCCGTAGCCCGTAAATGTCTAAGCTCAGGTCTTCCTGTCTCCAGGCCTAGCACTCTGTTTACTCTGCCATCTAGCTGCCTCTTTAGACCACAGTCACCCCAAGGTGTCTTGAGGTTATAGAAAAACGGATCACCTCAAATCCCTCTCTTTGGTGGTAATGGTGGGGCCTTGCTGGCCAATGAGAGCAGTGTTGTGACTCACAGATATAATAGACACATACATGCACATGATGCTCATAACATTCTCCTTCCTCATTCCCATCCTTCTTCCCAAGATGCCCCATCTCTCCAGGGCTTCATGGCATACTTATGGATGCTTTCTTTCTCAATTCATTTCAACAATTATTTAAGTCTTCCATTGGTTCATTTGATTTTGTTTGTATACAAAACTTGGAGATGCATGGCTATGCCTTGTCTCAGGTCCTGCATTTGCTCTAAGGATGGTCTCAAGTTCTAGGAATAGCCTCATAATAAAATTACAATTGAGGAAACTGAGGTAAACAGATTTTTTAGTGATTTGCCCAGGTTTACACATCTACTGAGCATCAGAGGCCAGATTTGAACCAAGATCTTCCTGATTCTGAGCCTGGTGCTCTATCCTCTGAAGTGTCTCCTTCTATGGATAATAGAGATCCATAACAGAGCAAGTAAGGTAACTGGTCAGATTTTTGAATTTAGAAATATTCATCTAGAGGCTGTGTGAAGGATGAATTGTAGAAGGAAAAGTTGAGGCTAGGAAACCAACTGGAAGACTATTTCCACAACCTAGGAGAAGGGTCACACACCTTCTATCTTTTTTATTGGACCTGGGTGTTGGATTCTGGCAAACTAGTGTGCCCCAGCCCTGATAGCATCACATAGGTATGGCCTGATCATTGAGTGCTCCTCCAGAATGAGTTTACATGACATACATTTGGCCCAACTTTCCATGCTCATCTATTGAGGGAGTAGCTTAGAACTGAGCTGATGTCTATTTTCCTCATGTCCCCTGCCCAGCTGAGATGATCTTGTCTCCTGGCAGACCTCACTTTTTTCTCTGACATGTGGAATAATTTTCTAAAAAGCCACTGATTCAGCTGAGACCTGTCTCCCAGGGGAGCTTGAACTTTCCCACGTAGCTTGAACTATCTGGGTCTGGCCTGGGTCGGGAGGCTCTCCTCTCCACTGACCTTACTCTCTCCTGTTGAGTCTGATCAAGTCAGTGGTTTTCATTCATCACAGCACGTTGATAACTGAGCCAAGTCTACCTGTACCAGGGCCACTTCATCTTCTGGGAGCATTTCAGGGACATGGTGACTGCATTTATCATGAGGGGATTATAAATGTTCACTCTGACATTTCAAAGAAGACTGGTCATATGTATTCTTCTCACAAGATTCCGAGAATCTGTGCATGCATCATTTGTGCAACTTGAGTTACTATCATCTTGAAAACCTCCCTGTCTCTAAAGTTATTTAGATTATTGATTCCAAGGCAGTGGGTTGGAATCTTTTTTTTTAAAGGTTCAGATTTCAGTCTTTCATAAACAGAGGATCTTTAAAACTTTGGAAACAGACAAGTAACCTTGAAAGTGAAAATATTTTATGAATTATTATAATTTCAATTTCTCAAGCTTCAGGACTTGACTTTCTCTGGATCCCATATATAAGCTTTTGTAATAGACAACCTTGATACCCCGAACATAGGATTTATAGTGAATCTCAGAGAGACTTTGGAGATCTTTTCCTTCAAACTCTTTACTTTGAAGATGAAAAAAAAAACCCTAATCTCAAAGACAAAGGTAGTAAATGGCAGACCTGAGATTTAAATCCAGACTTAAATAAAAAAGTCCAAATGCAGGACTTTTTTCCACCATCAAATGAGATATGATGTATATAGTGTTTTGTAAACCATAGTGCTATATCAGTGCTGGCTATTGGCTGCTAGCTATTATACCTATTACCTATATAGTTAAATGTAAAGTTCTCCATTTGATTTATATAGATATAGATATATTTATTTATTTTCCCCAATTACATGTGAAAACAATTTTTAACATTATAAAAAAGTTTTGAGTTCCAAATCCTATCCCTTTCTCCCTCCCCTATCCCCTCCCTGAGATGGTAAGCAATCCAATAGAAGCCTTGAGCATTTCCATATTAGTCATTTTATATAAGACTGAAAGAAAGAAAGAAAGAAAGAAAGAAAGAAAGAAAGAAAGAAAGAAAGAAAGAAAGAAAGAAAGAGGAAGAAAAGAAGAAGGAAGGAAAGAAGGAAGGGAGGAAGGAAGGAAGGAAGGAAGGAAAGAAGAAATAAAGGAAGGAAGGAAGGAGAAAGTGAAAAATAGCATGCTTCATTCTGTACTCAGATGATATCAGTTCTTTCTTAACAACCTGGCCACTTCCTGCCTTTCTAGTCTTACACTTAACTCCCTTCAATGCACTCTACTTCAGCTACACTGGCCTTTTGAGATGAAATGGATTAAGGAAATGGAGGGTTACATTTTCTTTGCAAGTAGGATCTATTGTGTTTTTGTGCTTGGAGCATTTGCCTCCATTTCCTGACTCCATGTCTTTCACTGACTGTCCTCTATGCCTGGAATGCTCTCCCTCCTCACCTCCAGCAACACCCTGCTCAAATCCCGCCTTCAGCATGAGGCCTTTTCCAATACAACCCTACTGCTAAAATATCTCTCCTCTGAGATTATCTCCATTTATCCTGTATATATCCTGTATGCCCACAGTTGTTTAGCTGTTGTATCCCTCCTTAGAATGTGAGCTCCTTGAGGGCAGAAACCACATTTTTGCCTTTCCTTGTATCCCCATTGCTTAACACAGTGCCCAGAACATAAAAAGTATTTTTAAAATGCTTGTTGACTGACTGACTACACCCCAAGTATATATGGATTCTGAATTTTAAAGTTCTGACTCATATGTATAAAAAATTCATTCATTCCCTCCTTTTTTCTGACATTTTAAAAATTCTCTCTTCCCATAATTCTTTTTTTTCTATATTATTTTTCTGTAGGTTTTCTCTTTTCTATTTCTTATCTTTCCATGCTGATTATGTCTTTGTGAGTCTTTCAGTGAGGTTTTTATCTTTCCTTTTGCTTGATATCTACACCCCTTTATTTGTGACATTGTCTCCTTTCTTACCCCAAAGCATCTTGGGTCTTGTAAAGTGCGGCTCTTTATCCCTCTCTCTAAAGGTGTCTGTGTTGCACAACTGCCCCCAGGATTCTTCCCTTTGATGGGTTTGGACATCTCTGCATCTGCAAGGTCTCTCAGGCTATATCTGCCACTAGAGGAACACCCTGAGGTTTGTGGGAACCCTAAAGTTCAACAGGTGAAGCATGTTTTGAGATAAGTGTCTTCAAGAAATAACTCTGAGGACCATTCATTGAAGTAAGTGCTTGAAAAGCCCAACTATTTTGTGTGATGGAAATTCTACAGAGAATGGGTTTGCTTATATTGGGAATAGAGCCTCATACAACTGCTTATCCACTCACAAGTTCTCAAACTTTGTCAGCAATGCCATCGTTGCAGACCTTTAATTCATGCCTCATTCCATTAGCCCTAACTACTCAGAAGGCAACTCTAACTCCTTAACAGCAATGTTTCCTCAGAAGTCCTAATACTATCCATTCTATCTCCTGGGAAATTTCATCCAATGAAATGAAATCTGCCTGTAATCAAAGATTTTCAAATGTAATAGGTAACCCAGCACTTTCAAGGGGCCAGTATAAGGTAGCATTTTCTTCCAAAGTTATAGAATGTGGTGACTATTTTTTACTCATATTATGAGGGTGTTACAGATGTTTCTTACTCCTGGTGAGGCTCACAGAGGGTTCCTGAGACAAAGTCTGACTGAAAATTGGCTAAATTTATTCCTGTGTATTTTGTGAATAGTGTGTGACTGGCTGAGTTTCGATCCTGGCTATGCCATTACTAATTAGGTGACCTTGGATAGGAGAATTAACAGTTCTGAGCCTCAGTTATCTTATCTCTAAAGTCAGGTCAGGGGCTGGGCTGAATGATCTGTTTTTGTTTTCTTCCAGTTTTGTAATTCGAGGATTAGAAATTTTTAGCCCAAACTGAATCTTTATTTTTGAATATTATATAATCAATTGATAAGTCGACAAGCATTTATTGATTGATTGATTGATTGCTTTTTTGGAGGGCAATTGGGGTTGACTTACCCAAGGTCACATGGCTAGTTTTTTTGTGTGCGTTAAATGTCTGAAGCTGGATTTGAACTCAGGTCCTGCTGACTCCAGGGCTGGTGCTCTACTCACTGTACCTCCTAGCCACCCCCCAACAAGCATTTATTAAGTGCCTACTATGTTCCAGGTATCATGCTCCAAGCACAAAAATGCAATAGATCTTACTTGCAAAGAATATGTTTTCTAATTAAGGAGAAAAGTAAATATACACAGCACAAATATAGGTAAAATAGACAAAAAGGCATTAAAAGGAGTACAAGGGGATTGGGAGAGACCAAGCAGTTGAGAGGGTCAGGAAAAGCTCCATGAAGACGATTATCTTTCAGCTATTTCTTATTAGGAAGAAAAGGTCTCTATGAGGAGGTGAAGAAGGAGCACCTTCCAGGCATGTAGAATGGACAGTGCAAAGGCATGGAGATAGGAGATCAAGAAGACAAGTTTGGGTGGATCACAGAGTAGGGGATAATATCCAGTGAGGCTGAAAAGATAATTTGGGGCCAAATTGTAAGGGTTTTTTTAACACCTAATAGAGGAGTTTATATTTTATCCTTGAGGCAATAGGAAATCATTGGGATCAGGGGAGTCACATGATTAGATCTGCACTTGAGGAAATTGCTTTGGCAGCAGTTGTGTAGGGTGGACTGGAGCAGAGAGAGACTTGAGGCAAGGAGACGAATTAGAAGGTTGCTTCAATAACCAAGGTGAAAGGTGATGAGGACCTGAGCTAAGGTGGTACCTATGTCAGTGGAGAGAAGGTGTCAGAGGTGGAAGATGCTGAGGAGGTAAAAATGATACTTGTCAACTGATTAGATCTGCAGGTAAGGAGAGTGAAAAGTCAAAAATAATGCTGATGCCTTGAACGGTGTTGTATCCAACAGATGCAGGGAAGTTTGAAAGAAAGGAGGGTTTTGGAGAAAAGATAATGAGTTCTCTTTTGGGCATGTTGAGTTTTAAGATGTCTTTGAGACATTCCAATTTGAAATGTCTAATAAGTAATTTCAGTGTTGCAGGACTAAATTGGGTGAGACTAGGGCTGGTTATATACACAGAAATACATACATAATATGTATCTATGGTCATATTATATATATATATATATACATATACATATAAAACACATATGTGTGTATATTTATATCTTGATTGCTATACCTATCTCTCTCTCTCCCTCTCTCTCTCTCTCTCATTTCTGTATTTTCTCTCTCTGTTATTTACATAGATATAATAGTTTAACCCATGGGAGCTGACGAGGGAAGAGAGAAGAGAAGGGGAGAAGATGGCAGGATAGAACCTTGTAGAACAGAATTGGGGGACATGGGGTAATAGTTAGAAGACTGAGGAAGAAGGGTAAAATAGGATTAAGACAACCAAGAGAGTAGTATGGCAAAAACCCAGAAAGGAGGGAGTGTACAGGAGAAGATGATCAATAGTACATATTTGTTATCAGGATTTTGTTTCTTTCTTTTTTTTAAATTTGTGAAGGGTGATATAGGGGAGAGAGAATTAATGTTTATTAATTGAAAAAAGTTACATAAAACAGTGTCAAATGTAGCAGATAGGTTGAGAAAAATGAGAGCTAAGAAAAGACCATCATATCTGATGACAAGTACAAGATCATTGGCAGGTTTTAGTGGAGTGATGAGGCCAGAAGCCAGATTACAAAGACTTGAGGATTGAAGGGAATGAATTGAAATGGAGGGAGAAAATGAAGGCAGATTTATCAAGGATTTTAGATGAAAAAGAGAGGAAAGATATGTCTTTAGCATGAGGATGATAGGATTTAGTGAAAGGTTTTGTTTTT
>WOXC01011825.1:600000-898909 GCA_011680675.1 Gymnobelideus leadbeateri
AATAATACTTACCTCTGAGGGTTGTTGTGAGGATCAAATGAGATTATAAAGTGTTTAACATGGTACCTGGCATGTCATAGGTGTTATATAAATGCACACTATTCCCCTCTTCCTTCTTCTCTTTCTCCTCCTTCTCTTCTTCTTCCTCCTCCTCCTCTTCCTCCTTCTTGTCACTCACTTGTATTAGGGGATTGGTTACCACAGACCTCTAGAGTAATACTGCTTGAGTGGAGTAGCACACAAATAACATTCTTAATCTTTATAGGATTAGCCTGGATGAAAGAAGTATTAGAAGGAACATTGGACTTAGAGTCAGTAGAGCTGGGTTCTAGGCCTACCTCTGAAATTTTCATGACTTGAACCTTGGGGAAAACAGTTTTTCTGGATGTCTTTTTTTATCTGCAAAATATGATATTTGGACTGAATTCTAGGTTTCCTTCTAGTTTTTGTTGTTATTCAGTCATTTTCTAGTTGTGTCCCACTCTTTGTCATCCCATTTAGAATTTTCTTGGCAAAGATACTGAATGGTTTGCCATTTCCTTCTCCAGTTCACTTTATAAATGAAGAAACTGAGGCAAACATGGTGAAGTGACTTGCCCAGGGTCACACACCTAGTAAGTGTCTGAGGTCAGATTTGAACTCAGGAAGACGAGTCCTCTTCCTGACTTCAGGCCCAGCACTCTGCACCACTTAGTTGCCCCTTTCTACCTTAAGTATTTTATTATTTTAAGCATGTGACATCATTACCAAAAGAACTAAGGCAATCTTGGGTTGTATTTTATATTTGCCTCTTGTTTATATCAAAAAGGGATGTTTTCTGCTTTGTTCAGACCAATTTGAAATACCATGTAGAGTTCTGGACGCTGTATGTTAAGTGGTAATTGACAAACTAGAAGCCGAATCCTAAAATTTTGACATGTGGAACAATTGAAACTTGCGGGTATTTGATCTAGTGATGAAAATAATTAGTGAATACAGATAACTTTCTTCAGATATTCGGAGGATTGTCATATAGGAGAGATATTAGAGTAATAATAATAAAATAACTCATGTTTATATAGCTCTTTAAGGTTTTCACAGAGCATTATAAACATTATCTCATTGGGCCCTTACAACTTTATAACCTATGAGGTAGGTACTGCTGGTTATTATGGTCCCATTATGCAAATGAGGAAACAGACTTAGGAGATTATGTGACATGCTTATTGCCACACCGCCAGTAAATGTCAGAGGTGGGTTTTGAGCTCAGGTCTTACTGACTCCAAATCTATCACTCAGCACACACCCTCTCCAGGCCAGTTCCAGAGGGCAGAATTTCCAACAGGTGGAAGTTAAATGAAAACTCATTTTAGTTTAACATAGAGAAGACACAGAATAGAAGATCCCATTGTGTTTATGGTCTGATGACTATAAAAAAGCATTTGATTTGGGAGAACAAAATGCCATCTTAAAAGCTCTCTTCCATCAAGGTGTCTCCCAGCCATGCGTAAAAACCATCCAATATTCCTTGAAAGATATAACAACAGAAACCCTTTGTTCAATGACCTTCTGATCATGAACATTCAAATACTTGTTGAATAAACATTAGATGAGCCATAAAACATGGCAACTTATGCTTGTCCTACCACTGCCACACAGGAGCTCTGGCACAAAGGTCCAAGCTGGAGAGGGATTCCTGATATATGTTGAGGGCCTCTAGCCTCTTCTTTTTTCAGAAGGCATTACGCTGTTTGCTTCAAGCCCCAGAACACTGCAGAACCTCCTGGAAGAGATCTGTAGCTACTCAAAATGTTTGTCCAGACCAGCCACCCAGGAATAACTGGGATAAAGTGGATAAAGAGTATGAGTGGATAAAAAAGGCTATCGCTCAGATCATAATATGAATAAAATGATAACCCATAGAGCTTGTCTATTAGTGTGTGTATATATGTATACACACGTATATTTGTATATATACACACATATACATATACATAAACATGCAAATATAATGTCTGTTTTATCTGTATATATACATATACATAAAAATCTTATGTATTTTAAGCTTTAATATCTTCAGAAATATAAGTGCTATAAACTTTTAAAAAAAATTTTTTAAATGATTTTTAAAAATCATTTGGCAGTCTATTTAAATTCTTTTATTTTTATTTTTTGTCATTCAGTTGTTTTCAGTCATTTCTGACTTTTTGTGACCCCATTTGGGGTTTTCTTGGCAAAGTTACTGGAATAGTTTGCCATTTTCTTTTCCAGTTTATTTTACAGATGAGGAAACTGAGGCAAATAGGGTTAAATGACTTGTCCAGGGTCACACAGCAATTAAGTGTCTTACTTACACTGCACCACTTACTTACACTGCGCCACCTAGCCACCCCAAGGTGCTTTAGTTTGACCACCTTGATCACTTGATCTCTCTTCATGAGGCTGTGGGCTGATTTTGATAAAATTGTGGGATATGTCCGGAGACCTCATTCTTCAGATGATCTTAAGGCCAGGACTACAAATTCAATCCCTCTAGTCCCTGGTGAAAGTTCTTATGAAATTTGAAAATTGACTAGAGTGAGATATAGTACAAAAAATGATTATGTTTAATTTTAACAAAAAACTTACCAATAGTTTAAAAATTTAAATAACCTTTCAAACAGTTTTTAAAAAATCTATAGCATTTATACTTTTGAAGTTATTAAAGCTTAAACTTATTCTAAGACTGTTGGGGCATTATGTATGTGTGTGTGTGTGACACACACACACACACACATATATAACACAAATGGATAATGAATAATAAACTGGGTTTAGAATTATATAGGAGGAGAGCAGATTCATTGCTATGAGGAAATTATAAAGCTCCTTTAATGATCGCCACCTTTTCCCAGAAAAAAAGTCTCATTTTTTCTACTGATCTTCTTGTATGACTGATTTGTGAAATACTAACCTATGAAATATTAAAAATGAGTATCACAGAAGTCAGTGGATAGGAAAAATTGTGGGTGTGAGTAGGCTGCCATATGTAGTAAACAAGAAACTTCAAAGAACACCAGTAAAGGATATTAATCAATTACTCAGCAAACACTGTTAAGTACCTACTATGTGGCAGGCACCCTGCTATGTTCTGTCATAAGGGGAAAATGTCAGCAAAAAAACCAAAGGTTAGTCAAATGATAAGAATGAGGGATAATGGGTATATAGCCTTAGGCTCCACTGGAATTTTTGCATTGTCAGGATGAAGAGAAGGCTCCCAGGACACCTGGTGGATCCTCATAGCAAACTCCTCCAAGGACATAGACAAGAGCTACAGAGGAAGGTCAGGCATGGATGAGTGGCAATCTGCATCATTGGATGGAACATCCACATAAATGATATCACAGATTGATTTGAATACAAGAAATGACTTGCCTGTAACTATAGCCATCCAAATGTGAATTAGGCTGCTTTATGAGAGTGAATTCCTTATTGGTAGGAGAGTTCAAAAGGGATTTTTGTAGAGGGCATTCCTATATGGCCTAGGATGCTAGACCATATGACTACCAAGGCTATTTCTACTGCAGAGATTCTGTCACTCTCCTAAAAGTAACTGAACATACAAATGGCAGCAAGTGGGAGATTGAGTTAGAGAAAGAGACATGAGGAAGCAGAATGGGATTGTGTGGGAGAGAGAGTAACGAGAGAGGTTTGAATAGGCCAAGGAACCAAGTGAGATCTTAAGAACCTGGTATGTTTACTAGTCCAATCATATGTGTCTTGGTTCATATTCTAAAGAGTAGGAAAGGAGAAGAGAGAGACCAGATGTGACTGGCTAGAACTAGCATCAGAAATGATAACTGAAGGCAAATGAATGGATGATCTCACCCAGAGATTGAGTGTGGAGAGAGGATAGGTGTTAAACATCAAGATAATGCTCTGCAACCCACTTATCAGCAAGATTGCCATGCCTGTCTGTGAACAATCCCTCATAGGCTTCTTCTAGATTTAGAACTGGGAGGGACCTTGGAGTTCACGCAATCCAACCCCCTCATTTCCTTGGATTTTGGTTTCCTTCTTAATGTTTCTTGAGGACCTATATATGTCCAAAGACAGACCTAGTGTGTTTTGGAACTTTTCTTTTCACAGTTTAGTTTGAAAGTAAAATTTCAAGCCCATTACATCTATTCTGTCCTTCCACTCTAGCCCAACCTCCGAATGCCTTGCCAGGTGCCACAGGCTCCAGAGACACTATTTCTCTTCCCTAGGTACTTAAGTAGGAATTAGCTTTTTCTCACTGAAGAAAATGACACTTCATGGGGGCCAAATATATTTTTGTCATTTGTGAAGGAGTTAATAATAATACTTGTCTAATGGAGTTCCTTATGCTCACAGTGTAGAGAATGACTTGACCTCATAAAAAGCAGACAATAGGAGCAGGTGTACCATTGCCAAAATGGTCTCACCTGGAAGATAAATATCATAAATCATTGCTGCCAAACAGGTCTACAGAAATCTGAAGCATCCTTTCATATCTCTCTCTCTCTTTCTCTCTCTCTCTCTCTCTCTCTCTCTCTCTCTCTCTCTCTCTCTCTCCCTCTCCCCCTCCTCACCACTCTCTCTCTCTTTCTCTTTTCTACCTATCTACCTATATATTTTTCCCAAAAAGAAATAGATGCATATGTAAATCAAGAAACTTTAAAGGGCTGGGAAAAGAACTCTGAAAATGAGCAGTCATGCTGAGCCAAGCGGCCTTATGTCCCAATAACAAAGGCTAAATCCCTCAGGCAAACAATCCTAGAAAAAAATATTATCAGCTCTCCTTAGATGAAGTTAACTCAGAGCTCTTAAAATGTCTTTGTTTTCCTGAGCACTGCTGATTCCTTTTCAGGAGATTTGCCCACAGATTTTATTTGCCCCCAAAATGGTCAAGGCCAAGTTTTATAATAAATTATACCTCCTTCCCTCTCTGTGGGCACATGAAATAAGACTGGAGCACAAATGACATGTCAGGAGCATTGTTTTGGCCCAACTCAGAATGATCATGCTGGTAATCTGCTAATCTGGTTTTAAATTTTGGAGATGGGGAGGAGAGGAGATAAGGAAAAAAGCAGAAGAAAGAACCCACAGCTTTACCTAAAATTCAATTGGATTAGCTGTAGGCCTAATATGATATTACCTAGCACAGTGATTTCTTCCCCTTTTACTAAAAATGCCATTTTCCCCTTAAGGTATCAATATAAACTTTTATGGCAAAAGATCAATAAAAATTGAAAATGGCAATGGCAGTTTTTAAAAATAATAACTTTAGGGAACAAAGTATTTTTTCTCCTGGAAAACAATAGTAGCTTATATCCATATAGCAGCTTACATTTTATAAGACATATTACATATACTATTCCATTTTATCCAGACCTCACAACCACTAGCCGAAGCAGGTAGTATAAGTGCTATATTCTCACTTGACAGGTGAGGAAGCTGAGATCTCCCTAAACTATGGTTTTGACCATGTTCCTACCCTCTTCGATAAACTCCAGAGGCACCCTGTTACCGCCAGGTTTTTAAAGTCCTTTATAAAATGGTCCCCTCGGACCTTTCCAGACTTCTTATACCTTATTCTCCTCCATGCTTTCTGTGATCCAAGGACAGTTGTCACCCGTCTTGTTTCTAAAACTTGACAATTTCTCTCCTGACTTTCAGCATTTTCATGGACTGAAGCAGTTGGGTGGATACAGTCGATAGACCGCTGAGCTTGGAATCAGGAAGATCTGAGTTCAAATTTGACCCCAGGCACTTTATATACTTATGATCCTAGGCAAATCACTTCTATTTGCCTTAGTTTCCTCAACTGTAAATTGGGGATAATAATAGTGTCTACCTTTGAGGGTTGTTGAAAGATCGAATGAGATAATATTTATCAAAATAGAAAAAAAGGCATAGTGCCTGGCATATAGTAGACTTTATATAAGTGTTTATTCTCTTCCCTTATTGCTGTCCCTCATGCCTGGAATGCTTTCCCTCCTCATTTCTGACCTTCTGGCTTCCTTCAAATCTCAGATAAAGTCCTACCTTCTGCAAGAAGCCTCTCCCAGTCCTTCTGAATATTACTCCTTCTCTCTGATACTATCCCCAATCTTTCCTACATTTTCCTTGTTTGGATATAGTTGTTTCCACATTGTCTCCCCATTGGACCGTGAGTTTCTTGAGAACAAGGATGGTTTTTTTTAACCTTCTTTTGTTGTTTCTCTGAAGCTTATCACATGCCTGATATGTAGTAGGTGCTTAATAAATGCTTGTTTTTGACTGAAGCCCAGAGAGTTTGCATATCTTGCCCAAAGTCATATAACTTAGGCTTGAACTCAAGCCTGTTAACTCTAAGTCAGGATCTTTTCAAAGAAAATGCAATTTATTATTATTTATTCAGACCAGTAATGTTTTGTTTTTAAGTGATATTTGGCTCTTTTGATCTTTGTTTCTTGAATCATCCAGACAAAAACAGTTCCTATCTCTCTTAGTGGGATGAGAAGATGACTTGGATGTCCTCATAGCATAAGTATTGGCAATATGCACATTATCTCAGCTCCTAGATACCTCCATTGTTCTAACATTTAGCTAGAGAAAATTTGGAGATGAAGGTTTTTATGATGCCAAAATGAGGGGGAATCATTAAGACCGAAGGAATTTGAGATGACCTGCTTTATCATGTAAAATTTAAACTTGAAGCAACAGTGATTATCTGTAGCCTTACATTTTCTGTTTCTAGAGAAGGCCAGTCCTCTTTGTGGGTAGAGGAGAGAGTTTCTTAGAAGATATAATTTGAGGGCCTGACAGACACACAGACACAAAGACTGTCCTGTCACAGGGTTGTTCATCCATAGTATGTAAATTGAGGTTTCTAATATTAGAATTCCTAATAGGTTAGACAATATGGCAGAGGAATTGTCTCTTACGGCCACAATTAAGACACAGAGATCATTTGGATATTCACAGGAATACTGTAAAGTAGGGCAGGTTTCTCTCCTTTACTTTGTAGAGCCCCAAATTATTAGGAGCCAATGAAGGCCCCCAGCAGGTTTTGCCTTAGAAACCTACTAACCATGTGACCCTATGCAGGTAACAAGTTTCCTCTTCTGTAAAATGGAGGTGATAAAGAGACCTTATAGGATTGTTTTGAAGATTAAATGAGATGACATATATTTTACAAACCACAAGGTGCTATGTAAATGCTATAACTATTAACAAAGACTTATAGGAAGATAGACAAGAAGAACACTGGATCAGAAAGCATGAAAGACTATTTATTTTGGACACATTGTATATACAATAGTTTGTTGTGAGGATTAAATAAAACCATAGCTGTGAAGTGCCTAGCACACAGTAGGTGCTTAATATGCTTGTTTCCTTCCTTCTGTGTATTTAAAAATGATAAATGGTCCTCCTTTCTTTTCCTTTGTTTTTATTTATTTGGACAAGACTATTTTTATCTCTCTTTCCCAAACCTCTCTTCTCCCCTACCCTGTATTGGAAAAAAAAAGGAGAAAGAAGAAAAACAAAACCCAAATTAGAAATATGCCTGGTCAAGCAAAACAAATTCCCAAATTGTTTGTGTCCAAATATATATAGGTCTCATTCTGCACCTTGAGTTCATTCCTATCTTTCTGAAGGTGGGTATAATACTTCATTGATTGGTCATCTGGAATTGAGATTGGTCATTGTATTGCTCAGAGATCTTCACTCTTTCAAAGTTATTTCTCTTTACGATGTTTTTATTGTATAATATTTTTCCTGGTTTTGCTCTCTTCTCTCTTCATTACTTCATAAAAGTTCTTTCAGGTTTATCTGCAACCATTCTTTTTGCCATTTCTTATGGTGCAATAGTATTCTATTCCCTTCACATGCAATAATTTGTTCATCTGTTACCCAGTCAATAGGTACTCCCTTAGCTTCTCCTTCTTGACTAATAAAAAGAACTAATGTAGCTATTTTTGTATGTATGAACCCTTTTCTTCTTACTTTAGTTTCTTTGGCCTCATAGTGATGTACCACTGAATCAAAGTGTGTGCTTAGTTTAGTGACTTTTTGGATATAGTTTTAAATTGCCTTCCAGAATGATGGAACTAATTCATAGCTCCACCAGTAGTACCAGCTTTCCTGCAATTCCTCCAATATTTGTCAGTTTCTTTTTAAAAAAAATCATCTTTGTCTATCTAATGGATGTGAAGTGGAGCCTTAGAATCTTTTAAATTTGCATTTCTCCAATTATTAATAATTTGGAGCATTTTATATGGTTGCAGATATGTGGACTTTTTTTCTTTTGAGAATTGTTCATTCATATTCTTTGATCATTTATCTATTGGGGAATGTTCTTATAAATTTGAATCATCTCCTTACTTATCTTAGAAACAAGAACAAATCAGAGAAACTTGCTACAATGATTTTTCCTTATAATTTAAAAAATGTTTTCTTTTTATTTTCAGTTCCAAATTCTCTTCCTCTCTCCTTCTACTCCCTCACTCATTGAGAATGTAAGAAATACATTACCTATTATACATATGAAGTCATATAAAACTTATTTCCACATTACACACTTTGCAAAAAAGAAAAATAAATAAAGAAAAAAATACTTCAATCTGCAATCAGAGTCCACCAGTTCTCTCTCAGGATGTGGATCGCATTTTTCATCATGAATACTTTGGAAATGTAGATCTTTGACCAGAGTAGCTAAATCTTTCACAGTTGATTATCATTACTGTATTGTTGTTGCTGTGTACAATGTTCTACTTGGTCACTTAACTTTGCATCAGTTCATATACATCTTCCCAGGTTTTTCTGAAACCAGGGTTATATAACTAGTATCTGAGGCTGGATTTGAACTTAGGAAGATGAGTCTTCCTGATTCCAGATTTGGTGCTTTATCCACTTTGCCACCTTCTAAGTTGTCTTTGGCATTTGTGGGTTGAGAAGTCTGGAAACTGCCACAGCTGCCAATGATTCAGTGCCCTGTGGGCTGCCTCCCCCCACCTCCTATGCCTGTGCAGCCCTGCACTGCCCTGTGCTGCAAAAGACATTTCCTCCTTTGTTCCTCTGACTTTATGTTGTGACCTTTTTGTATTTAAATCATATATACATTTGTAGCCTATCTGTACTTGATCTCTAATAAATGTCTAATCTCTAATAAATGTCAAGTATCTGTTATAGGTCCCATGTCTTACTATTATTGAGTAAATATAGATATTCCTTTGTCCAATTTGGGTATATTTGAAATAAAAAGATGTGAATACTTTGGAGGACTTGATAGTTGTCTTCAAATACATCAGTTAGTGATGTTGTGCAAAAGAGATTAGATTTGTTCTAACTGATCTTAGAATGCAGAACTAGGAAAAATGGTTGGAAATTGCAGAGAAGCAGATTTCAACTTGAGGTAAAGGTTTCTGAATAAGAAACTCACTGTAAGTTTCTTAATAAGAGACTCACTAAGAGTCTCCAAGACAAGGCTAGATGCCTTTGTTGAGAACATCCAACTGTTTTTGTTTTGGCCAGAAGCCATGAGGGTCTTCCCTTCCCACACTGATTTTTTTTTTACTAGGTAAAGAGGCCATTCTTTGACTAATTTCTTACCTAGCCTTTATCACTGAATGGGCTTTGCTTCAGTTAAACTGAGACCTGCTTAAAAAGGTCAAAGTCTCCCACTGCCATCTGGAGCCATCTCTAGTTGTCCTGATCTATATCTTGCCACTGGGCCCAGATCGCTTTAGATGAATAAGTGAAGCTGGTGACTTTACATAGCCCTCCCTAACTTAAATCCAATTCACTTGAAAGTCATGGCATTGCCTTACTGATGTCATGGTCCTCTTTGAGAATGAAGGACAAACAACAAGAATAACCTCGTTCATGTATACATTAGACTAGATAGCCCCTTCCAGGAGAGATGCTCTGATTCTGTGGTTCAGCTAAAATAGTATAGTTTGTTTTTCACACTCTCCTGGACACATTAATTAACCTCCCAGTACAATATCTGTTAAATAGTCTACTGTTGCTTATGGAAGTTAGAGTTATATAAGTACCTCTGTCTCTACTCAGTAGTTTATTTATTCTAACGTTTTGCTATTATTAAAACCAAGATGCTCTCTGAATAACACATCATACTTAAAAAAAATAAACAAGAATTTTAGGCACATCCTATGTTGTACTATTGCATAGCTTAAATTTACTATCTTCTCTTTCACCACTTCCTGAATTGAAAACTGAGCTCTTTATCAATAATTTTAATTAATAGCCACTCATTTAAGAGTTGCTCTTCTTTTGATGCTATAATTCTAAATTTGTTTTTGTTCTCACCTGACAAAATAGGTCCTAAAAATCTCTGTTGGAAAGCAGCATGTTGTAGTCCAAAGAACACTAGTAAGGTATTTATGGACAATATCGGTTAGTTCAGATCGCCTAGATTATAGACTATATGAAATGGAGTAGCATTAGATAAGGCTGAATAGACAACATCTCTTCAAGGACAAAGACTATCAGATCATAGTGTAATAGGGAAAGCCCAATAAGGCCCTGGTCTTTGAAAAATGTATGAATTTGCCCTCCCTGGTACATGCACACAGAGGGCATATACAATACCCTCTGCTTGGCAGCAATTCAATGTGTGGAGACTTGGTAAGCCTACTTCTTTCTCTGAATGATGGAGGGGTTTGTCCTGTGGTGACAGATAGTTTTCAAATTGCTTGAGGAAGTGGAACTGAGAGTTCATACAAAAGGTGAGATGGTCTGGATTAAGCAGGTCACTTCTTAGGGTTGAGTCCTTGCCAGGCTCAATGACTGTTGCTGTCGGCTCCAGTGGTAAATTCTACCAACTATGATTGCTGAGGTGATCTCCAATGACTTTTCTGACTTTTTGAAGCTCAAAGGGTTATAGTGTGGTCTATTCAAACAGTCTTTTTATCTCTTTTCTGATGGTTTTGGAGTGAGGAAAAACTGCTGTGAACCTCCAGGTGGAAGGAGGGATAGCAGTAAGCACTCCAGCTGTTGCTGCCATATATTTTACCTGGCTGCCAACTGTTCCTAAGTAGATGGTACCTGTTTCTGTTTATTCTTTCCTATCTTTGGTGAATGAGTATCCAGAGGTGGAATGGACCAGGTTATGACCTTCTGAGCTTCAGAAGGTTAGAAGAGTCATTAGAGATTCCCTCAGCAACCATAGTTGGAGCAGAGGCCATTGGAGTTGGTAGCAGGAGTCATCCCTGACAAGTGACATATTTGACCTAACCAAACAGTGAATTTATCTTTTATTTGAGATATCTTATCCACAAGGGAGCAACTCATGTATCTCAATGCCTTGCCCCAAAATGAAGTGGGTGGGGGAAGGGAGATAACTCCTTAAAGAAAGGCCTATTGTGGGGCAGCTAGGTGGCGCAGTGAGTAAGAGCTCTGGCCCTGGAGTTGGGAGGACCCGGGATCAGTTCTGGCCTCAGGAAATTAGCACCCACACATAAATAACAAGCCATGTAACCTTGAGCAAGTTACTTAACCCCAATTGCTTTAAAAAAAAAAAAGAAAGGCCTATCAAGGCCAGATAACATGAGGCACTTTTCACCCACATATGTTCCCTAAATGTATACTTCAGTACCTATGCTTTAAGCTTGAGCTCAGTCTCCCCAGGGACTGAATAGGTGTCAATGGGAGAGTGCACCCATGACTTGAGGAATATTTTTGTAATTTTTATTCTTACTATATCTCATCAGTAAATGTCCCTTTATGAAAGCTGATTGAGGTAAATTGATGCCTTCCAAGGACCCAGAGTAGTGGAGGATGGAAGAGTGATCCCCAATAGTGCCCTACCATAGGACTATAACTTTAGACCCAGAAAAGATCTTAGAATCAATCTAGATCAACCTCCTCATTTTATAGAACAAAATCTGGCACAAAGAGGTTAATTAACTTGCCCAGGGTCATACAGCTAGTAAGTATCTGAGATAAGATTTGAATCTAAACTTGCCTTCCTCCAAACCCAGTGTTTTATCCATTATGGCATGCTCTCTCTTAGACTTGGATTCTAGTGTTGGCTTTACTTCTTACTAAGCTTAGACTTTAGACAATTAACTCCTTTGACTTGCAGTTGCCTCATCTATAAAAAATGGTGATAATAATTGCCATCCCTAGTTCAGGAGTTGTTGTGAGGATGAATCAATAAGCATTTTTTAAATTAAATGTTTATTATGTGTCAGACACTGTGGTAAGTGCTGGGGATTCAAAGGAAAAGCAAAAAGAGCCCCTGCTCCCAAGATCTGTGGATTCTAGTGGGACAATCATGTGGCACAGTGGATAGAGTGCTGGGCCTGGAGTCAAGAAGACCAAATACCTGAAATACCAGCCGACTCTGGGAAAGTCATTTAACCTTTGTTTGCCTCAGTTTCCTCATTTGTAAAGATGGAAAAATAATAGCCTCTACCTTGCAGGGTTATTTTGAGGATCAAATGAGATAATAATTGTAAAGTGCTTAGCACAGTGCCTGATCCTTAGTAAGCACTATATAATTGTTAGCAATTATGATTATTTACATAAGCAAATATGTGGGATTTTTTGATTTGTTTGTTCTTGTTTTAAGAAATAAAGAGACTTTGCTTTGTTTATAGGCAACAGGGAAGGAACCAGGAGACATAGAGGGACTGAAGAGGATCAAGTAAGAAAACATATGATAAAAGGTTTTGGAAACTGTAAAATTTTAGGCGTAGAAGGTATTATTAGCATTTGTATTAATAGAAGACTTCTATCCACTTGTACCCTCTCTAGGCCAGATGACTTCTGGAGTCCTAAATTTAGTTCTGGGTGGCATATTTCAGGAAGGACATGGATAGACTGGACCTGAGCTAAGGAGGGTGATTGGAAATGGTCAGGGGACCTAAAATTCAATTCAGTTTAAATGTAACTTATCCGAAATTTGTTAATCACCTCCTGTGTATAGAGTATTATTCTAGGCACTGAGTAGGATATAAAGTTTAGATAAGATACAGTCTCACCCCTTATGGTGTTTACAATCTGGGAGGAGGCTACAATATATGTACAAATAATGGATACAAAACAAAACACTAAGGGAGGTAAGGACCAAGGGGCATCAGAGAGGGTCTCCTGGAGGAGTTAGCATTGGAGTTGGGTTTCGAAGGATGGTAGGAATTCAACACACATGGGAGGGAGAGAAGAGAAGAGAGGACCTGCCAAATATAAGATGCTAGAAAGGGCACAGAGAGGTGGGAATGAAGCTTAGTTCAGGTTGTCTAGAATATAGAATACATGTGGGTGGGAGTAGTATGAGATAGGGCTGGAAAGATAGGTTGCTGCCAGACTGTGGAGGGCTCTGCATGCCAGGTAAAGGAATCTGGACTTAATAGCTTATCTTTTCCAAGTTTTGAGAAGATTGACTTGTCTATATCTTTGTGTAAAGTGGATAGTTCTGGCAGCAGCATGAAGAATGGATTAGAAGGAGAAAAGGGCAGAGGTCAGGAAACCTATGAGGAGACTATTACAGTAGCAGGCAGGTAGTAATGAGGGATTGCAGCAGTGAGGATCAAGAGGAGGGGAAAGAAGCTAGAAATATTTTGGAGATGGTATCAACAAAGCTTAGTGACTTATTATATATGTATTTGAGGCAAGGGAGAGTAGAATAAATAATACCAATGTTTCTAATATGGAGGATTTGATGAATCATGGTACTCTGAAAGTGAATTGAGAAAGTTTGGATTTGGGGACAGGATAGAAACTTTGCTCTAAACAGAGAAAAACAGAGACACACAGAGAGAGAGAGAGAGAGAGAGAGAGAGAGAGAAAGAGAGACAGAGACAGAGACAGAGACAGAGACAGAGACAGAGACACACACATAGAGGCAGATACTGTAGCATGGTAGATAGAGACTTGGTCTAGAAGTCTCAATAATTAGTCAATCAATAAGCATTTGCTAAGCACTTCTTATTGTGCCAGACATTATGCTAGGTGGTAAAGATACAGATGCGAAATTAAACAGTGGTTGCCTTCAGGAGTTTACATTCTATGGAGGGGGTAGAATAACATGCCCAAAGATAAATGAATATAAACTGTATTGTGTGTATATATATAATATGAAATATATTGTATATAAAGTATAAACAACATATATGTACACATAAAATTTGTAAATATAAAATCATTTGGTGATGAAGGGCATTGGAAACTCTAAGTATCAAGATCAACTTCAGAGGATCTTCATAGGATTCAGAGCTGGAAAAGGACCTTTAAGGCCATTTAGTGTAATACCTTCATTTTACAAATAAGAATACTGAGACGGGGTGGAGTCAAGATAGCTGAGTAGAAACAGGACTTCCACTGGGCTCTAGCTCCCACCACCTCCAATTCATGTAAAGGTGTAGCAGCAAGCACCCCAATATCCCCAGGGTGACTGCCAACACAGGTTCTTAGATCTGCTTTTCAAAAGGAAAGCAACTCAAAATGGGTTAACAAGCTTACTTTAATCAAACAAACACACATTACCTAGTTCAGGGGAAAAAGGTCAGCACCCCGAACTTCAGAGTTACAGAACTTACAGATCAAACAGACAGGCTTCCAAACTGTCCTACCATTATATCAATACCAAATCACAGTTACCAGAGAGGGAAGCATCAACATCTGGGTTTTCAAAGCCGGGGGGCTCTCAACAACGGCTTCCCAGAGTCTCATCTGGTCAAATCACACAACACTTCTCAAAGTGAGCCCCAAAGCAAAGCCCCTCATCAGAGTTTATATAGTCTTCTCCTGGCTCAGAGAATGTAACCACCCTTTTGATCCACTGCCCAATCACACAGCATCAAGGTGTGGTCATTCCTGAAAACCAAGCCTCCCACCACAGGCTCCATGTGACCACATTCAGCCTATTAGGAGGCAGAGCATATTTTCAAATCAAGGAAGGTTTTCAGAGTCTCTTAAAGCCAATCAAAGTCTCTTAAGCCAATCAAAGGGCCTAGGGGCAGGGAAGATCTTTAAATCTGCATTTCCATTACAAAAGGGTGACTCTGAACAAACTTTGGAGCTACAGAACCCACAAAATGACACAGAGAAACTAACCTCCTTCTGAGGACAGCCCAGCAAGTTGGCAGGGAGCAGCCAGCACAGTGCTCTGGGAGCCAACCCCAGCCCTGTTCGAGCTGGAGGCCCCAGGGTGGGCCTGACCAGTCACAGGCTAGAGGGACTTCAGATCACCAGAAGCTGTGGTGGTTTGAAGAATTATCAACCCATAGATGCTAAGGACAAAGTGAGAGGTCCAGTGCAGTGTGGACTTTGGGATCTGGTAGTTTGGGAATGTAGTCTGCCTTTATCCCCTATAGGAAGAAGCCCTGAGGTGCTGTGGCCATGCAGCCACCACCACGTGGCAGCTTTAGCTCCTGGCCTGCAGACTGTAGGGGGACCAAGCAACCAGTCTGAGGGGTAACTGCTCTTGCTTTAACCTGCTTGGATCTGGATTGTGGTCTAGGTGGAAGGTCCTGGGGTGTATGGCCAGCTTGCCAGAGTGTGTGGAGGCTTCAGAGAGGGCACCCAACTAATACATTCGGCAGCTGAGAAAACCCCAGTGTTTGGTACAAAGCTCCCCTGTCTGGTAGCAGAGTCCTACTGTGGCAACAAGGCCAAAAGTCAAGTAATTGGGTGGCAACATGAGTAAAGGAGGAAGCAAAGCAAACAGAGGAATCCAACATTAGACTCCTATTTTGGGGACAAAAAGGATCAAAGCATGGAATAGGAGGAAGACAGTGAAGTCAGAACTCCTGCACCAAAAGCTTTTAAGAAAAATATGAGCTGGTTACAGGTCATAGAGGAGCTTAAAAAGGATTTTGAAACCCAAAAAAGAGAAGTGGAGGAAAAATTGGGAAGAGAAATGAGAATGATGCAAGAAAATTATGAAACGAGAGTCAACAACCTGACTGAAGAAAATAACACCTTAAGAAATAGACTAACTCAAATGGCAAAAGAGGCTCAAAAAGGCAATGAGGGGAAGAGTGCCTTAAAAAGCCAAATTTGCCAGATGGAAAAAGAATTTTAAAAGCTCACTGAAGAGAATCATTCCTTCAGAATTAGATTGGAGCAAATGGAAGCTAGTGACTATATGAGGAATCAAGATACTCTTAAAGAGATTGAAACAAATGAAAAAATAGAAGGCAATGTGAAATATCTCATTGGGAAAACCACTGACCTGGAAAATAGAAAAAAAAATAAATTAGGAGAGATAATTTAAAAATTATTGGACTACCTGAAAGCCATGGTCAAAAAAAAAACCTAGAAATTATCCTTCCAGAAATTCTCAAGGGAAGATGCCTTGATGTTTTAGAACCAGAGGGCAAAATAGAGGTTGAAAGAATCCACAAATCACTTCCTGAAAAAGATCCCCAAAAGAAAACTCCTAGGAATATTATAGCCAGGTTCCAGAATTCCCAGATGAAGGAGAAAATATTATAAGCAGCCAGGAAGAAACTATTTGAATATTGTGTAAACACAATCAGGATAAAACAGGATCTGGCAGCTTCTACACTGAGGGATTAAAGGGCTTGGAATATGGAATGTGATTCCAGAGGTAAAAGGAGCTGGGATTAAAGCCAAGAATCACCTATCCAGCAAAACTGAGTATCATGTTTCAGGGGAAAATATGGTCATTCAATGGAATAGCAGACTTTCAAGCATTCTTGATGAAAAAACCAGACTTGAATAGAAAATTTGGCATTCAGATACAAGAAGCAAGAGAAGCATGAGAAGATAAACAGGGAAAAGAAATCATAAGGAACTTATCAAAGTTGAACTATTTACATTCCTACATGGAAAAACAATAATTGTAAGTTATGAAACTTTTCTCAGTATGAGAATAATTGAAGGGAATAGAAATGTATACACATACATGTCTATATTGGAGGGTATATGGGCATATGAATACATATGTGAATGTGTGTATATATGTGTACAAATATACATAAATAGAGGGCACAGGACCAGTTTCATGGGAAGGGAAAGGATAAGAGGTGAGAGAGGAATATGTTGAGAGGAGATGGGGAGAGACAGATTGGGGTAAACTATCTCATATAGAAGAGGTAAGGGGAAATGGTTACATAGAGGGGAAGAAGAGGGAGTCAGAAAGGAATGGGTCAACCTTATTCTCATTGAATTTGGCTTATGGAGGGAATGACATACACACTAAATAGTGTATCTCACCCTACAGGAGAGTAGGGGGGAAGGGTGATGAGAGGGGGTATGATGGAAGGGAGGTCAGGCTGGGGGAGAGGGAAGTTGGAAGCATCCACTTTTAAAAGGGGACAGGATCAAAGTAGAGAATAGAACAAGTGGGAGGTGGGATAGGAGGGAGGGAAATATAGTCAGTCTTTTAAAATATATCTACTATGGAATTGTTTTGTATAGCTACACATCTACAACCTTGCTTATCTTTCCAGTAAGAAGATGGCAGGAAGTAGGTGGCAATGGAGGAAGGGAATGAATCTGGAATTTAAAGTTTTAAAATCAAATGTTTAAAATATATATACTATTATCAGTATTATTTTACATGTAAATGGGAAATAAGATATACAGGCACTGGGGCATAGAGATCCACTGTGCCCTACTGGAAAGTTGGAGAGGTTATGGGAGAAGACATGGGAGAGAACAGACTGGAGGAGGGGATATCCCCTGGGATTGCTATTTTGGGGTGGTGGGTAGTTGAAAAACAGGGAGAAAATTTGTAACTCAAAATCTTGCAGAAATGCATGATGTAAATTAGAAGTTAATAAAGCATTTGATTAAAAAAAAGAATACTGAGACCAAGAGAAGTTAAATGACTTGCTCGATGTCACACAGGGGGTAGACTAGCATAGCTGGGATTCATGTAGGGGGTCATACTTGACCTGAGGTCAAGAGGAAACCAGAGATACTAAAAGGCAGAGGTGAGGAGGAAGAGCATTTTAAACATGGAAGATAGCCTTTGCAAAAGCAAAGAGTTGGGTGATGAGATGTTATATATGGAGAAAACCTATAAGGTAGAATGTGCAAAGGGCAATAGAGGGCAATGATGTTGACTTGGGAAGGTGGACTCTGACTGTGAAGGGAATCTAACAAATGAGGCCACCAAACATTTTGGGGGATTCTCTTAGATCTCTTAATATGACATTGATGCTGTCGGAGTGTGCAGGCCATCCATTGATTGTACATCACTCTCACTGTGTGATCACAGATCCATCTCTTTCCCTGGTCATACACCTTTCTGATGACTTCCTTACCCTACTGCCTATACTGTTCAATTTATCATTAGTAATCTTCACACTTACCACATACTTCTCCAGCACCCTTTGGTTACTCTCAAATTTAATTCTTTGAGGACAGCAACTTTCTTTATTCCATGCTCTTTACTACATGCTAAAGAAAATGTAGAAGAAGAATTTAGTCCTTTAACAAATAACCAAGCCACTTGTGTCTCCACTTTATAGCAAACTGCAGATTTCCCATTAAAAAGCAAATCTTTCATTTTAAAAGGTTGAAAAGGATAGTGCTTTAAAAAGAATTCCAGCTGGTGAAATTTAGGAGCCTGAAAATAGCCAAATTCAAGAATATCCCCTGACTCCAATCATTTAGCATTTTCAGTTGATTGTGAATTGGATAATTTGTACATATTAAACTTTTTTCTCCTCATGGTTTTTTTTTCTTTTAAAGACTGGCACACCAATGTGAGTAATGGTGTTGAACCCAATAACACTATCTCCTTTTCTTACATGATCTAGTTTATTTTGGGTTTAAATAATGCCTCATTTATACTGACATATTTTTAGCATGAGGAGTTTCCATCCCTGCTGATCTTAAGAAGAGAATAGATAAGCATTTTTCCTGGATGGCAGAGTCATCAATCTCCCTGAAGGGAACAGACTATATTAGATGATCTTTTAAGGTTGGACCTGGCTCTATAATTGTATAAAAACAAATGGACTTGATTTATATTCAGAAAGTCATAGAAGCTCTGAGTTGGACAGGATATCAGAACCCATCTAGTCCAACCCATAACTGAACTAGCATTCTCTCTACAAATCCAAACTTGGCTCTCACATTCCCTAGCAAGGGGGCTCTCCTGCCCCTTGGAGTAGTCAATTCTACTTCAGGACAAAGTTTTACCATTAGGAAGGGTTTTTTTCCCTTTCTTATACCAAATTGGTCAGTCTAAAGTTTTCCACTCTCTCCTAGGTCTGCCTTATAGAACCAAGGAAAAACAAGTCTGATACCCATTCCATATGAAAGTCAAATGGCTTTTGGAAGATATTTGAAGACATCTATCATAGTCTTCTCTATCAAGTCTTTAGCCTAAAAATCATTAGTTCTTTTTTTTTTTTAATAATGTTCACATGGCATAATTTTTCATCCTGGTTGCCTTGCTTTGGATAACAATTTCTAGCTTATCAGTGTCTTTCCTTTCACATGGATCTCAGAACTGGATATAATACTTCAGCAGTAATCTGACTAGCACAGAGTGAAGGAAGATATGAAGGACCTGGATTCAAGATGTCCTGGATTTGAATCTTGTCTCAGATACTTACTAGCGCTGTGACCCTAGGCAAGTCATTCGCTGAGTTTCAGTTTTCTCATTGGTAAGATGGAAATTATCTAACTCACAAAGTTGTTATGAAATTTGAATGAAATAATATATATTAAGCACTTTGTTAACCTTAAAGCACCACTCAAATGTAAATCGCTATTATCGGTATTATCTTATTAGATAGGGCCCAAGATCTCTGTTAAGATCTTTTTGGATCCTGACTTTATCATCTAACATATTAGCTATTCTTCCTATATATGTGTCATCTGAAAATTTAAGTATGCTATCTATATCTTTGTCTAATTCATTAATAAAATTCTTAATAGTGCTTCCCCAAGCACAGATCCCTGGCGCATTCCACTAGAGATTTCCTTCCCAGATGACATCCAGCTGTGACTATTTGTATCTGACCATGAGACTAATTCTGAATTCATCTAACTATGAGATTATCTACATCATGTTTCTCAATTTTGCCTGTTAAAATGTTACCTGTCTATTCTCTTAATTTCCCACAGAAGCTAAGTGGTGCAGTGGATGAAGTGTTAGACTTGGTGTCAGAAAGACTTATCTTCCTGAATCAAATCCAGCCTCAAACACTTACTAGCTGTGTGATGCTGGGCAAGTCACTTAACCCTGTTTGCCTCAGTTTTCTCATTGGCAAAATGAGCTGGAAAAAGCAAACCACTTTAGTATCTTTGCCAAGAAAATCACAAATGGGGTCAGGAAGAGTCAATCATAACAGAAATGTCTGATCAATTAATCAGCTGATCAAAAAGTATTTATCCACTTACTATATGCCAAATACTATGCTAAACACTGTGGATACAAAGGAAGGCAAAAATAGTCCCAACCTTAAGGAATTCACATTTTAATTGAGGAGAATAATGTGTAAATAAATAGATAGATAGAAGACAAATACAGATTAGGTGGAAGTAATATCAGAGAGAAAGATACCAGAGACAAGGGGAACAAGGCACAAAAGGAAAACTTTAGTCGGTTGGCATGAGTAAGGAAAGCATTCCAGGCATGGGAAGCTATTACAAAGGCTTAGTGATGGGTCACAGAGTGTGGTGTGAGAGAAAGAGTAGTATAGCTCTAAGATCCATTGCGGCTGGATCATAGATAATATGGAAGGGTAAGAAGACTGAAAAAGTAAGAGGGGACAGAGTTATGAAGGAGTTTTTAATGCCAAACACAATGTTTTATAATTGATCTTATATGTAACAAGGAGATAATGGGGCTTGTTTAGTAGAGGGTTGACATGAGCAGATCTACCTTTTTAGGAAAGAATTTTGGTAGCTAAGTGGAGGTTGAATTTCAGCGGGGAGAGACTTGAGTAGGGAGATCAATTAGAATGCATTTCAGAAGGCAAAATGGAAAGGAAAGGCAAATCTAAAGTGGGACAGTAGAGGACGTTGGGATTGGAGTTTGTATATTGGCAGTTCACAATTACTGGCATAAGAAGTGTATAAGGGTGTGGGAGTATGCTAACCACTGAGGAATGAGTCCAGGCAGAGTGTTAGTCATTGGCAAGAAGTCCATTGAAGGAGGGATGGGATTAGACTGTTCAAGGTCCTCCCTTGGACCTTGTTCAATTGCTGGGTGTTAATATGTTAGGTTGTTCCCAGATTTAACAATCTTTCTGAAGCCATCGCTGTTGCTTTTGAACCCCCTCTTCTGCATTTTCTTCCCTCCTGGAGACAAGCTGTTGACTGTCAGGAGAGTGACCAGGTTGGTGAAGGACCACGTAAGGTTCCATTGAAGGAAATCAGGATAGTTAGCCTGAAAAAGAAAATTTCTAGGGAGATAGGATTATTACTTATTAGGAAGGATAAATGGGGGATTTTACTTCAGTTATGGATTGGACTAGCTAACTTCTGAAATTCCTTCAAACTTAGGGTTTCTATGATTTCCTTTTTTCCTTTGTACATGATCTATGTGGATAATGCCTATGACATGGATTATACATTTTCATAGTATATAAAGGACTATGTGACACATTCCTTGTCCTTTCTCTTATGAATTGTTGTATTCAGGGAGTGGTGTCTAAATCTAGATCCAAGGTCCAGCCATGAGATTTGCCCTCAAGGGTGATGGGGAAGGAAATATGAATGCATATTAAGGAAGGATCCCAGTTGAGGTGTTACCAAGTCCAACCCAGGGAATTTTGCCAATATTTAGTCTGTATTACTGTAGACAAACAAGGGTGTGACATGCCTAGGAGCTCAGACAAAGATTATTTACTAATTGCTAGAGTTTAGCCCAGGAAGTGTGAAAAAAATTATTAGGCCTATATCTCAAGGAAATCAAAGAAATGAACAAAAGTCCAATCTTTACCAAAATATTGATAGCAACCTGCTTTGTGATAGCAAAAAAAACTGGAAACAAAGTGGGTACCCATAGTTTCAGGGAATGGACAAAAACCAATGGTATATTAATATAATGGAATATTATTATATAGCAATGAATTACAAATATGAGGAATTCATAGAAACATAGGAAGATTTTTATGAATTGATGCAGAGTGAAATAAGTAGAACCAAAAACATACAATATGCATAATATGAATAATAAATCAATATAAATTAAAAGATTATTAACAGGAAGCCAATTCTGAGTAACTAAAAAAATCATCAAAGGTACTAGAGAACAAAAAATGAAATATAGCTTCTTGTTATAGAGAGGTGAGGGGTCCTTTAGGGTAGAATGCTCTATATGTTGTTAGATGTCATCACTTTGTAACTATATTTTATGATGAAATTATTTATTTTTATTATAAAGGAAGGTTCAATTTCTAAGGGGTGAAAGGTTAATTTTTTTTGCCACATCCCAGAAATGACAATAATTTTTTTTCTTTTCGGAGGGCAATTGGGGTTAAGTAACTTGCCCAAGGTCACACGGCTAGGTTTTTGTTTGTGTGTTAAGTGTCTGAGGTCAGATCTGAACTCAGGTCCTTCTGACTCTAGGGCCAGCGCTCTACTCACTGCGCCACCTAGCCAACCAGAAATGACTATAATTTAATGATGAAACATCAGTAAAACATTTTTAAATAAAAAGAATTACATAAAAGAAAGCGCCAATAAATTTGGAGGGAAGCCCATGAAGCAGTAGCAACAGAGACAATTGTTTACCAAAAGACTATGGAGAAGGGCATGCTTTTTAAGCCTATCTTGCTCTAGCAGGGGGGCATCCTCAGCTGGAACTGATGCACACTAATTTTGATTATGCTATCAGCAGTTTCGTCTTCCATCATAAAGAATAGCATAGATAGATGCCATGTTGTCCTTCTATGTCCAATTCAGTCTGCTATCATCATCCATTCTGAACTGAGATAGTTAAGGAGAGCAACTAAATGCCTTTTGTGGAAAGGCTTTTGCAGAATACTCCTCATGCTTTATCCAAATTACAGGGCAAAAGTAATTCTAAAGCCTTTGATTGTGAGCAGGCCTAGAAATAGAACTGAATTAGCATTCTCCATCCTATTTTCCCTAACTTCTCATATACATATATTATTGAATAGTGCTTTAAATATGCATAAGGTTCAGTTAACATTTAAAAAAAAAAACTTTTTGGTCAGTATAGATAGTGACTATTCATGAGACAGAGGAAGTTACCATTTCAATACATGAAGAATTTGTGATTAGGGTGGTCACTGCTTCCGCTGATGCAGTTTGTAAGCTCTTTATTAGGATTCTATAACTAGAGCTGATAGGGAATTAGCCCTGCTCCCTTCCATTGTAGGTAAAAATCAAAATCAAAACCAAGACAAGTCCTAGAGAGACTAAGTGATTTTTCCAAGTTGGGCATAATTGTGGTTATTCCCATTAAAAGAACTTTACACTGTAAAATTTAGACTATTAAATAGAATGATACTTACATAAATAAATCTTTAGGTTTTTCGTTTTTCAGGTCTAAAGGAAAGAAATTCTGATGAAGAAATGTGGACCACCATTCCCCAGTAAATTTATACTTAAACTTTATGGTCTCTGAATTTATTTTTAATTTGAAATGGAAGACCCAACTCTACTCAATCTTGAAGATACCTGGGAGAGGTTTTAAAATGTAAGAGAGAGAGGCCAGGGAGCAATAATGACCAGGAAGATAATGAAAACCTCCTGGGAGCCAAATAGACACATGTCAGGGACTCATTTGTGTGGCTAAGAAGAGCTATGGGACCTTGTAATCAAAGACTGTGACATAAAATGCACAGCCCAATTCAGAAGCCAGGTGTGGGCCATTAGTTCACTGTTATTCTCTGGTCTATTCTGTTCCCATTATACATTTGAGGTCAATTGGATCATAGGTCTGATGTTTAGCACAACTAACTTCAATCAAGGAAATATGCTGTTCTTACTTGTCCATTCAACTCTGCCTTGCTCAACACTCTTGCATATCTCATTCTTGAACAAATAATAAGAAAAGTCATTTATCTTAGGCGAGTACAGATGTTTCCCTGTGAGGCTCAAATAAGATACTTGAATAAATAAGAATATTAATTTAAAAAAAAGCTCCACGATTATTGGGATCATTTATGTTGGCAATCTCTTGAAGAATAGATGCCATTGAATAGCAAGGTCCTTGTGACATATTTTCATTCCATCTACCTATCTATTCTATTGCCTTTCTCTTTGTAAGCCAATTACAAATAGCACAGGATGATTCAATACAACAGCTTTTCTTTTCTGGGCAAAGGAGTGGGGGTGGGTGGGCATTTCTCAGTAAGGATAGCCTAGTTATGGTTGGATAGTACAGTTAAAGTTGTGTTTACATAAAATCTTTCATTGAAAGAACTTTGAGTGCTTCATAAACATTACCTCATGAATTCTTCCACTATCCTTAGGAAGTGAATAGTGTTATTGTCCCCATTTTAACTAATGGAAAAGTTGGAAAACAGAGACATTCAGCTGCCTATTCACTAGTCAGTGGCCTATCTGGGAAGAGCACCTAGAGAGTCCTCTGTTTCTCAGGATTCTAATGTGAGGTTTGAATATACAGCATGTTCATGTTCTAATTTCATTTCATTAAATCACATTCTATGCCCCCCCACCCCCGCTTTTATAGATGTTGTGAGGGATTTGATAGGATATCAAATAGCTGCTACTTAGACTGTATTTCAGTTATTCCTTATTTGGAGTAATTGCTATCTTTTATCTCCCCCAGATTTCTTTTTTTTTTCACTTCACTCTTACCAAAACATAACTTGGAATGATTCTGAGCATGTTATTGGAGAAACACCCCACTTATCTGGAGGTCAGAGATACTATCATCTCCAAACATTTGGAATGGAGCCATGAATCCAGATAAAAGTGAAAAAGACCCCTGAGTCTCAAATAACCTTCACACTAACTATCCCATGCCATATAATCTTTTCTGGGGGGAAGTAGAACCATCCTCAGGCCATATGACTACTCAGACAATTATGTACAACCCCTCCCTTCCCCCAGACTACAAGAAAGATTAACTAGGAAGAAGCAATAACTGATAGAAGAGGGTGGACACAGTACTCTAAGAAACAAACTGATTCTTTGGTCTGATTTTTTGGCTCCTGAGCATGGCATTCTGGGATCATTTAGTATAGGGGCAGTTTGTGTACTTCAATAGGTCTTAAAGGCCCTCACTTCATTATAGCCCAAGACAATAATTAATACTCATAATTGGGATCCCTTTGATTTCTCACTATCTTTTTTGTGTGTGTGTATGTGTGTGTGTGTGTATGTGTGTGTGTGTGTGTGTGTGTGTGTGTGTGTGTGTGTGGTAGTTAGGGTTAAGTGACTTGTGAAGGGTCACACAGCTAGTAAGTGTCTGAGACAGGATTTGAACTCAGATTCTCCTGATCAGGGCCAGTATTCTTTCCACTGTGCCACCTATCTGCCCTTTGCCTGTCTTTTAAAATCTCAGTCAGTTGCTCCTTTCTCCATGACATCCTTTAGTTGAAGACAAGGAAAGAAGGATGATTAGGGATAAAAATGAAGGGTCACGCAATCATTGAATGCCCATCTATTATCCTTTATTTACTGGTTAGGTTTCTGAAGGTCTGAGCTGTTTCTCCTGAATGCTTCACTGATAGAAGTGATAGGGCAATGACTAGAGCCAGAATTTATAATTGTAGCAGAGCCTATTCAAACTGCAAGAATTAGACTAAAGAAAGAATTTCACCTTGGTCAGACAAGCCAGAAATGGTGCTAGCATCCCTAATACTCAGACCTTGGTGAGTGTCAGAATTTGCCCTTTGTAGATTACACATGGCACCATGGGGATGCTCTGCTAGACAGATGCTGGAGTGCTATGGAGCTGAAAATTAGTGTGGATATCAATTGTTTTGGTAAATTGAATCACAGTTTCAGTGCCATGGGTGTTCAATATTTAAAGGAATTCTGAGATGAATCATTTTTTAAAGAGAATAAGCCTTTGGTACTTTGAATTATCACCCTCTAATTGACCAGCTTTGGATGTCTGTACATAAGATTTTCTTAAAGCAGGACATCCATGCGAGGAACAGAAAGTATATAGCTTCCAGAAGCTTAATACAGAGTAAAGAAAAAATAGAAATGTGTTCAATTTTGATCATCTTATACAGCCATGGACAGATACTGTGATTCCTTAGAAGACTGTGATTTCATTGATGTGGGTGAATTCCTTTAATGCCCCATCCGCTCCCTTTCCTGTGACCCCTTCATATAGTGGAAAGCAAAGAGCTCTGGCTCTGAGTAGGAAGATTTGGCTTAAAATTCTGCTTCTGTTCCTTGTTATCTGTGTGACTTTGGGCAAGTTACCTTCCCTTTAGATCTCACTTCCCTCATCTGCAAAAGGAAGATGTTGGATTAAATGGCTTCTAGCTTTAAATAGATGCTTCTATGATTCTTGCTGCACTAGATAGTTTCATAAGTTGCTGTGGTGGAAAAAGTTAATTACATGGTAATGAACCCTGTTAATGCACCATCCCGCCCCACCCTCCCAGACTTTGGTATGGTGGTCCTTAGGCAATAGGTACACAGTCCCTAACCCATCCTCCTCCTCTTTATCCTCAACAACATCATCATCATAGCAAGCATTTATAAACTAGTTGTTTGGTCTCAAAATAAGTAAGTTTCTGAAGGGCAACTTAGTCTCAGGTCTTCCTGATTCCCAAGTCCCATGATTTATTCATGGCCCCCACAATAAGGATCTCTGCTAAGCCTAGGTTAACTTAGGATCACCACCACACCATGAAAAGTAACAAGGGAAAACTTAAGTGTAGGCACAAACAGATATCCTTTGAGAATTGTTAAAGGACAACTTCCCAGAAGCCTTGGGTAATTCAGGTTTAAGTACTTTTTAAAAAAAAAAACATGCAGATTATTTAGGACTCAATGATATCCAGGATGATTTGTCATTTAACTAGATCATTTACCCATTTATTATTATTATTTTTTAGCACTCACAACTGTTGAAAAAGGGCATCCTGGAGAATCTGTATATGGCATCTTGCCTTATGTAGCATAGGTCTTAGAATGAATGTTCAACCTTGAACACAGAGCAAATCTGAAAGACCTGTAGCTAGCATTCATGTAGCATCTCCTGCCTTCAAAATTCTGCTGAATATGCTTAGCATTAAGAATACACTAAATATACATTGATTTGATTCATTTTTTACTATGGATGACAGAAGAGGTGGTAGGGGATGGCTTACTGCAGTTTTAATCTTCATATAGATGAACCCAGTTTCAACAAATGTCATTTTATAACAATAAATCATATATACTTTGACCTGTTAATTCATTACAATTGTAGCAGAAGCATTACACTTATATATCAATATCCTTTCCTTAGAATCCAAAGAAGCAGAAAAAAAAGAAAATTCATGCTACTTTCATTGAAATGTGAGAATCAGAGGTGGCACAACTGGATTTTTAAAAAAAAATGCTAACTTATGGAAGTATAAAAAGGTGATTAGTACTAGACCCTCTAATGGTAACTGTAGCAATTGATTCAAAGAGAGAAGATGGATAGATAGATGACAGACAGAGTCACCGTAAAGTTTATCAATTAAATCTATCCAGAACAGCAAATTCCTATGTTATATCTATGTTGATACTTTCATTCTTCACTCAGTATTTTTATAGGTTCACATAATGAACTGATGATTCAATAACAAACTATATTATGTCTTAATATTGGTAAGAGACAGAATGGTATCCTGGGTTGTAGGGCTGAATTTGAAGTCAGGAAGAACCAAGTTCAAATCCTGCCTCAGAAACTTATTTTGACCTTGGCTGAGTAACTTAACTATTTCTGTGCTTTAGATTGTTGCTGTTCATATCAGTCATGTCTGACTCTTTGTGATCCCATTTGGGGTTTTCTTGGCAAAGATACCGGAATGATTTGCCATTTCTTCTCCTCCTCATTTTACAGATAAGAAAACTGATGCAAATAAGGTTAAGTAACTTGCCCAGAGTCCCACAGCTAGTAAATGTCTGCAGCCAGATTTGAACTCAGGTCTTCCTATCCACTATACCACTTAACTGCCCATGTGCTTCAGGTAACTCCCTACAATGTCATAGACTGTTGAGATCCGTATTGCTGGAGGTAGTTTCCATACAGAGTGTTTTCTCTGCTACAGTGAACTATCCTGATAGTATATAAATGTTTGCTTAATGAATCAAATAGCATTTCTGAAAACAAACTAGGCTTGGAACAAAGGAAAAAAATGAAACGTAATCCATTATTTTGCCAGGTTTGATACTTTTTGGCACATGCATATGTATATACTGATCTATGTAGATTTAAATATGTATATATATGAGTACACACTGAACGTTCACTATAGTTTTATAATTAAAGTATGAATGTACTACTTCCAGAATTTTGTCATTTGTAATCTATTTGAATCTGGATGAAACAAAGCCCCAAACTAATCAATATATAAAACAATCAAAATGGTTAATAACATATTAGAGTATGAGAAGCAGCATAGTAGAAGGAAGGAAAAAAGGATTTGTTAAATACCTACTATATACCAGGCACTGTGCTAAACGCTTTCAAATATTTTCTCTTTTATCCTCACCCTAATCCTAGGAGGTAGGGTAGATGGAGCTTAAGTGACTTGCTTCAGAGAGGTCCCACAGCTAGTCAGTTGTCTGGGGCTTGATTTGAATTCAGGTCTTCCTGATTCCAGATCCAGGACTCTATCTACTGCACAATCTAGTTACCTCATAAGTGTATTTAGAATCAGGAAAAATCTGGATTCAAATACTACTTTCAGTTATGTGATCAGTGGCAGGTCATCTACCCTCTCTGACCCTCAGTTTCTTCATCTGTAAAGAAGGAATAATAATAACCATAGTACCTCACATTTTTTAAGGATTAAGTGAGATTATTTTGAAGTGCTTTGTAAACCTTACAATATAAAGGTCAACTAGTATTAATTAAATTCAACTTGAAAAACATTTAGTAGGCCCACACTATATTCAGGGAGGTAGTCTAGTCTAGTCTAGAATGGTATGGTATGGTATGGTATGGTATGGTATGGCATGGCATGGCACAACATGGCATGGCATGGCATGGCATGGCATAGCATAGTATAGAAGAATCAGCCTTAGAGTCATGAAGACCTGGGTTGGAGTCTTGCCTCTAAAATTTCCTATATCTGTGACCCTGAGAAAATCTCTTAAACTTTTCATTGTTTTCAGTTGTGTCCAACTCCTTGTGACCCCTTTTGGAGTTTTCTTGGCATGCTTCTGGAGTGGTTTGCTATTTCCTTCTCCAGCCCATTTTGCAGATGAGGAAACTGAGGCAAATAAGGTTAAGTGACTTGCCTAGGGTCAAGTAGCTAATAAGTGTCTGAGGTCAGATTTGAATGCAGATCTTCTGGACTTCAGGCACTCTGTACACTATACCACTTAGCTGCCCCTGAACCTTTCATACTCCCAGGCAATTCTCTAAGGCTGTATATTAGCTTGGAAGATATACTATTCTTCTTCCTCAGTGGGAGTTTCTATACCAATTGAATCTCTGGTTTAATAAAAAAAAAAAAAAGACAAAACAAAAGCCAATTAATAGAGCACCGTAAGCACGAAAACATATTTTAAGAAAGCAGAGCTCATCATATATTCCTTCCACTAATTGAACACCAGTTTGTATATCAGTATAAATATAGGTCCTAAGGTCAATAGACGATGACATTGCAGAAATAGGAGGAGATCTCAGTAAAGGAGAGAGAGAGCTTACCTTTCACCCAAAGACTTCAAACATGTTTTTTTTTTTTTATTAATCTCAATTTATATATGGGGAAATAAAGGAGGTCAAGCAACTTGCCCAAAGGGAGTTGTTGACTAGAGCAGTGACTAGGTTCCTTGCTCTCTGCTAGAGATAGTAGATTGTGTTGATAGGAGCAGGAACCTACAGATTGTTTTCTAAAGTGTAATGTTAGCATAATGAATGAGGAAGCTCAAAGGGAATATCTGCCACCAAAACAACTCTAGAAATCAGTTTATTTGTAGTAAATAAGGCCTTGAGCTACAGGAGAAAAATGCCTGTAGGTCTGATGCAGGAAGGGACCTCAGAAACTGACTAGTCCAAAGCCCTCATTTTATCAAATGATCAGCAGTCATTTGTTAGCCCTCTGCTATGTGCCTGATTCATTTATGTAGAAACTGAGGCTTGCACTGGTGGAGGGAGGCTAAATACTGTGTTTCTGATCAAACAAGATCACACAATCACACAAGTAGCAGAGAGGGTATTTGAATGCAGATCATTGGATTTCAAAGGTGATATTCTTTCATGACTAGACCATGCCATCTCTTCACCACACAGCTGCTACTGACATATCTATTAGGGATTTGCAGAGATGAATGTTCAACCCCCCCCCCCCCAGTTAATCCAGGTGTATCTGAGCCCTCATAATGCTCTCTACCCATAGATCCTCAGGAAGAAGCATCTATTATTTAAAAATCTACTACTTGTGGGGCAGTTAGGTGGCACAGTGAGTAGAGCGTTGGCCCTGGAGTCAGAAGGACCTGAGTTCGGATCCGGCCTCAAACACTTAACGCACACACAAACAAAAACCTAGCTGTGTGACCTTGGGCAAGTTACTTAACCCCAATTGCCCTCAAAAAAAAAAATCTACTACTTGCCCAGCACTGGAGATACAAAGAAAGACAAAAAGATAGTTTCTGCTCTCTAAGAGCTGGCAGACTTATGGAGTAGACAACATGAAAACAATTGTATGTGAGCAAGATATAGACAGGGCAAAGTGAAGATAACCAATAGAGAGAAGACACTATGCCTAAGGAGGCCTGGGAAAGGCTCCTTGTAAAAGGTAACACTTTACCTGGGACTAGAAGAAAGCCAGGAAAACCAGGAGGCAGGAACATTCCAGGAATGGGGGACAGCCAGGCTGGCTCTCATCAAGCTATAGAATTTAAAGCCAGAAGGGACCGTGAGATTGTCTAATCCAGTTGTGACAACTCCTCTTTTCTACAGGATAGATGGTAAAAAAAATGTGGGGGAGGGGGGAGGCTACATTGCTTACAAGATTATATCTATTCCAGCAAAAACTGATCCTCAAACTTCAGTGGCCCTCAAATTCCTCATAGCAGAACAATGGGAATTTCATTACCTTCCCCTCCTCCCTTCCTCTTGAGTCTCTGCTTGAGAAATCTTATGCAAGAGAAATGGCAGCAAGAGGTGATACTATTGTATTCACAAAGATTTAAAAGATGGGCAAGCTTCCACTGTTTGACCTACTTTACCACTCAAGCATTGTACACCTTATGAAGCCATCCTCACAAATCAGGCTCATTAATGCTTAAAACACACCTCTCTGAAGCTACACCTTTTGTGCGAGCTTGTACCTGTTTTAAAAGACAAAATGAATAAGAGTCAGCATTTCACTCATTTATGCATATCAATACAATGTCTTTTTCTGGTCAGATATTTTAAAAAGGAAGCAAACACCTTTGATTTCAATGATTTGTAGAAAGAGAAAGTAAATTTGGAGTGGGGGTGGGTGGGAGGGAAGTTGGGCTACTGCTACCATGTTAGTCTGAATTTCAGCTAATCTTTTTTTTTTCTCTCCCAAATCTGGCTTGAATAAAGCCTAGTTGTGGCTGATAATTAGTGTTACTTTTCAGTTTGTGTGTATGTATTTCTCTTTTCAAGGAGATTTTTAGCAGAGCTGATTGGAATTGGCCTGTATTTGCAACAATATAGTAACTGTCTGAATTGTGTATTGTAATGGAACAAGAGCAATTCTTCATTGTTAAGCTTGGCATCAGGGAGATGTATTACTAAGAAAAAAAAGATGGCACGTCAAAAATCAAGAGCAAAAGATAACTGGTATCTGTATAATTTCAAAAGGCAGGCCCCCAGCATGTTGGGTTCCCATTATGGATTTATGGGAAGACACAGACATGACTTCTACATTATAAATATGAATGGGTAATGGTCTGAATCTTGGGAAGTATTTCATTTCCTTGTTTGTAAATGAGGGAGTTGGATAAGGTGGCCTAAGATACTTTCCAACTCTAAATCTGAGATCCAATGATTTATGCCCTTGGAATCTGGATGGAATCTGGCACACGTGCAGAGTGCCCTGTATCGTGTCTCAGCATGTTGGAGACACCAGTGAGCCTTCTGGAAAAGTCATGATGTTATGTAAGGGAAATGCCTGGAAGAGACTATATAGTAAGTATAGATGTTCTATAATTGGTTCAGTTCAGATAAATAAGTGGCAAAAAGGAAGCTCTTTGATTGACTATGGAGTCCTCCAAGAAGGCCTGTCATGCCCAGCAGCTTGCTTTTTTGAAGTCCTCTTGGTGGGTCTCTTAGGCGCTTTCACTCAGCATCTCATGAGGGACAATACTGTAAAGGGAGAGGCTTTATATATACCTTTATTATATACTGAAAATGAATAGCAAGTTGTACATAATAGATTTACAGTTTCATGTGCAGTCTTTTTTTAAAATCTACTGTTATGGAAATAATTGTGTTATTTCATAAGTTAAAAAAAAGAGAGGCTCTGGGGTCTTCTCCCTTCTAAGACCATATTGCCCCCAAGAAACAGGTTATGATCCTTGGACTCCATGTTTGTTTTAGAGGAAAGAGATGGAATTTCTAATCCTATGAGTTTTGAAAGATCAGGAGGGTGAGTCCTGGGAATCTAAGAGTTAGAACAGAGGGTAGATTTTGCAGCTGGTGCCACATCAGATAAACTCATGGGCAGGAGAACTTATTTGGCAATCATGCTGGAGAATGGCCTTGAAATAAGTGGAATAAATGTTATGTAGAAACTGATGTAAGTTTTGAGCCCAGAGACAGAGGTGGTGTAGGAAAGAGTCTGCCTTCAATATGTTGGGGGTAGGAAAAAGAATGTTCGACCTATCTTTGAAATATCATTGAAGTAAATATCCCTTTATAAAAGATATTTGATGTTAAGTACTTAAATGGAGCTAGGTGGCACAGAAGACAGAGTGCTGGGCCTGGATTTAGGAAGACCTGAGTTTAGATACAGCTTCAGACACTTTACTATCTGTGTGACCCTAAGCAAGTCACTTAACTACCTCAGTCATGTCATCTGTAAAATTAACTGGAGAAGGAAATGGCAAACCACTTCAATATCTGCCAAGAAAACTCCGAATAGGGTCATGAAAAGTTGGACAGAACTGAACAGCAACAAAATTAAATGGCACTGAAGTGCTAACAATGTTGGTACCAGGAACAGTACTGCCTGTAGGGGTTTGAGTCAGTGGCACTAGAGAAAAGAGATACCCACAATCCTTCAGGGTACTCAAGAATCTTGACAGGGATTATATGGTGGGCCTGACTCTAAAAGAGAGAGTACCAGAGTATACCATGCTATGTAAAGAAGCATGACATTGTTTCCACATGTTTGAAAGCCTCCTTAGCTGTTAATCAGTCAGCTTCCCTCATTTTTAAAACTCTCCAAAACCCTCATCCCTGACTTGGTAGTGCTCACCTCATAATCTCTGATCACTTAAAGGGAGTCAAATCTGAATAATCAAAAAATTAATCATGGGCTCAAGGAATAGATAATGTAACAGTTTCCTCCTCACTTCAGAAAGGAAGATCACTAGGGTTAATGTTTTATACATTGTCAGATTTGATCATCTACCAACTCTTTTTGCTTAATTGTTTTTCTTTGCTAAAAATATATTATTTGCTACATATATTTGTTCAAATATATTGTTAAAAATAAAATAGCACATACCTGTAATCTCTGCTACTGGGAAGGCTGAGGTTGGTTGGTTTCTTGAGCTCAGGAGTTCTGAGTTGCAGTGGGGTTAGAGCTGAGAAGTATACACAGTAAGTCTGGCACCAATATGTTGATTACGTGGGATGGGGTGGGGGGGGAAGTTGTCTAGAGAGGGGAGAACTGGACCAGGTCAGAAATGGAACAGATTAAATCTTCCATGTTGATCAGCAGCAGGTCCAGTCCTCGTGACTGGCCACTGAGCTAGATAGGGAGACCCAGTCTCAAAACAAAACAAAACAAGTTAAAACTCTAATTTTTTAAAAAGGGAAGTGCTTGGTTTGTTTATATGAAGCTATTTATTTTTTTTTCCTTTTTGGAGGGCAGTTGGGGTTAAGTGACTTGCCCAAGGTCACAGGGCTAGTAAGTGTTAACTGTCTGAAGCCGGATTTGAACTCAGGTCCTCCTGATGCCAGGGCTGGGGCTCTACTCACTGTACTACCTAGCCACCCCATACCAAGCTATTTATTTAAAATAAAAACACCTCAATTTTAATTAAATTTAAATGTAAATTTTAGACCTATATTGTACCACCTACTACACATACACTTTGTATCTTCATTTAGTATACAAAGTTGGTAAGGAAGGGCTCATTGAACATTGACTATTATAAGGTAAGAGTCTTGCTATAATAGGCTTATGATACATTTATGTATTTTAAGTGGAAGCATATTTCCCCCATTATCATAATGCAAGTAAAGGAAACCTGATTATTTATTATATGGTATTCTAAGCAAGTGGGTGTGTGCTCCTCAACTTTCTGTGGATCACTTGGCTTTGCCACTTAACTAGCTATGTGACCTCAGGCAAATCACAATTTCTTTGAGCCTGAATTACTTCACCAATGCCAAATGAGGCATTTGGACTAGATAATCTCTAAGGTCTTTTCTAGCTCTAAGTCTGTGATCCATTAACCTGAATCATGAGCAAATATATTCTGGGTAAGTAACTTGAATATAGTAAAGATTGGAGAGGCAGAATAGTATAGTTAGTTTTTGTCCATTACAGGGGTGAGGGGTGCAGCATCCCTACAGTCTGAAAAAATCGGAGTAAAATCCTTAAGGGTAGATCCTTCATCTTCATTTTCCTTTAGGAAATCACATAAGAATTTGGCTTTTTCTTACATGATGCCAGAGCCTACTGGAATGTCTTTTTTTTTTTTTAAATAACAATCCTGCATTTCTGAGTTTCTAAGCTTTTTTCTGTGTCATCTGCAGGTCTTTCCTTGTCATCTGTGGCTTTTGCAAAACTCCTCCCAAATTCCCATTTAATTTCATATCCTGACCTGTGATATATTGAAACTGCAATGGGGAAAGTCGATATGTGGAAGGGATAGCTATATAGTGGAAAGCGTGTTGGACCAATTGTCAGGAAGACCTGGCTTAGAATCCCCCTTCTGATTAGGTATGTGACTATGGGCTTTTAATCAATTTGAGTCTCAGTTTCCTCATCCTTAAGATGATGATAAATAAAAATAACTGTAGTTATTACTACCAATCTTGAAGGATGTCATAAGGCTCAAAATGAGATGTCAATGTGTGCCCTTCAATTTTCCTAACTGTAAGATGAAAGGGTTGGCCTGAATGACCTCTGAGGTCCCTTTGTAATGGAAATGCAAATTTAAAGATCTTCCCTGCCCCTAGCTTAAGTGCACCTGGAGTTTGTGGTGGGAGGCTTGTTTTTCAGGAAAGCCCACACCTTGATACTTTGTGATTGGGTAGTGGGTCCAGAAGGTTGTTACATTCTCTGAGCCAGGAGAAGGCTATATAAACCCTGAGGAGAGGCTTTGCTTTGGGGCTCACTTTGAGAAGTGTTGTGTCATTTGACCAGATGAGACTCTGGGAAGCCGTTGTTGAGAGCCCCCCGGCTTTGAAAACCCAGATGTTGATGCTTCCCTCTCTGGTAACTGTGATTTGGTATTGATATAATGGTAGGACAGTTTGGAAGCCTGTCTGTTTGATCTGTAAGTTCTGTAACTCTGAAGTTCGGGGTGTTGACCTTTTCCCCCTGAACTAAGTAATGTATGTTTGTTTGATTAAAGTAAGCTTGTTAACCCAATTTGAGTTGCTTTCCTTTACAAAAGCAGATCTAAGAACCTGTGTTGGCAGCTACCCTGGGGATATTGGGGTGCTTGCTGCTACACCCTTCCATTTCTAGATAATGTAAAGTACATTAAAAATAGTACCATTATAGAAATATTTTCATCTTTCAAAAAGTTAAAATATGAAAAGATTTAATCACATGAACCCATCAAAGGCAGGGTTCATAAGATCATAGATGAACTGGAAGGTAATTTAGGGGTCACATAGTCTAATTTCATTTTACAGAGGCAAAAACAACTGTGGCCTAGAGGAGTTGAATGATTTACCTGTTTACAAAGTTCTAGGAGGCATTTGAGTACAAGGCTTTAGAATCCAGCACACCTCACTGTACTACATCATCCCTCAGGCATTGGATAAATATTTGTTAATGAAGAGTAGAATCAGATTCTGCAGTCTATAATTTTATGGGCTTTATTCCCTATTGAAATGATCACTTGCTGTCCTTTAGACTCAGAGAGGAGATTTAAACTGAGTTCTGGGATCTAATCAACTAATCAGTCAGTCAATCTGCAAGTACTTCATAATGGGTAGCTACAGTGCCTCTGTGTCCTCCAGGGGCTTATACTCAAATGAGGAGAAAATCTTTATATAAGAAGGTATACAAGGCCACTTACAAAGCAGACCTAGGTAACTTGGATGAGAAAGCAATAGTCACTGAGGAGTTGGGGATACAGGCAAGGTCTCATGTAGAGAGAGGCATTCAAGCTGATTCTTGAAAGAAATCATGGATTTCAAGAGACAGAGGTGGAAAGGAAAAGATTGTAGGCACAGGGGGGCAAAATGCCTACAGAAGGAAGATGAAGCATCCTGTGTAAGGAATAGCAAGTTAGCCAGGATGTAGAGTACCTGGGGAGGGTGGAGGTGGTCTTTGTTGTTGTTCAGTCATTTCAGTCCTGCCTGACTCTGTGACCCCATTTGGAGTTTCCTTGGCAAAGATACTGAAAGTGGTTTGTCTTTTTGAACTAATTTACAGTTGAGGAAACTGAGGGAAGCTGGGTTAAATGACTTTCCCAGAGTCACATAGCTAGTAAGTGTCTGAGTCCAGACTTGACTCAGTCCAGATACCAGGTCTGCTGCTCTATCTACCTCTGCACCACTCTACTACTGTGGGAAATAAAAGAGTAGAGAGGTAAGGAGGGGAGGGACTGAAAAGAACTTCATATATTTAAAAAAAAGTTTTTATTCATTTCTTTGGTTTTTTTATATCACCAATATACTTCCGTCTCCCTCTCCCAGAGAGCCAGTATTTTTTAAAGATCACCCCCCCAAAAGAGGAAAAAAATCAGCACAATTTAACAATAACACATTGAAAAAGTTGGAAAGCTTGCAATATGTATGACATTTGCTTTTGATATTTTTGTGGGTTTTTGTTCTTTCCATTTACATTGTTGCAGTCATGCACACATTGTCTTCTTAACTGCTTACTTAAGTCTTTATCAGTTCATGTAGATCTTTTCATGCTTCTTTGTATTCATTGAATTCATCATTTTTACAGCATAATAATATTCTACTACATTAATGTTGCACAATTTATTTAGTCATTCCCCATTTGAGGTGTTTCTACCAGGTTTCCAATTCTTTGCTATTACAAAAAATTCTGCTGTGGATATTTTGGTGTAGATGGGACTTTTTTCTTATTGATGGCTTCCTTGGGATATAAGCCTAGTAACAGAATTCTGCATCAAAGGATATAGACATTTAGTCACTTTTTTTGCATAATTACTTGTTGCTTTCCAAAATGGTTGTACCAATTCTTAGCTCCATCAACAGCCTATCAGTGTGTTTATCATCCCCAAACCCCTCCAAAATGAACTATTTCCATTTTTTTAAAAATCATCTTTGCCAATTTTTAGAGTGTAACGTGAGACTTCTGGGTTTTGATTTGCATTTTTCTTTTTATTGTATCTTTTGTAGCATTCTTTCATGTGGTTATTGATATTTCGCAATTCTACTTTTGAGTACTATATAAATGCCAGATATTATTATTTTATGAAAGAAGAAATTAAATCCCACAGCAATTGACTTGCACATGGTTGCAAAGTTTATTTAATGGCAGCACCAGTGTTAAAATCCAAGTCATCTGACTGTTAGGCCAGTGTTCTCTGAATTTAGGCGCCAAAACATTGATAGGTCTTTAATATTATTGATGCAAGCACCATGACACTGTTTATAAAGAAGTTACTGTTTAAAAGAATGAAACAGGCTACATGTATGCACATAATCTGCCCTGCCAGAACTTAATACATTTCAACAAATATTGTCCATCAATGTAGCCAGTCACTTTGGAAGACTACATGTTCTGTGACCTTAATTTCTGAGATAAAAATCAGGACACATGGTCCAATGAAGGGTATCCTTTTGGAAAGCCTTGTTAAAAGTAAAAATTCTTTTCTTGAAATTGGTACTATCCTGGAAAATCTGGGACGGCTAGTCGCCATAGCTACAGAATTATTTCAGTGATGCAGCTACTACTTATAATATTTCTGAAAGTTCTCTTTTAATTACCTTGAGAGCCAGCTTGGGTGTTAGGAAAGAAAATCCATATCATTACTTCCTAGTTATACCCTGCTTTTGACACTCAAGTGGCTCACCAACTTGATTACCCACCTAATGCTTCATACTTTTGTTGACTTTTGGCTATTTCTTAATTGCCATCCCATCTACAAAAGATGAAGGTTTGCCACCCCTGAGATATAGATATATACACACACAGACATATACTGGGCCATAGATTCTAAAGGTCTGTCTCCCAAAAAGAGTTCTATAAGTGTTTTGAGCACTAGAAGACTTATTGAAATGTGGTGGAAGCGGCACTGGTTTTGGAGTCAAAGAAATTCTAGTGCTGTCTCTTGCTTTCTGTATCAACAAATCAACATGCCGACAAGCATATTTTTAAGCACTTGTCCACTTGACTGTGTGATCTTGGGCTTGTTTTACCTGACCTCTCTAGGTCTCTTTTTTTTCATGAAATTAGTGGTTTGACTAGATGATTTTAAAGATTCCTTCCAGCCCTGAATACATGAGAAAAATGTTTAGCCTTTCAAGGTAATACTTGTTAAAGGAGCACTAAAACAAACATTTTGTTTGGTCAGATATACTCCAGCATGACTGTTCTTAAAGTATGGCCCTGAGATCCCTGAGGATTCCTAAGACCTTTTCAGGGGTCTGCAAGGTCAAAATTATTTTCTTTATAATACTAAGACATTTTGATTTCTAATACAATGCATATAAATAGACATGACATATATACATATATCTTTATGGGGGTCTCCAATCATTTTTTAAAGTGTAAAAGGTTCCTGAGACCAGAAAGTTTGAGAACCACTGCTCTGACATGTTAGTATAAAAGCCAAATCCATTCCTTTAAGGTACTACCCCATGTATTTAATATGATATTTAGTCCAAAGCAGCATCTTGATTATTGATTTCTGGTAATTAATATTAATCATGGAACCTCTTAAAGCAGCAACACAGTTGTATTTCTATTTGGAGCAAGAAATAAAGAACACCAGTTGAAACTCTTAGAAGAATTATAGAATCATAAATGGTTAGAGCTGGAGGGATCTTAGGTACTAAGAAAATAAGGTCTAAAGATAAGAAATATGTTACACAAACAACTTAGTGATAGAGCCAGCATTTGATCTGTCTCCCAACTCCCAAACCAGTATATTTTTCACTGAACTACCCTGATTTTGAGTGGAATTGAGGTTAATGCCTTTATGCTGGAAGATCTTACTATGAAATTCTTTATAGGTTTTAAGATGTCATTGGAAGCACAACAGTTCCTGGGACCATTGCTCCCTTAATCCTGCCTTGAAAGCATTTGTTGAGTACTACCTAAGAGGAGAAGGCTATTATCTACCCAACTGTCTATGTCAGTTCTTACAGCACCTGGGTTTTCTACTAAACTCTTTCAATTTAATTAAATCTAAATAAATACTTTCACTGATAATCTTGGGCCCTATAGATATTACTGTTCTGATTGTTTGCCTCCAGATTAATACTCAATGAAAGATGATTCATTCTCTGGCATTTGTGATGACCACACACACTGAGAATTTCCATGTAGGGATTTATGTATGTAGAAAGTTTACACACAGACATGAGTGGTTGTTGAGAGAAAAAATCTCATTGTTATGCTAAGTGCCAACCTGATAAACTCTATCTGAATGCATTTATACACAGAGATTTAAAATTATGGAGAAAAAGAAACTTTTTTTTTTTAGTGACTTCATGGGCTACAACTTGGGGCTGTAATCACTTATAACACTATGTGAGTACAGTAGTCATCTAACTTTTCTCCCTATCTCTAGTTTCTCCCCATCACAATCCATTCTCCACATAGGTGTTGAATTGGTATTCCTAAAGGTCTGATGTTTTCATCAGAAACTTCAGGAACTCCCTATTTCCTCCTGGATAAAATGAAATCTGCCCTTTTTGGCATTTCAAATCCTTCATGATTTGGCTCTAGCCTATCTTTTTCAGACAGATTTCACACTACTCCCTCTTATGAACTTAATGTTCCAAGCAAACTGGTTTCTTGATATTTCCCAGGCAAAGCATTCCATTCCATGGTGGTACCATGCCTTTGGCATTCTAACTTTTTTTTTTTCTGTGCTAGCTCTTTTCAAAGCTCAGTACAAGTGCTTCCTCTGTCCATGGATATTTCCCCTTTCCCCAATGTTTAGTTTTTCTCACCCTTCTCCATACCCAGTACTTTTTATTTATATTGTATGTCCTTATCTGTTTAGTGTGTGAGTTTCCCCCAGTAAGAATATAAACTCCTTGGGGACAGGAGAAGCCATTTAATTTTTATCTTCTTATCATCAATGCCTGAAAAATAGTAAATGCAGAATAAATGTGTTATACTGAATTGAATAGAATCCCTTTTTCTTTACTCTTTTTGCTAATAATTTGAGAGACAGAGTGCCAAGGCACAGAGCTAGGTCCTTCCTTAAGGAAGGCAGCTGTTATATCCAAGGTTTACCATAAACTATTTAAGCATGAATTTCTATGAATCTGGATCAATAGGGAAAAGAGGAGTAAATTCATATTTATCACCTTCTTAATCTGTCTTAGAGTCCACAATCAAGTCTTCCTCTTAGAAATGTCAAACTTCCTCAATTAATGGAGGAAAAGTGTTATGGGCAATTGAAAACATAGTATTAAAGTGTGATGGGGTTACAAGCATATTATTAATCCCAAACTTGATTCATCTATTAGTTTCAGTCCCTTTCCTTCTTCCAATGGTTGACAAAGTCTATTAACTAATTTTCATTCTATCTCCTCTCCCTTTTTTATATACTTTTTGGTAGAGAGTTTGCCAATTGTTTTAAATTAGTAGGATTATCCTGGAGTTAATTTAATTTTAAGTGGAGGTGGTAATGGTTGGTTTAGGATGAACTCTAGTCATTAATGGCTGAGGTCAGTGGGAGAACTTACTCAGATATCTAACCAAAGTGAGGTGATAACAGTTTATTTATATACTTAAATGCAGGGAGTGGTGGTTATGTAATACTGTGGAAAGAATGCTGGCTTATAAAGTAAGATGTGTCCTTGGGCAAGTCAATTAACTTCTCTGGACCTCCACTTCCTCATCTGTTAAATGATAGAGTGATATTAGATGTCCTCTGGGATCTGCTTCAGCTTGAGATTATGACCCAATATATTTGCAAACATAAGGAATGACAATAGATCCTCAGGTGCTCCTAAGTATCATAATATGTAGGAACATGAAACTCATAAGCCACTGGCATTCTTTTGAAATATTCCAAGTTACTAGGTTGGCACTAAAATGTCTTTCTCATGAATGGTATATGTAGTAAATAAGAAAGAGTTAATGAGAGCCATTTTCTTCTGAAAAGTATAGAGGGAACTACTGCCAACTAAAATGATGTCCTTCATGCTGGATCTCCCATGTTCACTTTACGTACCTGGTTCTTTTTTAGTTTCTTATTGGACATCTTGCTGGGCAAGTCAAATCAAGGCAATTAAGCTTTTCTGGACAATATTTATTGATAGCTCAAGCAATAATGAAAGCACAGGTTAGTTTTAGTAAGATTTTGGTGGCATCAAGAAAACAATAGTTTGACTTAAAAATTAATCACTGGAATTCTGTACCTGCAATGTAATTAATGCAAACCAGACTTTATTGACAGAGCTGAATGATTGTCTCCACAAGGTTCTTTGGAGTTGGTTCCTCCTGTGGAGTCTAGGCAAACTAAATACAGTCTAAGTTTCAAGACCAGAAAAAGATGAAGTATCTCCTTGCATTATCTTCTATGTGATGCAGGTAACAGCTCTAATTACTTATTTTACTGAACTCACATTTTGGTGCTACTAATACATGAATTAATGGTGTAATGGAGACCTAGAAATGCCCTGGGTGTAAGTCCTGCCTCTGACACCTACTGGTTGTATGACCTTAGTTAAATAACTTGTCAATAGCTTGTCAGTGCCCTAGGCAGTTCCCCAAGGCTGTGAGTTGTAGATATAGGGTCTATCTGCATTGGTAGAATTTCCTCACCAGAAGTTCTGTACACCAATGAAATCACAGTTTTGATTAAAAATAAAATTTACAGATAATGATACATATGTGCTAATGAAGCAGCTAGGTGTTAGAGTGGATAGAGCATTGGATCTGGAGTCAGGAAAACCTGAATTTAAATCCAACCTTAGAATCTTACTGGCTTCATGACCCTAGTAAGTCACATGCCCTCTGTTTGCCTCAGTTTCCTTAACTATAAAATGGGGATAATAATAGCATCTAAGTCTTTTCACAGTATTGTTGTAAGCACCAAATGAGATAACTATATGTAAAGTGCTTAGCACAGCACCTGGTACTACATAGTATTCTCCCTTTCTTCTCTTCCTTCCTCTAATGCACCAAAGTTACAACTATAGCAAAACTAAGATGTGTACATTCCATTTAGGGGAATTTAATAACTTGTAGCTATGTGACCAGTAAATCCAGAAGTTTCTACTACAATTATGTGGGGGAAAATCAGTGGGTACTTTGAAATTCACAACAGAATCAACTATTGTCTCAAATTGTGCCTAAGGTAAAGATAACATTAAGTTTTCTTCATTATCATCAGATAATATATGAATACAGTGGTAGTGCTATGAATCTTCAAAAGAGAAATATTAAAAACAACAATAACACTAGATCTCCTCATGAGAACCAAATGCCAGAAGACAACACAGATTGGGGAGACAAGTAGGAGATTTTTGTTTTCATTTATGAAATATAAAAATCTTCAAGATTTGGCTTCCCCTACCCTATTCCTCCAACTACCATGTTGATTCCTTTTCTTCCTATGTATTTATCACATTCTAACCTGTATTATGATTATTTGGGTGCATGCCTCATCCTTTTACTAACCTGTATGCTTTTCAAAGGCCCAAACTATGTTGTTTTCTATCATCGGATCTATAGTATTAGGGCACATAGATGGCATAGTGGATAGAGTACTCAGCTTAGAGTCAGTAATACTCATCTTTCTGAATTCACATCTTTCATCAGACACTTATTAGCTGTGTGATCCTGGGCAAATCACTTAACCTTATTTGCCTCAGTTCCCTCATCCATAAAATGAGCTGGAGAAGGAAATGCACTAAAGTATCTTTGCCAAGAAAACCCCAAAGGGGTCACAGAGACATGACTGCAAAACAACTCAACAACAACAAAAATCTACAGTGTTCTTTATGTCTAGTACTGGTCACCATACAAAATAGGTGCTTAATAAATGTTTACTATTGAATTAAATATCTGCTATAAGAGAATGATTGGCAGGCAAGGGTGAGGTGTGGCTTATATCCTAATTATGAAAAAAGCTATGTAGAGATTAGATCTTGGGAGAGTTTCCAAATTGGAGAGTCAATACTCAAGTTTTTTTTATTATTTGCTTTTTTACTTTTCTGGTCGGACTGAACAATTAGAAATCATTATTGAGTTCAGTCTTCTATGTTGAATCTGTAAAAGTACAGTATGCTCTCAGTGATAAGGAATACCTTTCCCATTTGCAAGAAGATCCCCTCTAGAGATGCCTGTTGATTGCAAAGTCCTCAGATGTTCCTGTAATAAGGATTTATGCACCAAGGGGGATTGGCTCCTGAAAAGAATTCTGGCTCTGGCACTACCTAGCTGTGTGACTCTGGGCAAGTCTTGTAACCTCTCCTGGCTTCAGTTTCCTGATCTGCAAAATAAAGGGATTGAACTAGCTGACCTCAAAAGTGCCCTCTTGCTCAAAATCCTATGATCCTCTAAGACAGTGCTTCTGAGAAATCCCCTTTTCAAAACTCTATCTTTTTCTTGCATTCAGAAGTGAACTTCTATTAGATTTTAATATATCTTCAACACTTTTCTTAAGATTTTGTTGTTTGTGACTATCTCAAATAGCTCTGGTTAGTTTTTTCTTTTAACAGAGGAGAGAATGGTTCCTTTTCATAGCTTTAGGGCACCATGGGTAGTTTCTACTAAAAAATGGCATGAGGACAAACCAAGACCAGGGACAAACTAAAAGCGAAAATGAAAGAACAAGTACTAACTGGGCCAGAATCAGCCAGAGAACACCAAGATTGGTTGTAGCCTCACTGTGCAAATCCAAAGTGGTAAGATGTAACCATAGTTAAGGAAGGACGCAAGTCTTGAGGCTCAGAGGAGTGTACCTGTAAAATCAGTGTCACTGTTATATGATAAAGCATCATATAACAAACTGATCTGAATCAAGGCGTTGGTAAAAATTCTCATTCATTGCTTCCATACTTCTAGTAGTGGAAATCCCACTATGCTCTGCCCCTGGGACAGAAGAAAGGGGTAAGACTGACTCCTGAAAGGGAGGATATTTTAAATGATTTAATTCTAATTACTTCTAATGTTACTTCTCATATTAAATTGGAATCAGTCAAAGAAAATCCATGAGAAATATGAAGAGCCAAAGAATACCAGCATCAGCTCTGTCACAGAGGAACAGTTCCATCAGGGCAAGCTGCCCATGTGTATCTTCCTGAGGTTGGGCCAGTGTGGCCAAGTAGATGACTATATCCAGTAAGGAACGTAAGTTCTAACTAAGGAAGATTTATGCTTGAAAGGGAAAATAAACACTTACCATGAAATCCACTAATGGAATAAATCCAAAGATGGCTTGAGGAAAAAACAAAAAAGACAGAACTCACCCCCTCAGAGTTTCTGTAGATTTCAGTATTATGGAGCAAGAAGCAGGATTGTGAATGAGTAACTGGCACAGGAGAAATATTTGAAAGTAAGAACTATAAATCCAATAACCTGGATTATTTCCTATGCTGCCCAATTTTACTTATGAACTCTTTGAAGATTTACAGTGTCCATATAGCTTCCATTAGATTGTGACCTCCTTTAGGTAGGGACTATTTTTGCCTTTCTTTATATTTCTGGCATTATCAGAGTGTCTGATATAAAGTAGATATTTAATATGCTTGTTAACTTGATTTTTCTATGACACATGGCCCAACAATATGTCTATAAAGGGCTCCTCATATCAAAGAGGATAATATCTTGTAATAACAATTATAGCATAGTAACAATTATCATTTTCCTGTAGCCATGGAAGGCAATGTCCTTACTTCCTTTGAAAAGATGTTGTCAAATCATTTATTTAAAAACAAAATCAAAATCAAAATCTTTCTTCATTAAGAATTATGAACAGTGAAATATATTAGTACAGTTTTTGATAAATTCTATTTAGTTGTATATTGTTCTCTGTTTCTTTTTACTTTAAAATACAGAAGTTCCAAAAACTGTATTGTTGCCAGTATAGACTTTTTATACAAATTAAGAATTAACTACAAAGTCTAACCCAATTGATTAAAAAGTAACATTTAGAAAACTCAAAAAACCCCTTACTTTCTAAAAAGAGGCACTAGTGTTTTGCTCTTTGATTTAGCTAAAGCAAAACACGTTAGAAAAGGAAAAAGAAAAGGCATTGTTAGAGAGGTCTTGCAGATGTGGAAGTTCCTAGTACTTCGTGTCCATGTCTCTGTGTGTGTGTTAGCTTTTAGTCTTTTGTTCCTACATATTCCAGTGTCCTATAAGGAATGCTTTTGATACAGTGCAGCTCTGGAGCCCTCTCAGTACAGCTCCCTGAAAGTTGCAACCTAGCTCTAGGTATTCTTTGGGTCAATACCTATTCAAATTCATAGCTCTGAGCCCCCATTTCCAGTGAATCTCACTAGACCATGAGAGATGGCAATACATTAAAAGGAAACAACAACAATAATAATTAAGACAGGATAGCAAGGTACATATAAAGAAAAAGTTCTCCATAGACAGAAGGGGTATAGTTTCCCACTGATTAACATTGATCCTCCACAGATTCTCTCAGTGAAAGAGGGTATACTTCCTGAACAACTCTCACTCCTGCGATTGCATCCCAACTGTAGAACTTCTCAGGAGTCTGTTAACTCAATCTCTCTGCAACACACTGTGGTTTACTGCTACTGGGTGGGCCTCCCTTATTAAACCTCAAAATAATTTATTTCTTCCACCTCCTAACAGACCCATCATCTGTTTCTGGGTTTCTTCTCTATTGGGATGCTCTGCGAATCTATTTGTTCCTGCCACATCTGCTATAGGACTTCTTCAGCTGCTAGGACTTCTTTTATAAGAGGGGTATTATTATTCTTTTGAGAGATTTCACATCTTTGTGGCTATTTTAGATTTTTGTTAGATTCATAACCTGCATTTAGTCAGCATAAAAAGGAACCCTTAGAGAAAAACCTTTTCTTCCTCCTTCTCTCCCTCCCTCTTCCCTCCTTTGTCCTTCCTTCCTTCTTTCCTTCCTTCCTTCCTTCCTTCCTTCCTTCCTTCCTTCCTTCCTTCCTTCCTTCCATGCATCCATCCATCTCATTTCTCTTCAGGAAAATCTCCTTCAGGTCTGCTTGCTATTTAATTTGGGATGAATAAATTTTTCTCAGCTCTCATGATGCCCTTGGCAACTAGCACCAAGGTCATGCTAATTTCCCTAGAGATTAATTTAGCAACACTAGAGGGGAAGGGAGGAGATGATTACCTTTGTGTTGCATTCTTGCAGCTACACTTACATTTCTACCCTCCTTACAACAGTGAACAAAATTAATCTGAAGTAGTCGTCAATAATAGTCAACAAACATTTATTAAGTGCTTACTGTGTGCCAGGCACTGTGCTAAGCTCAGAGGATAAAAAGAGGCAAAAGGCAGTCCCTCTCCTTAAGGAACTCACAGTAATATTGGATTGGTATTACATGCTGTATTTTCACTTGTTATTAATATTATTTTTCCATTCAAATTCTCTAATAACTCATCTCTGAATTGAGGTAGCCTTAGAATCTGTGCCAGTGGTGGAGTACAAACTTTAGTAAGCCCTACCAAGCTGGAAAATAATTTAAAAATGGGCCTGGTAAAGAACTGTGCACCTGTTATCCAAAGCCTGGCCTCAGTAATGATTTCCTTCTGGATAGAAAAACTTAATGAAAAAGTTTCCACTAAGTCATAGAAGGGTTGTGATCTGGCTTTGATGGAAGGTGTAATCATTTCATTCCACTGAAATCAGACACCCTTAAAGCATTGAAATAAATATTAACATTCTTGCTTAATCACATGCTAATTTCTTTTATACCTTGCTTAATTTTTTTTCAGACTCACTGTGAATTTTGCATGATTACCTTTCTGGAAGGGACTGTGAAAAAGTTTCTTAACTATCAGCCAGGAGGCTAGGATCAGAAAAATAGCTTTTATTAGCTTAAAGGGGCTTGATCAAGAGAGCTACTTAATCAGTTTGATGAGCTTCCTGGAGGTATGTGTTTGGAACCTTTGATTGTTCATATACCTACCCATAGAGAATAAAGATATGCCCAGTGGCACCTTGTTAAGAGAATAAAAGACTATTCTTGGTTAAGATTCAGTGACTGGGCTGCCCCAAGATGATGTTCTTAATCTAGAGCTGTCCCTTGGAGCTTCCTAGAGGAGGCATTTCACTGACTGGGGCTGATCCCAACATGACTCTTGGGAGCCTGAACTCTGTTAGAAGGATCCTCCCTTTGTGCTTGCCTGTAAAAGTCAGCTGATAAATGCCCTTGATTCATTTATATAGTGTTTTATACATTCTTAGTGTTTAACTCATGCTTGTTGAATTGAATTTACTTAATTTACATTTTACAAAGTATATTCAGCTTTTTTTTATTTGTTGTTTTTTTAAACAGTTGAGGAAATGGAGGCTTAGAGAACATAACTGGTAAATCATAGTCAGTACTAAAACCTGTCTTCTGACTCCAGATTCAGAAATTTTTCCCACAATGCACAGTGATGCCTTATTATTGTTGTTTTTTTTATATCAGCGCATCATCAATGTTTCATTTCTGTTGCCCATTTGTTTTCATTCCCACTATCAATGAACCATGTCTTTTTATAAAAACATTGTTTCTAGCCCTTGCACATGGTTGGATATTGGGCCTGAAAATGACCATGGTGAGAGATAGGAATGTAAACTTAGAAGAAAAATTGGGGGGTTTAAGGTGTTCATCTTTGTTCAGAAAGAACTCAATGTTCTCTTGTTTCTCTTTAGAATCTTCCCCTGCAACAATAAACTCCTTTTGGACTCTATGGGGGAAAGTCTGTAAATGGGAAGGCCTTGGTTTGTACTTTTTTGTTTACAAATCCCTGAAAGTATTATAACATGGTTGTTTTTCAAGGTTAGGTTTTGGGTGGATTGGAATCAACCAATTTAAAAATTGTTTATTTTAGTGCTTTGTCAAATATTCTTTCTCCTGGCTACATCATAAAAATTTTTTCTTGAAAATAGGATTTAAAAATTATTTTTGTTTATACATATGTAATTATTTGTGTATATGTTTTTGTTTATATGTTTTTATTTATATAATTTATGTATTTTTTGTTTATATATTTTATATTTGTGAATATGTACATATATATGTTTGTTTCTATATATATGTTAATTTCATATATATATATGTTTCTCCATCTCTAGTGAAGCAGAACATGTGGCATAATGGGCAGAGTTGGTCCTGGAGTCAGAAATCCATCAATAAGCATTTATCATGCACTTACTATATGCCAGACACTATTTTAGGTGCTGAGAATATGTGTGTGTATGTGTGTATATGTGTGAGTGTATGTGTAAATGCAGCTAGGTAGTGTAGTGAGTATAGCATCAGACCTAGAAGCAGGAGGATGTCAAATTTGGCCTCAGACACTTAGCAGTTGAGTGACCCTGGGCAAGTCACTTAAGTTAGCTTCCATTTCCTCATGTGTAAAATGAGCTAGTAAAGGAAATGGCAAACCACTCCAGTATCTTTGCCAAGAAATCCCAAATGGGATCATGAAAAGCTGGACATGACTGAAGAGTGACTGAACAACAACCACAGCAGTGGGACTTTGTACTTTGGGACTCCAAAGTACAAAGCAGTACTTTGGGACTCCAAAGTACAAAGCAGTACTTTGGGACTCCAAAGTACAAAGCAGTACTTTGGAATGAATAGTAGCTGGTAAGACTGCCTTTCCCCATCCCACTCATTCAACTTTTTATTATTTGGTGGAAAGTGTGAGTAGCAAAAAAACCCCCAAAAAAACAAAAAACAAAAAACAAAAAAAACCCAACCGAACAGGAATAAATGGATTGAAAAGATAATTTCACTATCTTTTCCCGATACTCTTCCATTTCCTAGGAGGGCACCACTATCCTAACAATGACTCAGGTTCTTAACATTTTCCTTATCCTTCACTCCTCACTCAGTTGACATCACTTCAAAGCCATCAATGATCTCTTAATTTCTAAATCTGATGCCTTTGCTTGATCTTCATTCTTTTTAATTTTTTGACACAGTCATCATTTATTTTCTTATCTCTCTTATCTCCAGGTTATCCTAACAGTATTCCCTTAATTCTCCTACTGAACCAAGGAATACTTCTCAATCTTCTTTGCTGGATTATCTATGTTATCCACAAAAACATTCATACACTTCCCACGCCCCTAACCCCAAGGCTCTATCCTGGGTTATCTTCTATCTTTTCTCTCCCTTATCTGTCTTGGTGATCTCATCTCCAAAGAGTTTAATTATGATCTCCATACAGATAATATTCAGAGCTATAGATCCAGCCTAGATCTCTCTCCTGAGTTCTAGTTCCACATATTAAATTGCCTACTGGACATTCCAAACTGGATATCTTCAAGGTACCTCAAACTCATCATGTCTAAAATAAAACTCATTAACTTCCATCATCACCACTCCTAAAACGTCCCCTCTTCTGACCTCCTCTATTTCTGTTGAGCATACCAACAGCCTTGTAGTTAGCTAGGTTCTCAATTTTGGCATTTGTGATTTCTCACTTTCCCTCACCCCACATACCAGCTAATTTGATAAATCTTTTCATTTCTACCTCCACAGTATTTCTCCATCATTCCCTTTCCTCTCCTCATTTAACCATTTTCTTAATTCAGGGCCTCCTCCCTTCTCATCAGACTATTGCAATAGTTTCCTGTTTGATCTCCCTGCCTCAAGTATCAACCCAATCTAATCCATGTTCCACTCAACTACCAAAGTGATTTCCCTAAAGCACAAAGTTGATTTATGTCACTTCACTATTGCATAAACTCTAAGTGCTCCCCATTAACTTTAGGATAAAATATTTTACATCATCTCATCCTTTTAAAAATGGCTTGTTGGTGTGTTTTAAAATCATGTATGTATAAATATTTGTATAGATGTACATATATATAGTTTATGTAAAAGTAAATAGATACATATTAGGAACATATGCACACTTTTTTTTTACTTTTAGGGATATAGAGTCTCAAAATTTTGGAGACTACTCCTTTAGGTGATGGGTAATAAGGATTTGATCTAAGATAGTGACTATGTGATTAGAGAGGGGATTAGATGTGAGAGATGTTGGCAAGATTTGTCAATGAATTGGATATATGGATTGAGGCAAAGTGAGAAGTCAAGGATAATACCAAGGTTAAAAAAGTTGGAGACCAGAAGAAAAATGATGCCTTTGCCTTGAAGTGGGAAATTTGGAAGATGGTGGATTTGGGGGGAAAGATAATGGGTTCAGTCAGGTGTGGTATAATCCCTGCTACTGGGAGATCAATTGAGTTTGAGAATTCTGATCTTCAGTAGGGTTAACTGGTCCAGGTTAGAAAAACAGAGTAGGTTAAAATTTTCCATAATGCTCAGCACTTGGGTCAGACTGTGAGTGGCCTCTGTACTTCTAGCTTGGTTGACAAAGAGAGACCTAGTACTTAAAAAAAATTCCATGTTGGAAGTGTGAGTTTGAGATGTCTACAGAATATAATATTAAGCAGTTGGTAATGTGGTATTGAAATTCAGGGGAGAACCTGGAACCGGGTTTATAGATTTGTGAGTTATCTACATAAACATGATAATTAAAACTGTGAGAGCTAATAAGGTCACCAAGAGACAGTGCTGAGAAAACCTTGTTCAAATCCTATATCTGACTCATAGTGACTGTGTGACCATGGGTAAGTCACAACCTTTCAGTGCCTCCAACCATCTCCCTACAACTATAAATTATGGATGAGTGGCTGACTTCTTCAGTGGTGGAAATTTCTATGCCTTGGAAGTTCCTTACACAAAAGAAAACATGAATTTGTACTAATAAACAAACAAACAAGTAAGTAAGTAAAAAACAAATAAATGTAGGTGTAGAAAACATTTTCCTTCTCCCTCCCACCCCTGAAACAAGCTTTGAGATTCACTTATTCATTCAGTAAGCATTTAAAAATATCTACTATGTGTCAGGTATAATACTACTAGATTCTAGGGATACAAGTACAATAAAATGAAACAATGATGCCGAGTTTACATTCTATTGAAGGTGAAAGTGAAGAGTAAGTATTCAGATGTGGTGTAGTACCAAATAACATTGTCATCCAGAAATCAGGGATCTTGAAGAGCTAGCTGCTGGCTGCATTTCAAAGCAGCATTATATTCAGTTTGAGCTAGTGGTCTAAGTATCTCTGCTATAAGGACACAAGGAAAAGTAAAGCATGTCCAAGCATACGTCAATATTTATTATTCATGGGTGGAGAATATTCCTCTACTTCTGCTACTGCCTCAGGACCATATGCCTGACTGATCTACCTTGATGTAGTTTCTTAGCTGATGGCTTCTGTGTTTTTTGATCCTTGGCACAATTATTTCTAATCATTTCTCTCTATCTGCCTACTATCCTGGCCTTAGTACCTATTAAGTCAGAGGCTCCAATTCATTCCAGTTTCTTTTTTCTTTCTTTCTTTTTTTTAAAAAGCAATTGGGGTTAAGTAACTTGCTCAAGGTTACACGACTAGTCATTATTTATGTGTGGGTGCTCATTTTCTGAGGCCAGTCTTGATCTCAGGTCATCCCAACTCTGAGGCCGACGCTCTTACTCACTGTGCCACCTAGCCACCCCTTCATTCCAGTTTCTAATGGTCCCTCCCCGCTACAACTGAACACCTGCCAATCCCATTCTGTGGTATGGAGAATATCTTTAGGAGTGGAGGAAAAGGCATTTTTAATCTAATTAAATTCTTCTTAGACAGAATGACTGTTAAAATGTAGAGTAAGTGGAAAAGTAGGAATATCATGTGGTTTTTACCCTGAATCTGAATCTTAAAAGAGCTACACAATGCTGGAAGAGTTTGGTTCAGCTCTCTTTTCAGTTCTTGTATTTTTCCTCTCTTTCTCTTCCACATTTAATTTCTTACTCTATCTTGAGGCTGGCATTCTAAACTTGGATAGGAGGAAGCAATCTGAAGCTAGAAAAAAGCAAATACCAGAGAGATTCTCAGAAACTTGACAAAAATAACTATTAGCCAAAATGTGTTACTTTAATTGTTACAAAAGGCTATCATGTCAGAAGATTCATACATTGCGAATATGGCCCCATAAAGGCTCCAGGACTGATTTTGGTAATTAAAATTCATTGAGTCTCCTCTTTGTACCAGGGAAACTTATGGAATAGCTCATCACTATATAGCACTTGCTTCAAGACAATCCTTTGAGATAGATATGACAAGAATTTTTATCCTCATTTTATAGATTAAGAAAATAAGGCTCAGGAAGGGAAAATGTGTTGTCCAAAGTAGCACAGATAATAACCATCAAATTAGAACTCAAGTCTTCTAGTTCTAAGTTCAGTGTTCCTTTCACTGTCACATTGCTTTTTGGAATCTCTAAGCTAAGATTACAACAAATTTAGACAAAAATACTCTTTGGAAGAAAGAAAACATGGGTTATTCTAGAGAATATCATGACTGATTAATTAGATAAAGGAGGACAAACAAGAGTAATACACTAAAACTTTCAAAAAGCTTTTTAAAAAAATTAGAAGGCAATGTAAGTGGAGAATCATTTGGTCCCTGACAGGAACTGGTTTAAACGTCTGGATAAACATATGTTTTTCTGGATAGAAGAGAATAAAGAATGGAATTTCTTAGAAAACAGTTCAATAAACTTATTTAATATGTGAAATGCACTGTGTGTTTTTTTGTGGGGGGGCATGGTGTTTGGGGTTTATTCTATAGAAACTTAGCTTTGGCTGGCCCTCAGTAGTCAGCAGTGTAGTCAATGCCATGGAGACCCTGACATAGAGATGTGAACTCTTTCATTATCTCCTTCACTTGTTGCCCATTCACCTTCTCTCTGAGGACCTGTTGGCTGAAGTTTTCTTTATGTTCAAAGCCAAGCCAGGGAGAGGGGAGACTCAGTTGTATTACCCCATTGATCCATACACTAAGGCAGCTAAAGAAATGTTTGTTAGGGGGATATTTTATAATTTTTTTGTAAAATATGACATACATTTCTACCTTCAAGAAATTTATATTCTATTGGGATTGGTGCCAGGACTGGTCTCATTTGAAAGGTTTTATAAATGATCTGAAGGAGAGAGTACAAAACTAAGAAAAAACCCAGATTTGCTGATGACAATTACCTCTTAATTGTCAAGTTAATGGGGATTGATCATAGAAGTAATCCTTATGAATAGGAAAAAAAGTGAAGATGAATATTATGATAGATAAGTTCAAGGTGATGCAGCTACTGATGGATATAGCTTACTTATCAGATGAAGAACTCTAAGTTATTATGAGTCATGGCTGAGAAAAGTAACCTAGGGGTCATTGCAGAATTTTGCCTAGGACAATGGACTAATGTGCTGCTGTGGCCAAGAATAAAACAATACATCATTCGATTGTCATGTCAAACTATGGTACATGTACCTGGAATACTGTGTATAATTCCGATTACTCAAACTAGAAAAGAACTGAATGTAATTAGAGAAGGCTCAGGAAAAGCAACCAAAATGATCAGCAGACTGGGGGACTACCATGGGAAGATAGACTTAAAAGATAAAGATAGATTTAATAAAAAGTGAAAAACAGAGAAGCTACATTATGTGTCAATATTGTTTTAAACCATTTAAAATACTGAGACTGTATAAAATACCTGAGTTTATATCTGCCAAAACATATACAGGAACTATATGAATGTAAACATAAAACTCTTTTTATATGAATAAACTCAGATCTAAATAGTTGAAATTATATTTATTGTTCATGGGTAGGTAAAGCCAATATAATTTTTAAATGACAATTTTACCTAATTAATCTGTTTATTCAACATCATCCCAATTATATTCCTAAATACTTATTTTATTAAGTTAGAAAAAATAATATCAAAGTTCACTTGAAGAACAAAAGATCAGGAACTTCAAAGAAACCAGGAAAAAAAGGTTGTAAGGGAAGTAGATTCAGTAGTATCAGACCTTAAACTATATTATAAGATAAGCACATTGTTGAAGGATAAAAAGGATAATTTTGACTATTTCAAATTAAAATTTTTATGTGTGTAAATAAAACCTATGTAAATGAGAATAGAAGGGATGAAGGAAATTGGGCAGGGGGGAACTTTCATAGATAATCTCTCAGATAGAATGTGATTGGGTTGCAATATTGCTGTCATGTAGGAAATGATGAGCTGGTTGATTTAGAAAAACATGGAAAGACTTGGATGTATGAAGGAAGATGCCTATCCACCTTTAGCAAAAGAGATGATAGGAGGAAATGAACATAGTATGGTCTTACATAAGGGTGTATATGTGTATGTTTATAGATATCTATGTGTAGGTATGTTATATATATGCATATATGTATATATATGATTAATTGTATCCTTATTTAGGGTGGTGGAGAAAAGAGAAAAATAAAGTAAAAAGGGCAAAACAGAGAACAAAAGAAAACCAACAAGGAAGCAAAGAAAAGCTGGGCAGCTTTGAAAACAATGTGTAGTATTTATTATATATATTTTTCTTGAAATGAAAATGTATTGTTTTTATATTGAATCCTCTCTTATGGTCTGCTGTGTACATAGCTATTTTTCTTTTTTCCTTTTGTATTTAAGTTTAAAATAAAAATTTTATAAAAAAATAGAAATTAAAAAAAATAAAAGATAAGGACTCTTCATTATAGAAAGACTAAACCTGAGAAAGACATTATCAAAAGTGTATTATCAAAAGATGTAGATAATTTGAACATGGGTTTGTTTACCAAATCCTCAAATAACTCAAAGGTTGATACTGGAGTGAGGCAAATTTAGTACAAATCAAAGGAGGAGTAGAGGGAGATTGTGGGAGGGTCACAGATGTCAAATTGAAGAGCTCATATTTATCCTCAAGGCAATGGGGAGCCACTAAAGACTTTTGAGCCAGGAAGTGAAAGTGATTGGAACTCTGCATAAGTCTAGGGAATCTATACCTAAAAGAGGTGATAGAGGTAGATTAATATAAATGGACATATAAAGGGATTGAACAAATTTATGAATCTTATTTATAAATTTTGAATATTCATGAATATATAGTACTGAACCTTTAAGGTAGATTTCAGTGAGGATGATTCCATCCTCCTTCAGCATGTCTCTTAAATTTCTCTATATTAAAAAGAAAGAATTTTTATGTTGCTTAAGATTCCCCCTATATCCCTCCCAGATAGTCTTCTCTTATAACAAAGAAATTAGTTTCCATATTGACAACAAAATGCTAGACTTCAGATGGATCATGAGCATCACCTAATATGGTAATTCCTCTGTTTCTAAGGCAGTGCCTAACTATGCCTTTTTGACAACACTCCAGAATTCCAAAAGAATCCAAGCACATTGAAATGAACATTCAAGAGTTTGTGCCTTTTAAAACAAACTAACCTCAGGCTAAAAGCTTATGAGGACCTTTATTTACCCTGTGATATGTATTTTAGGCTTTATTTTATCTCTCCATATATGTATATTTGTGTTAAGATTAGAAAAGTGCTTCGAGATCCTTAAACCAATGAGAAAATATGCCTTTATTTAACATATTTCTCTGTGGACTTTGCAGTCACTCCCAGATGCTTCTGTGGTTCTCCTCTTGGTCTCAGAGTGATAACTAGGTATTTGTTTCCTTCACTGGCTCCTCTTCTTGGTCCCACTCCCTAAATGTGGGCCTCTAATACTTGCTCCTGCTTTCTTTCTCTTCATATACATTCTCTCCCTTGGTGCCCATTTACTCCCATGGCTTTGATGATCATTGACCCTTTAAACCAGAGGTGTCAAATGTTGCCTGAAGGCTGCATGTGGCCCATAACACTCCTGAGTGCTGCCTGAACCAGATTAAAATGCAATTGGGAAATATTTAACAAAATAAAAAATAAATAACAAAATAAAGAATAATGTTACATTTTAAAACTAGGTTAATGTGTAGCCTGCAGGGAACTTTATGTATGGATTATTGGCCTCCAGTTTCATTTGATTTTGACCCCACTGCTCTAAACTATATGCCCAAGATTATCTTCTCCCTCAAGTTTTACTTACTCCAGTCCAATTACCTGCTGGACTTTTCTGTTTGAATCTCTCACCATTGTCCCAAACTAAGCATATCAAAAATTTTACTCTTCATCTTTGTCTACTATATGTGTTCTTCCTCTAATTTCTTTATTTCTGTTGATATCATTTGATTCTCAGTTACCCAGATGCAAAATTGCAAATTCATCTTTGAAACTTCCTTGTTTTTCATTTTAGTGGTTAATCAATTGGCATGTTCTACTGCTTTCACTTCTACCGTATGAGTCAAATCTATCTCCTTTCTCCCTTACAACCACCATCCTAGTAGAGGGTTTAACCCTCCCTCATCTGGAATACCAGAATACCTCCTAACAGGTCTCTTACTAATCCAATCCATCCTTTACACTGCTTATAGATTAATATTCCTAATCATTACTTCCCTGATAAGAAAAACCTTTAGTTACCAACTATACAACAAATAAACAGTCAGTCAACAAGCATATATAAAGTACCTACTATTGCCAGGAACTGTGCTAACCACTAGGGTTGCAAAAGGAAAACAAAAATCAATTTCTGATTTCAAGGGGCTCTCAGTCCAATGGGGGAAGAAAACATGCAAATAACTAGGTGCAAATGATATGTATGGGATAAATAGTGAATGGTCTCAGAGAGAAGGCACAGAGATTAAGGAGGATTGGGAAAGGCTTCTTGCCGAAAGTAGGAAGATAGATGAGACTTGAAGTAAACCAAGCAAACCAAGAGGTGGAGATGAGGATATAGAGTTCTAGGCATAGGAGACAATCAAGGAAAATACTTGGAGTCAGGAGGTAGATTATTAAGTGTGACGAACATCCAGAAGACCAGTGTCACTAGAGCACAGAGTATGTGGAGGGGAGAACAGTATTAGCAGATTGGAAAGGTAAGAAGGGGCCAAGTTTGAAACTAAAGCTTTTGTATTTCCTTCTGGAGGTAAAAGAGAATGAAGTTTATTCAATAATAAGTATAAAATCCTTAGCCTGGTATTCAAGATTCTCCACAATCTGGCTTCAATTTACCTTTTCAGTCTGATCTCCTATTACTTTCCTTTGTATACTCTATCCTAGACAAATTTGATTATCTGTCATCATATGTTCTCATCTTTGCTTATCCCATATTTCTATCATTGTTCATGCTGTCCCCCATTCCTGGAAATGATTCTATCACTCTCGTATGTATTTTGGTGAAATCTTTTAATTCTTTTCCACAAGACCCAGTTCACTTGGTACCTTCTCCATGGAGGCTTTCTTGATTTCTCCAGATGGAAGTTGTATTTTACTCATCAAGTTTTTCATAATATTTTATATGAAACCTTTCATTTATTATTATCTCCTTTTGTTGTTTCTATGCCTTAACTCTCCTTCTCTAGGGTTTGGATTGTATCTGATTTCACCTTCGTATTCCTAGAAACTAGCACAATATCCTATATAGACATAGTATGAGCTTATCGATATCATGAAATTGAATTATCGTATCATTTCTCTTGGAGTAATACAAAGGAATGGAAAACTTCATAATATTTTTTCCTTCCTGCCCACTATCCTTCTCTCTCCTCACCAAGACAACTGAGAAATCATTAGCAACTATAGACCCATATATCTACTTCATCATCTTTTTGAAAAACATATATAACATGTATAAGGGGAAGCTAGGTGATACAGTGAATAGATTGCTGAGCCAAGAGTCAGGAAGACTCATATTCCTGAATTCAAATCTGGATCTAGACACTTACTAGCTATGTGTCCCTGGGCAAGTAATTTAACCCTGTTTGCCTCTGTTTCCTCATCTATAAAATGAGCTGGAAAAGGAAATGGCAAGGAAATGGCACTCCAGTATCTTTGCCAAGAAAATCCCAAATGGGGTCATGAAGAGTCAGACACAACTAAAAATGACTAAACAACAAATGTATGTATTAAGGCACTGCTGAATGGAAATGTGAGACACAGAGATGATAATAACTTCTATTTTTATAAAGTACTGTAACATTTATAAAGTACTTTCATCCCAATAGCCTTGGTAAAGCAGACTTCCAGAGACCATTTACTATAGCAGCCCACATCTTTTCATTCTTGCAACTAACAGTATAGAGAATATAAGACTGTCTATTTTTTGTTCTTTTTTAAGAAAAAAACAAACACCCATAAAGGCTCTTTGTAGGTAAAACAAATGTACATCAAAATTATACAAGACTCTGTGGCAGATATGACTACCAAGATAACTTTTTTTTTCTCACCAATTCAAGTACCGACATCAATTGAGGTGTTTGTTCTACAAATGTTTCCCAAAGGGATTCATCTATATCAACTAAAATGTCCACCTTGGAAGTTTTCCAAATGTTCCTATTTATAAATTTGCAATAAAATCCTAGAACACTATAAAACATTTACAGAGAAATCTGTAGTAATGCGAAAGAGATCACACTAACCATCCAAGTTAGATAAACAAGTTGGATGAAAACTATATGTTGACTGGATGATGAAATGAAGCAACCTGTCAAATTAATCCTTTAATGTATCTATCTTAAACAAGAGTTGCAGGTGAATAATGATCTGGGTCCAGAATTGAAGTGTAGTTCATTAGGCTAGCACAGATGAGGGAAATCTAATACTTTAGATGTTTCTAAATTGCTTACCATTGCCAAAAGCTCATCTTGGAATAGCAATATTCCCCTAATTCTCTCACATGACTACAAATTGTAGGACACCTTTGTGTCAGTAGAATTAAAATGACAAGTAACTTGAAAGGCAATGGAAAGAGGGAATGATAAGATTGCAGCATATTACCCATAGTGAGTTGTGTGTGTAAATGCATAAAAGACACTGTTGGGGTGGCTAGGTAGTGCAGTGAATAGAGAGAGCACTGGCCCTGGAGTTAGGAGGACCTGGGTTCAAATTTGACCGCAGACAGTTAACACAAAAACTAGCCGTGTAAGCTTGGGCAAGTCACTTAACCCCAACTGCCCTCCAAAACGCAAACACACAAACACACACACACACACACACACACACACACACACACACACACACATATTAAGACATTGCTAAGTGACCAGGAAAGTCAGTTAAGATTGTGAGTATAGTTAGGACTAAAAAAAGGTGCTAGACTGATCATGTAGCAAGAATGAGAGACTAAAAGATGTATAACCTGAGTAGTATAGTCATGTTACCTCCTCTTCCACTCTCAGCTTCCAATAAGAGCTAGAAGAAAACCTTCAGGGCATTGGGTGGACAGAGACTTTATGGATCTTTGTTAGAAAGCTCTGACAAAAATCCAAGAAGAGTCCCCATGGTCATGGATCTCTTCAAAAAGCAAAGAAAAATATATTGTTCTTAATGGGGCACAATTGGATCATGATTTTACACACCTGAATTCTGCTAATTTTCATAAGACCTAGAAAAGTACACAAAGTGTCCCAAAAATCTTAGTGCAATTTTTAACACCTTAAAAGATTTAGTGCTTTGAAGTTCGAAAAACTTAAAACTTTGGGACACCCTGTATAGATCAGTAGCTTCCTTATGATCAAATTATTTCATTTATGGGAAAATAAAGCAAAGACGATTGTGTGTTTATCCTTTCCCCTATGAATGTGTATCCCTCTGCACGGCATTTTTTATCTCTGACTATAAACTTCTTGAGGTCAGGGACTATGGCCTTTGCAAATAATAAATGATGATAATACACTGCCTCCAAAATGCCATCTCCAATTGAAATGACAAGATTAATAAAAGACAAATAGAATGCCTTTGTTTTGGCTGAAATTTTGCCTGTGACATCACAGCTTCTACCAGTTTGTTTCAATGAAAGATGTCAGGTGACCTGACCACAAGGACCTTGTTTTGACACTGACGTACATTTTGCTGAAACAAGGTCAGTGGTCAAACCTTTAGCTATTCCCAGGGAAAAGTGGCTGTTGAAGCAACCAAAAAAGAGTTACAACTTAGGGAATTTTCATCCCCAAATTTCAGCAACATTTACTTTTCTGACCAACAGCACTTAAATATTCCCCCCTTCTTCTACTTGGCAAGTGGAAAATAGCAGGGGGCAGGAGAAAGGTTGCCATGAAAGAAAAAAAATAGTCAAGAGAGAAAAGGTCCATGGAGCTGATGATTTATGGGTTTTTATTTCCTTTATTTATTTACTAGCAAAATCAACCTATAAAACATCATAAAGGAAATAAATTGATGATTACATTTGGAGGTTCCCCCCCATTACTCTTATTTATAATTTTTTAAAATATGTTGCTCACCTTCAAGCTGCAGCTTTGGAAAATACTCAGAATTAGGACCACATTTATCATTCATTTTCCCCTCCCCCCTTCGTTTTTTCCCTCTGCCTCCAATCTTCTGGCTACAGTCATAATAAAGGAATGAAAGGTCAATGAAAACAACATACTCTTGTTTAATCTTTAAAACCTTCTTTGATGGTATCTAACTAGTAGCCCTTATGCTGTATATAGCACTCCCATTGACCCATGCTTCTACATGGCCCAGGAACAATGGTTCCTGGGACTATAGTCACTCTGAAATTCAGTCAACATAAATATTTGCTTTAGATAATATGTGTGTATGTATTTACATGTATATTATATCAACTAGGTAAATAAATCACTGAGAATTTCAGCTACAAATTAAAGTATATTTGGAAAAAAACAATGATTGAAACTAACAAATTCCATTAAATTTATATGTACAAATGTGCATATTTATAAATATGTACATATGTAAAAATTTATATTATATTAAATTATCATCACATCTGAATGGCATGAAACATATATATATATATGTATATACCTATACATATTTATATATCTTCAGCTTTTTCACAACTAGCAATTTAACAAAACTTGCTAAGAAATGGCTATGGTTCCCTCCTTTGCAGCCTTTGCAGCCCATCACCCTTCTTTTCACCTTTTGTCTTTTTTGGGAGGTTAGCTCCTGAATCCACAATCCACCTGGTACATTTACTAACCTCCAGTGGAAGAGGGAAAGTGAATAAAAAAAGAAAGAAAGCCTTGTTTTCAGGGATGCTGATCTTCTACTTTTATAAATTATGTAGGTGGTATGTTTCAGAAGGAAATCTCTGCAAGCCGAGGCATGTGATAGCTACTTTTCTTTTTATATTTAATACTTCTTAAATGAATATCTATTTCTGGGTTCACAGATAAATTTGTTAATATTTAATACAGTAGCAGCTGTGGCTGTGGTAGTTTTTTGTCCATTGATCCCCACCAAGGAAGCCTATGGAAGGTGGCACTGTCTTTCCTGACATGGTATTTTTTGTACAATTTAAGTTCAAATTCCAGCTTTCTTGCTTAACTTGAACAACAAACAGCAGTTGACAGGAAGGTGGTGGTGGTTTTTTTTTTTTGTATAACCTTTCCATTTAAAAAGCTTTGGATACAGATTAACTTGTTTTCTCAATATTTATTACTCTTTCACCTGCTTCGCAGTGAGAACTGCAAGTGCTGAGAAACTTTCTAGTTTGATGGCAAATCCCTGTTATTCTTTGCAAAAAAAAAAAAAAAGAAGAAAGAAAAAAGAAAAAGAAAATGTTTTAACCCTAACTTTAAACTTCTCTGTCCCTCCCCACCTCTTGTAGGAACATCCTGGTAAACTTGTTATTTTTCCTCATAACTGCAAGAAAAAAGTAACACTTTTATGCTAACATGGCATTACAGACTTGGTCTGGACAGGAAAGCTGTCAAAATGTCCTACATCCAGTGGGAGTGCTCAGCAAGGTGCCCAGTGTGTTGTTGCTGAACTGAATTCTGGGTAAGTGGGATTATGGATCCAGAACTGGAAGGGACATTAAAGGGCATTTAGTCCAACCCTTCCCCCCTCATTATACACATAGGAAAACTGAGGTCCAGAGAGGGGTAGTGATATGTCCAAGGTCACACAGATTATAACAGTCAGAATTAATTAGAATCCAGGTCTTTTCAATCCAAATCCAGACTTTTTTCCTGAATACTGAGGAAAGGTTTGTAAGAGGAAAAGGGAAAGAGGGAAGGTGAACAAAAGATAACCAGCCTCTTCTCTTGGGTAGAAAATACAGCCATTTCTCTCAGGGTATGGTTTAAAAAATGCTGACTCATTTAATGAATTTCAGCTGGAGGTCACTACTTTCCTAAAGCACGGTTTGTGAAAACACTTCCTCTCTTTTAAATTTGTCTGGGCATTCAGTGGTTTAAGATTCAATTCTGGGCCTATTAGCAGTATTTTGCAAAGAGTTCCTTCCCTCTTGGCCCCCCACTTCAGCAACCAAGTTCACCTTGGACCCCCAAGCAGTTCAGCGACTTCTTGGATAGTGCATTCTTGTGCTCTTAAATGGAGTAAAGGAGAGAGGCTACTAACCTTAGTTCAGGGGAAGTTACATTCCATGTGTTCAGTAGCCACTCCCAATCCAAGCCCCAGGAGCCACAAATGCACTGGAGGGAGATAAGAGTGTGTGTGTGTGTGTGTGTGTGTGTGTGTGTGTGTGTGTGTGTGTGTACACACGCACGAGCTCGCGTGCGCTCGTGTGAGTGACAGAGACTGAGACACAGACACAAAGAGAGATAGAGACACTGAGACCAACAGAGTGATAAAGAGATACAGGGAGAGATAGAGACACTGAGAAACATAGAGTGACAGGGAGTCACACACAGTCACATGCAGACACACACACAGCCTTCCTTTCCTCAGTCCTCTTAATTCTCTAATTCCCACCTGCTCACTCTCTGTCTCTCTCTCTGTCTCTCTCTGTCTCTGTCTCTGTCTCTCTCTCTGTCTCTGTCTCTCTCTCTCTCTCTCTCTCTCTCTGTCTCTCTCTCTCTCTCTCTCTCTCTCTCTCTCTCTCTCTGTTTCTGACTCTGTATCCCTCTGTCTGTCTCTCTCTCCTTTCAGTGGCTGGTGTTGAGGGAAAGGAGAGGGGGAGGGAAGAGAGTATATACGTGGGGGGTAGCTAAGAAGGCAGTAATTTGGAGACTAAGAAAGAAGGACCAGGATAAGGTTGTTCTGACAAATGAGAGGAGCTACTGAGAGGATTAGCTCTGAGAAATTGACAACTACTGCTCTCTTGGGAATTAAAGCCTAACTCAAGATGGCCTTGTTGAGATAGCTTGTCTACATGTGTTTTCATCTGAAGGCAATTTTGCCTAATGGATAGACAGCTACACTCAGAGACAGGAAGACCTGGGCTTAAATTACTCAATCAATGCAAATTTATTAAGCACCTACTACGTGTTGTGCATGGTGCTAAGAACTGGGAATTACAAAGAAAACATGAAAACCACTTATATTTTTATCATGGCAAATAAATACACCTCTGAGTACTGTGTACAAAATACAGAGAAAATGAATACCAGGTAATGTCCAGGCATGGGGGGAGGGGCTGGAAGCTGGGGAGATACTTAGCTAAACCAGGGAGAGTCTAATCCCATCTCTTTCTGAGCTTCTCTGTCTTCAAATTGGCATAATAAAATTTCTGTTTTATTGCCCCTCTCCCCCAGTAGGTTTACTGGTATCCTATGGTTTGGGTGGGAGAAGTGAAATCATCAAAATAGTCTGGGCCTCTTGAAGAATCTCAGGCTGTTTGTTGTTATGCCACTGAATGAGAAAGAAAATTGCAGGTGTGGTTGAGTGCATAGAGTACATGAATTCCTGGCCAAAGTTAGCCCTGCCTGTGCCAGTGCTTGGCTCTGTGACCTTGGGCAAATCATTAAAACTCTCTTTGCTTCCGTTTATCTCCTTCTGCAAGATAGAAGGGTGATAATCCTATGTGCCTTTGCCCACCTCACAGAAATGTCGTCAGAATTAATGAGATGAAAGACTTGGTCTTGAGAGTGTTCTCCTTCATGGAGGTGCATTAATTCCTCCTGACCACTACTGGTTTTCGATACCATTTCATATTCCATTTGATCCCCTCAACAACCCTGTGATACAGAGAGGGTGGTTTTTATCATTCCCTTCTGAGAACAAAAGAGACTGAGAGTTGGAAAGGGGCCTTTGAACTCATCTAGGCTTTTCTTTTATCTAATTTAGATGAGGAAACTGAGGAACAGAGTGTGCCATGTAATTTGTGTGACCCCATGCACTTCATTTAAAACTAAATCAGGACTAGAATCCAGATCTTTGAATCTCTAGTCTAGTTTCTCTTTCTAAAATAAAGACTGTTCTCTAAATGTAAGAGATTGTTACTGTTACTAATAATGGCCCCAAAGAGGTAATGTTTACATGCTTCATGGGCATGTGAGCTCCTTGCTCCTTTCTCAGCAGTGATCCCAGTTACAGTGTGTCCTGAATCATCTCTAAGTGCAAGATTATGTGGTTTTGAGACTGCTTTTTTCTAGCTCTCATTGTGTGCTGGGTATAGACCTGTGCCTTCTTGATGTGGGCCTTTCAGGAACAGTACTTTATTTTTAATATGCTCCTTCTCATACAGGACTCCCAGGTTGACTTTATAAACACTATCTGTTGGCAAATATCATTCATTCCCACTTTATCGAAGTGTGGGGGCCAAAGATCACTCTGGGAATTAGTCTCAGAATGGAGCTGGAATCAGCTCAGTTACACATTGAGGCCAAAGCTCTGTCCACTGCTTGGCCAGGCTGCTTCTCCAGCTCCACTGAAATAATCCAGTAGCTAATAAAGGTAATGAGTGGTTTCAAATCACCCATAGACGGCAAATGGAAAAGCTTTTGTCAACATCTTTAATGGTTTCAGATGGTAAATTATTAACAGAATATATGTGGAGGCTTCAGCTTTTCAGATACATTTACTTTTTAAAAGAGAACATTGGGGAGCAATCCTTCCTGCCCAAACTCCCCCACCTCCCAGGTCTAGGCTCCTAGTACTCCCCTGCAATATGTGATGACACCCAGTTTAGTGGCAGAGTCCATCCAGCATTGCATTAAGGGATTTTAGCCACTAGGGAATTAGTGAACCCTTCCTATTCTTCCCATGAGCAAAGGCCAATTCCTTTCTTGTTCTTCCCCTCCCCCTTCCCTCCTTGCAACAGGGAAGGGTGGGGTATTAGCTCTGCACAGGACTTTGTGTGATTTAACATTATTCTATTTCTGGGGTGGGGAGGAAAGTATGGGTGTGTGGTAGAAAAGCACACCCACATGAAATGCATTCAATCTACAAGAATTCTTTGAGTACCATGCATTAGGTATTGCAGTGGCCCCTGCCCTGAGGAACATTAAGATCTATCTGAGAAGATGAGAACATATAAATAACAGGGAACATTCCAAAATAAAAAAATAACAGAATATTACCTGTATGACTGTGAGCACTTACCTCCTTGGGCCTCAGTTTCCTCATTAGTAAAATAAGAGGGTTGGGGCTAGATGAAGGAATTGGACTGGAAGGCCTCTGAGGTCTTTGGTCTCTCAGGCCTATAGTCCAGCCGTATCATGATTCTTTTTTTCTTAACTTATTTCTGTCTTTTATTTGGAGTAGGGGGAGAGGGTTCAAGAGTGAAGGGGATTCATGTCATCTCATGTCGAGTGAACAACTGGTAAGAGGGGTATGCTTAATTGCATCCTCTTCATAGCAATTCATATGTGTTTGTTATTGTTGAGAATTAGTTTCAATATGTAGAATTTATTTTAGATAGATTTATATGTTTGTATCAAACTAGAGCATTTCCTGAAAATTTACATGCAGATTGTCCTTATTAAATATTCTTCTCTTGGGCAAAGTGATTATGTTATTGAGATTCCTGCTTTTTTGGAAAATGCTCTCCCCTTCTTTAAATTTGTCTAGAAAACTTAATCTGGTATGTTCCTATTGCCCTCTGCCTTGAGTCCTGTATTATATTTCTCAGTGAGCATGTAAACTTTTTTAAGTGTGTGTGTGTGTGTGTGTGTGTGTGTATGTATATGTATGTGTGTATGTGAAGGAGCCCTTTGGCAATCTGGTGAAGCCTATGAATAATATTTTTATATCCAAAAAAATAAAAGGCATAGGATTAAAAAGGAAATCAGTTGCATTGAAATACAGCAATCAAACTTTAAAAAAAAATGTCACAGACTCCTTGTAGGATGTAGTAGGTATATATATATATATATATATATATATATATATATATATATATTTTTTTTTTTGCTTTTTGGAGGACAATTGGGGTTAAGTGACTTGCCCAATGTGACATGGCTAGTTTTTTGTGTTAAGTGTCTGAGGCCAAATTTAAACTCAGGTCCTCCTGACTCCAGGGCTAGTGCTCTATTCACTGCACCACCTAGCCACCCATAGTAGGTACTTTCTAAATACCTATGACTCCAGCCTATCACAACACACCATTTGCCAAGTGTAAAAGATACTAAGAATTACTGGGAGGGAAGTAGACTCACACTGAACCCCAAATTCCTTCCTCAGTGTTGGTTAAAAAAAATACCTTCAGAAAAGACCAAAAAAAAGCTCATTATGAACTAGAAATCATGGTTCTAATTCATTACAAAGTAGTACATTATGAAACTGGTGATGTGGTGATGATATGGTGCTGATCAGGCTTAGAGTCTGACTTGGCTGTTCCTTCTCAGTAGTTGAGGAAACTTACCATTGGGCGGTAATGATAACTCTGTAATTTGGTTGCAGTCTAGACTCCTGCTCATTTTTTTTTTTTTAGATTTTAGAGTTTACCAAATTTAGATAAAGCAAGTCGTCTGTTTTCCAAGATTTTCATCCCTGCCCCCTTGCTCACCTCCCTCTTCATTTTCATTAATGGGTGGGATGGGTCTTTTCTATAATGCCTCCCCAGTCGGCTCCCTTTGCTGTGAGTTTAACAAGTCTTCTATCGAAATATTTAAAAAACAAAAACAAAAAAACCAACCAATTTCTTTATTCTCCTCCTTTTCCCCACTCTCCCAGTTTGCATAATAATTCTTTTGGATGAAGAAATAGGAGTTTCCCACTCCTGTTTCCCACTCCTTATTTAGGGTGACCACAGTCAGGTCTGGTCAAGCATTCCAATTCACCAAGTATTTTTAAACATAGATTATTATTGAAAACATAATTATTTTATAATAATTATTGAAAACAAATTATTTTAAACATAGATTGAATTAGATTGAATTATTGAATTATTGAAAACAAATTATTTTAAACATAGATTATTATTGAAATCTTTTGTAGCCTAAATTTTCCTTTGTATCAGCCCCTCCTCTCCCTCCTACTAAGCTATCCCTTATAAGCAAAGAATATCTACTAAGTATTTATTGAATGCCTACTATGTGTTGAGTACATTTATAAATCCAATGCAATATTCACAGCATCCACGGTGGCTATCAATATGCTGAATCACAAAATATAATAGACTCTCCACACAGAAGACAGAATCAAAACATTTATTCTAACACCAGAAAGTTGAATTCCAACACCAGAAAGCCAAATCTATCATAGCAACCAAGAAGTTGGTACACATAACCAATGTGGTGAGCTCCAACTTCCTTAAACTTTCCCTCTGTCAGGACTTCAAAACAAATCAGGCTCCCTTAAGCAAAAATGGCCCTCTTTCACTCATGCTAGCTGCTCTGCCTCTGTGCTGCTTACTCCCACTGCTGCTCTCACTCTCCCCTGCTCCTTCCTGCTATACCCTTCCAGTTCTACCCTTTCAGCAAACTCTTCCTACCATGTACTTCCTGTGATTACATTTGGCCTATTAAGGGCTCAAGGGCAGGGAAGGTCTGAAAATTCCTTTAAGCCTATTAAGGGGCAGGGAAGATTTTCAAATTACCATTACCATTATAATATTCTATATGCTAAGCATCCAAAGACAAAAATGAAAAAGTCACTGCCCTCAAGAAACTTGTATTCCATTAGGTAGAAATAACATATACAGACATAAGGAAATACAAAATATATACCAAAAAAAGTGTGTGTGTGTGTGTGTGTGTGTGTGTGTGTGTGTGTATGTGTGTGTATACTGTTTTTTTCAAATTTTTTTTGGAGGTTGCACAAGCAACTGAGGAGATTCAGAGACCTTGGGTAGGAGGTGACATTTGACCTGAGCCTCATATGTAAGAAGGGCTTTTAAGAGATAGAGGGGGAATGCCTGGGGAAAAAATGTAAAGAATCAGTAATGCCCATTACTGTTGCTTTTGGTTGATGTTCTCCTGTGCTTGTGACACAAAGCAAGTAGAAGGCTCGATTCCTGCCCCTCTACCCTTGGGTTTCTAATTTCACACTTTTGTCCATGCCAAGGGTGTAGCCTCAGGGTATAATTTTTAAACAAGAATAAGCTCAAAATAAATTTAGACATGAAAGTAAGCCCACACTATGACAAAAACATGGTTCATGCCATAATAGCCTATTTTGCAAGTGAGTCTCTTTTTCATCAATATGTAATGGCAAATCGGAATACCAAACTGCTTCTGTACACAAATGCCAAGTAAGCAGAAACAAGAGAAAGATGAGTCTGGGTAGCAGTGTTTAGAGTGGCTTTATAGAAAAGTTTTTCTCCCGTGTATTTACAGCACAGTTGCAACCCCTGGAGACTTAACTGCCTCATGGGACACAATAGGAATTCGATATGACTCTGAATTAGGATCTGGTTTGTTTAGCCCCCTGGGTGTTTGTGTTCTTCGTGACACTCTCAAGGCCAACTAGTTTGTTAGGAAGGGAAAAGAAGTGGTGCACAGAGGTAGGGGATGAAAACCATGGCATGTGACTTTAGGATATATTGGTGGTAACAATCTAGAAGCAGTGCCATCCTCAGTTCCATCCACCTTTGGGGTTTTTCTTTCTAAACCATGAAGTAGAAACTGAAGCAACCTGCCCAACTTTATCTTCTCCTTTAAGAGTCTCTTACATCATTGGTTGCATGGGCTGTAGGCATGGGTACTCCTATTGACAGGGATCATGGTACTTTCAACCCTTCTCATGCTGTGCTGCATCCTTTTCTAGAAATTATTCCATAGAGCTAATGCTAAAGAGACCTTCCTCTCATTTTAAAAGAATGTCTTGGGGATGCCAATGCATCCCTCAGACAATCCATAGGTTATATTTCTTTCTCACTGTGTGATTGGCCCATCTCCTTTTCTGCCACTTCTAGGCCATGAGCTGTCATCAGTAACAGTGATGATGCCTGCTTCCCACCAGCCATGTTATAACCCTTGATGTCTTTCTATTGCTCTGTGGACTCTTTTAACTCTTTCAAGGATATACTATTGCACAATTGCCAGGCATTTAATGCCAACAGAATCCTCTAATCCCCACTTAGACTACTGTTTGCCCCACCCAGCTTCATCCAGGGACATTTCACTTCACACTGTTAGAATCATTAGAAGGTGCTAATTTACTCTTGATGAAAGATTAATGAAGATGTGTAGGCCACCAAGTCTTTCCTTTTTCCTACTCCTTTTAAAAGGGGGAATTATAGTATCATCCTGGGTGTTGAACATCTCAGGATAATAGCACAGTAGAGTGCTGGACCTAGAGTCAGGAAGACTTAAGTTCAAATTCTGCCCTAGACATTTATTGCTCTGTAGCTCTGGAAAAGTCTGTCTGCCTCAGTTTCCTCATCTGCAAAATAAGGATAATAATAACAGCTGTCTCAGGGGCGGCTAGGTGGCACAGTGAGTAGAGTGCCAGCCCTGGAGTCAGAAGGACCTGAGTTCTGATCCGGCCTCTGACAATTAACACACACAAACAAAAACCTAGCCGTGTGACCTGGGGCAAGTTAACCCCAATTGCCCTCCAAAAAGCAAAAATAAATAAATAAATAAAATAACAGCTGTCTCTCAGAGCTGTTAGGATAAAATACTTATATAATATTTTGAAAACCTTAAAACACTGTGTAAATGCTAGCTATTTAGCAGAGGTCTTGACTGCTCATACTATATCAATAAATGATGTTTTTCACACTTTGGTAAACGTTCCTCGTACCAATAGAGGCTGTCATTGTTTTTTTCATTGTTTCAGGTCTCAGCTAAGAAATAATATTTACTACATCAAGGAACAAGAGTGCTGTCATAAGTGTTTGATAGAACCTGTCTTTTAATGGGTTGTTGAAACAATCAAGGAGGAAATTTCTTTATGCTTTCTCTTAGAACAAATCTTTTTAGAATTACTTGTCAGAACTAGGATGTTTTCACTAATTAGTTAATTTAATTTTTACAAATATGCCCTTCTTAAGTCTTTGGGTGGTTATGTATTAGACATTTCTTAAACCAAATAAGGCAATCCTCAGTATCCTTGAGAGATGGATGGGCCTCATTTCATGCCCTAAAGTTAACCATTGGCATTGCACCATGTGAGAGGGAATTGTAAACAATGAGTGGTCTTTCTGGATGATACTCTAAGTTATTTTTTTCCTGAACTTTTTTATGCTTCATGAAATCTTCCTAGATGTGAGATAATATGGAGAAAGAGATTTATCAGAAGTTTTGGGTTCTAATCCCAGGTCTGCCATTTACTGTTTGTCTGAGCTCAGGCAAGCCACTCAAACGTTCTTAGCCTTAGCCTCTTTGTCTGAGAATCATTAAACATACATCACTTAAATCACAGGGTTGTTTCAAGGAAGATAACTTGAAAAACTGTAAAATCCTAGAGAAGTATTAACTAATTTTAAAATTAAATTCTAAAATTAAGTTAAAACTTTAAAATTAAAAACCATGTAAAATGGCTTTTAATGGGAATAGATTTTGGAAACCATTTGTAATATATTTTGTAGAACTCATGTACTCATGTGAATAATCTGAGTTTTGCTTCTGTTGGATATTATATACTTTTCAAGAACAGACTCTAAGGGGAAACTTGCTTATTTTTTATCTGAATGTCATAATACCAGTTGACATTTACTGTTCAGTTGTTTTAGTCATATTTGACTCTTTGTGACCCCATTTTGTGGTTTTCTTGGCAAAGATTCTAGAATAGTTTGCTATTTCTGTTTCCAGATCATTTTACAGATAAGGAACAGAGGCAGATAGGGTTAAATGACTTACCCAGGGTCACAGAACTAGTAAGTATCCGAAGCCAGATTTGAACTCATAAAGATGAGTCTTCCAAACTTTAAGCCCAGTGCTCTATCCACTGTGCCACCTAACTGCCCAGTTGACACACAATACTTTATACACATTGTTTTTTTTTAACCCCATGCTGAATCTATAAGGTAGGTACTACAGGCATTATCTTCCCCATTTTACAGATGAAGAAACTGAGGCTTAGGGAGATCAAGTGATTTGCCTATGATTATGATTATACAGCTACAACGTGTTGGAGTCAGGATTCAGACCAGGTCTTCTCAGTAGCAAACCCAGTATTCTATCAACTGTGCCATACTGTCTCTTAAAATTTGTCTTCTCTCCACAGTCATCTGTTCATGGCTACCACATTTTAGTAAATGGTATTTGATACCTCTTTTATCTCCTCCATATTCTTCACTTTCAATATGCATTCAGTTATGAAGATATGATGATTCATTTAGTGAACTTTAGTTCAACAACATTTGTTAAAGCCTGCTATATGCAAGGCACTGGGCATATGAAGATAGATTTGACAGATTCTGTTCAGAAGGGATTTATAATCTAATAAAAATAACATCAAAGGAATTTTAAGTAATTGGAGCTTGTTTGTAATACAACTAGATCAATACTATTGTTAGCTATAGTAACTAATCAACTTTTGAAGAATTTTTACTTGTATAAATCAAAATATAAAAAGTAAACTTTAAATTAATCTAGATTCTTATTGTAATGTTGTAAAATAATAGTGGAATCTTATTGATGCAATATATATGCATTTAAATTCACTAATATATAAATATATACATATTCATACATTCATATATACATACATACACATATGTGTGTGTGTGTATATATATATATATATATATATATATATATATGTATATACTTAACTCACTAACTTCTATATGGCTCAGGATGTTACTTCAGTGTTTTATATCTGTGTATTACCTACAGCAAATTCAAATAAAAATGAATCCCTGCCTGAAACCTATTGACTTAGAAAACCTCAAATTAACATTATTTATAATGTATTATACTTTTATTTATTTATTTTTAAACCTTTCTGAATTATATTTCAATCTCGTCTATGCCACACTGGGGTTGGGGAAAGTGGTAGTGATTATGGTGGTGATATGTTGCTTCAAGTTTGACACCCCCTCTAAGCCCTGTAAATTATAGATTTAATGGAGGGAAAATTCCATGAATGTAAAGGTTGTCACATATTCTAAATTAGTACTCAAATGGATCCATGATCTCATATGTAAGAATACCCTCTCCAAGAATGTTGATAGCAATTTATCCATACTTGCTCCTTCCATGAGACTCTTATTCAGGGGTGGAAACTGAATGTGGCCCTTTAGGTCCTCAATTGGGACTGAATCCAAATTTAACAGGACAAATCCCCTTAATAAAAGAATCACAGTCAAAAGGCCACACCCAAGGACTTGGAAGGCCAAATGTGGCCTCAAGGCTACAGATTTCCTACCCCTTCTAGTATTATCTATATCTTTCCCTAAATTTTCCACAGAGGGCCCACCTAATATATCGAGAACCTTCATTACTTTCTCTTAACAATTTGAGGATACTAGTGGAACACACTGGGCTGTCACTCTTGCTCCAGGACTAGCCCAACTTATGCATTTCTTTTATGATATCCTCTACCCTACTTCTTTTATGTAATTCCTTGCTTATAACATTTTGCACCCTGCTTATACCTCTTTTGCCTTTATGATTCACAGCAATGTTATAGCCCTGGAAGAATATAGTTGTTAAAAAAGATGAACATTTATTTCAATGACCCCTAAAAAGAAATTTGAACTGTTCCAAAAGTGATCAGTCATTCACCTTTTCCTGGGCCTAATCCATTGTCCATATAGGTGGGTTGTTACCTTCTCCTCACCCCCAACCAAGACCTTTCTCCAACTTGAATGTACACCCTTGGTTTGAGATCATTCCTACAGGACAGCTGATAACTCTTAAGTGTTCATGTAGGCTTAGCTGGGTCTCCTGTAATGGTCCTCATATATAAATAAAGGTAACATTGAGGTGAAGAATATATTTTTCAGGAAGAATTCTGCTTTTGGGCAAATGTTGGGGCTGACTGAATTATTTCTGGTAATGACCACATTTAGACATTGGTAAAGAATCCAAACTATAAGTTATACATAGAGGACAGAGATAACTCACACTTCCTGGCCCTAGGAATCTTTTCTCTCTTGGTAGACTCATCACGAAGTTTCCCTTAGATGTGGTTTTCCTATTGGGCAGGTTACTGACTGAGGTTCTGAGGATCCAATGAAAGCTTAGCTGGCACTTCTTTATTTCTTGAGAGGTCATGCCACTTGAAGCTGCTCCCATCCTTCATTTTCTCCATGTCCTACATCTATTTCTCTACTCCTGATGCAGGCACTTCCCTTGCCGTTGGTCAATTCAACAGTGTTATGGCCACCACTGATACAGCATCAGGTCCCCAGATCTTTCAAAACTCACAAGGTTACTAACTGAACAATTCTGTCATGGATACTAGCCTCCCCAAGATTGGCAAAGAACAAACAAAAAGGGACAACGAGGGCCACATGTTCACAGACACACAGTGATTAGGTAGGGGAATTGGCAGCTAAACTCCCACAAAGTTCTTTAGTTTCTCAGTACAGTCCTTGTCCTTCAAAAAGCCAAAAGGAAGAGAACAACAAAGGGAGAGATTGTACCTTTTGTATAACTACTAAGTTCTGTCTCAGCAATTTCTGAGACATAAATTTTTCTAGCTCAGCAGCCAGAAAACTTTTCATCATCACAGAGTATAAGATCCTGTCATGCATGGGCAGAAGCAAGTCTCCAAAGTCCTGTAGCATAAACTGGAACCAGGCAGGGATTATCTGTACATACTCTGTCTCACCTGTCAGGAAGGGAAATTCTGAATGCTCTCTATTTAGAGGTAGCAAGTGGCATAGTGAATATAGTACTGGGTCTGGAATCAGGAAGACCTGAATTCAAATCTGACCTCGGACAATTATTAGCTGGATGACTCTGGGTAAGTCACTTAACTCTAGTTAGGTGTAAAGTAAGGATCATAATAGCATTTACCTCACAAGTTTATTATAAGGATCAAATGAGATGATATTTGTAAAAGGTATTTAGCACAGTGCTTTGGCATATTGTAGGTGCCATATAAATGTTTATTTTCTCCCTCTGTACCCCTTTTACATCAAATTGTAATGTCCAATTAATCAACAAGCACTTATTGAGCAGGAATATTAAGATAAAAACAATTTCATTTTTTTTTCTTTTTTTTGCCCCAAATGACTTGTATGTATTAGTGGAGACGGTGTGTACATAAAAGTATAAGGGTGCTTACCCTGGCTCTGTGTTATAGATTTACATTGGTGGAGGATATTTTCTTCTTAGTAATTGCCTATATTAATAAATACAGAGGGTCAGACTTGCTCAAAATTGTTTTCAGAGCCCCATAAACATCATTCCTTTCAGATTAGTAGGAAATTTCTGATTTTCCTTAAGTTAATATTATGAAGAAATCTTATCATCTAAGTGAAGGAATGAGGTAAAATATAAAAGCCTAAGGCAACATATAAATATCTAAGGGTGGGACTTAAAAGTAACATTCTACTTTCTCCTGTCTCCTTGCCACTCTTGGGAGGAACCAGCCATGTGTCTTCCCCAACCAACCAAATGGGAAAAATCTTTCCTCTGAAACTTTCTTTGGTTCTTCCCTTGAACTGACTTAGTGGCTTACTTCCCTCTGTGGGTTTACATGGCCCAGTCTCTAATCTGTGGTTTGGAGACTCAAGCTCAGTATCTCATCCCTCAGGTCACATCATAATTTCTTTTGCAACTCAGGTCTCCTTGATGAAGATGGAGTGATGTTAGCTTATGTGGAGGACACACATGGGGCACATTTATTATCTGGGTCCCTGTTCTTATATGACAGTGAGACACTGATTTATACTCAGTTCCCAACTAGAAGCAGACAACAAGGAGAACCAGCCCTTGCAGTGGTTTCTCCACTGAGCCTAACAAACCACATCTGATAAGCTATGTAATTTGCTGCAGCAATTTGTGCCAAAAATAAAGGCACACTTCTGCAGAGTCGCAGGTTTCTAAGAAAAACAGAACTCCGCCCCGTGCCTGAGCTGGCTCCATTTCTTTCTTTGGGGGACAAGGGCCAGAGGATGGAAAATACTGAAGGGCATTTTGGGACCCATCCTCATAATTGTCCATGGTCAAAGGCCAGGTTATGTTCTCAAATCATCTCCAGTTTCTAGTCATTGCTACTAAAGACCTGGCGGGGAAGCAATGGCAGCAGCCGTGCCATGTTTTACAACACTACAGTAACACGCTGTTTTTTAACAGCTCAAGGGATTCTTGGCTGGGTGGCCGTGGTTAAAGGAAGAGAGGCCTGGAATCTTCGAAGTCATCCATTTTAATGAGCCACCTCCTTCCCCCCACCCCCACTATGTCAGTAAACTAAGTCCCTTTATTTTTTGTTTGTTTGGCAGAGAAACTTGATGCTTCTAAGAAATCCCTTCTTTTTCAGTTTAACACCAGAAGGGGCACTTACTTGCCTTTTCCTCCACATTCTCCATTTCCCCTTGTATGAGGCCCCCAATGGTGAGAAAGGTTCCTTCCTCTCTCTCTCTCTCTCTCTCTCTCTCTCTCTCTCTCTCTCTCTCTCTCTCTCTCTCAGGAGGGGGCAGAATACCTCTGGTTACAAAGAGAAAACAAACAAACACAAACTTCTGAAAAATGCAGTCTCTCATTTTGGCTCCTGGGCTAAACGTGAATTGTTTCCATTTATTTTCCAACTTGGCCCTTGCCAAGGTATCTCATAAAGCTTGGATGTTCTGGCAAAATTTACAACAAAAGTAAGACTTCATGTGAGTTTTTAAAGACAGAGGCCACAAAGGGGGAGGGGAGAAGTATCTACTGACAGAAAGGTTCACAAATTCACTGCTAACTTGCAGAATTCAAATGTGTGAAGGGATATACTTTCAGGAAAGGTCACATCAGGGGTAGTGTGGAACTTGGTTGCAATTTGCTCTGAGTGGCCTAAACAAGCATGTGATTTGCTTTCTGTGTCAGGGACAACAAAATGAGGGCCTTTACTTTCTTTTGCCTTTTGGAGGGCAATTGGGGTTAAGTAACTTGCCCAAGGTCACACGGCTAGGTTTTTGTTTGTGTGTACCTTAAGTGTCTGAGGCCGGATCCGAACTCAGGTCCTTCTGACTCCGGGGCCGATGCTCTACTCACTGCGACACCTAGCCGCCCCAAGGGCCTTTACTTTCTAACCATTTTCATCCTTCTGCAAACTCACTGGTCTCTTGGTTGGGGTCTAGTGGCAAAGGACTGGAATTTATTTTTCACTCCTTAGATAAATTGAGTCCTAGAATCATTAATATTGAAAGTTTCTGGGCCCTTGGGATGGCAGCACAATGAATAGAGTTGATCTAAAAGTTAAATACAGCACAATGAATAGAGCACCAACTCTGGAGTCAGGAGGACCTGAGTTCAAATCCAGCTTCAGACATTTGACACAGGACACACTTACTAGCTGCGTGACTTTGGGCAAGTCACTTAATCCCAATTGCCCTCCAAAAAACCAAAGGAAAAAAAAATGAAAGAAAGTTTCTGGGCCAGTCCCTTCCTATCCACACTCAAAAATACCCTCCTCATTACAAAGGGAGTAATGAAAAAAAAAACAAGCTGCATATCTCTTACGAGTTCTTTATTCTCAACTATTCTGTTATTTTTCTTGTGTTAAAAACAAATGAGGGGGAAGGAAGAATTGGAAGAGGAAAAGAAACAAGCTAGAAAAAAATGAGCCAAGTGAAAAGGCTTACCTTTCATAATGGATCTAGAAGCCAAATTTATAAAATTCTTATAAAATGTCCATGTAAGTGATGATTGCCTGAAGTTCTGAATCCAAGAATGCTGCTAAATTAAAGTTGAATGTAAAAAGGGAAACATCAAGCAAGGGCTCTAGGGTGGGCTATACTTGGCTTCTTCATTGATTACTGAAGAAACATTCAAAGAGATGTTCCTCATCTTAAATTAGGTTAGCACTTTTGACTTTGTCTTTCTAAGCCACAAGGAGAATGGGGATGATGGTGGCTGGGACAACAGAGGAGACTTGAGCCTAGAGAATAGAAGTTATATGATACACCTAAACTTGGAAGGTGAGACACAGGTGAGAAGGTTGGAAATCAGGACATTAGAGGAGGAAGTATGGGGAAAAGTTTGATTTGGCATCACAGGGCTTTGGTTTGCCTTTTTTTTTTTTTGGAGGGCAATTGGGGTTAAAGGACTTGCCCAAGGTCACACGGCTAAGACTTTGGTTTGAATTCTTGCTTTGCTACCTTGAGAAAGTGAAATAAACTCTTCTCTATACCTTAATTTCCTCCTCTGTAAAATGATGGGGGTGGACTACATGGCCCCTAACATATCTTTCAGTTGTATCTACAATCAGACCAATTAGTCACTATTCTTCCTTAGGATTGCTACCATTACCAAGTATCAAATGAGAGAAAACAGGCAAGTAGATTGGAATCTTTCCTCTTCTTTATCTAAAATGAGGCAGTTGGACTTAGATGGTAGTATATAAAATCCTTTCTAACTCTGAGTCTTATGGTTCCTTTTCTTTGTAGGTTTCTGCTTTGGAGAACACAATCATTTGCTTTGAGTTTCAGGACCAAGATTTTAGGATCAAGTCTAAAATAAGAGATATTTTAAATTTCAAAAATATTGTAAAAGTCTTCCCCCCCCCAAATTTTAAAACATTTTAACTTAAAATTTTGAGTTCCAAATTCTATCCTACCCTTCCCCCCACCCTTTCCCCGCCGCCACAGTAAGCAATCAGATATAGGTTATATAGGTTATATACGTGCAATTATGTAATACATTTCCATATTATTAATTTTGTACAAGAAGACTTGGATAAAAAAAGAAAATGAAAAATAGAATGCTTCAGTCTATATTCAAGCAACATTAATTCTTTCTCTGGAGGTGTATAGTATGCTTCATCATTAGTCCTTGGGATGGTCTTGGATTATTGTCTTCCTGAGAATAGGTATGTCATTCACAGTTCCTCATCAAACAATATTATTCTTACTGTGTACATTGGTCTCCTGGTTCTGTTTATTTCACTATGCATCAGTTCATGTAAGTCCAAAAGTCCATGTTAAGTATTACCATTACTACTTATGCACTAGACAGATCAGAAACTGGGAGAATGAGGTAGGAACAATGAAGGAGCTAGATAACTTTTAGTTACTGCATATCCTAGGCTTTTGGAAGCTCTCTTCCAACACCAATTCTGTATTATACGAATCTGAGATTCAGTATCTGATTATTCCAGTTCTCTAGGTGGAAAAAAACAAGCCAAGTGCAAAAGATTGACGAAAACTGCTTTAGGTGGTGATGCCTTTTACATTGTTACTCATAGGCACTGTCATCTTTTCAACAAAGCAACATTATAATTTTCAAAGTGCAACTAAACTTTGCTTAAAAACAAAACAAACAAAAATGTTACACTGTTTACTTAGACAAGATCCAAGATACAAGTTACAGGACTTGTTGAAGGACAAAAGGAAAAAAGAAAGGAAGGAAGGAAGAAAGAAGGAAAGAGAGAAAGAAAGGAAGAAGAGAAGATATATTTGGCAACAATTTCCTCATCCCCTCCCCCCACTATTGACTACCAATTTTTTCAATCCCAACCCTGTACCCCTTTAACTAGAATTTCTTGAGCGTCTCTTGAAGCTCTATTTCTGTAGTACTCTGGGAGGACATCAGTTTGTCCTTTCAACAGCATGCCATTTAAGGGGTTTAAGAAACTGTCATCAACGAAACTTTTTGTTTTTAGTTTAAGAGAGACAAACTAACAATGAACCCAATTATTTCCCCCCTAAGTTAAAATCTCTCTCTCTCTCTCTCTCTCTCTCTCTCTCTCTCTCTCTCTCTCTCTCTCTCTCTCTCTCTCTCTCTCTCTCTCTCTCTCTCCCTCTCCTTCCTTCCTTCTGTCCCTCTCTCACCCCCCCTTCTCTTTCTTCCCCCTTCTCTTTCTCTCTCATTCCGTCCTCCCCCCGCACCCATATTTTCAAAAAAGGTACAGATTTGGCAACAATCTCATTGGTCCAGACTTGATTCTCACTCTCTTGGGGGTTCTGCTGACTCCATAAACTTTCAACTTCTACATCCAGTGGCCAGTTCACCCAGGAAAGGAAAAAAGCAAATGGAACAATAAAATTCAAGCTGTGGCTTCTGTTATGAGTCAACAGCAGAAAATGTTTTTAATGGCAAGAGTGCATAAAATGTCATTAATCACCAAGAATTTATTATTTCCCATGGGAGACCCAAAATACAAATGAAATGCAGTTCTTCTCCCTAATTAGTCTGGATATGCAAAAAGGTTTGGTTTTTTATTTGCTTTGGAAGGGGCGGAGTATATGTGCAATTATTTAGTTGAATCTTCACCTGGTTTTGCATTCTGTGAATGCTTTCGTAAGGGCATAAAAAGCAAGTAGGGAAAAGGTAACACTTTTCTTGCCCCTACCTCTTTTTCCTCCCACCACCATTGCAGCCAGTTCCTCTGTTCTAGTTCTGGCTGTTTTGCTGTGTCAGCCCTTCCTTCCATGCAGGATCAGCTGGCTGAGATCTATAGAAAACTCCCTCCTCAGGAATTCAGAATTCCTGTAAAAGCTCCTCCTGCTTTGCAATGTCCACACAATGACTTTGGGCTCTGAATGCACCTTATAGCTTCAATTGTTGTTATGCCTGGACAAACAAGAATATTAGATAAATCAGTGACTCTCCAAAGCAGCCCTTTCAGACACTCTTCATTAATGTGACCTTGAAACATGCTTAATTTTTTATTGGTGTATTCAACACAATACGTTTTTAATGGTTAAATAATGGTTTTATTGAAGTTTCCTGTTGCCCTGAATGAGTGACTTAAAGCATATAATGAATACATTTGTTTGAAATTCTTAGTGGAAATGAAATAACTTGATTTTTTTTTTTACACTAAGTAAGTAGTTATTACAACAAAGTCACATTCTGAATTTCATCTGGAACAGTTAGGATTTTACTTCACATCCTACAGAAACAGCTTCAGAAGACTGTGCTGAGAAGTTAGACGCCAGGTTTGATCTGTTTTGAATAGATTATATTCTCAAGGGGACTGACTTTTGCTAGTTAGGCAAAAGTTGAGCTAGAAATTTTAGGATGCCATTGAGAATATCTATTGGCTTGGTTGCTGGTTCCTCCCTTATTCTATGCTGGGCCCACCATCATGATACAACAGGCTGTTGTAATTGGACATTTTTCTTGAAAAAATAAACACTATCTCAGAAACCTAATCATTAGTAGCCAGCTCCCTCCCCTTTCCCATCTTCCCTGTGCTCCTCCTCCCCCAAGGTCTTTTGGTAGTTGTAGCAGTCTGATGGAAGGAAGTTCATTTGAGTTTTGTGATTATCTTCAGCTCTTTCAAGGCAGTGTTAACCCATATCACTAGAGTGCATATACTAGCTGTCTAGTTCACTAGTCAATCCACAGGAAGCAGGAAAAATACTATGGTATTTGGCTAGCTCAACATCCTTACTCATAGATATCGAGGATGACTTGAATCTATCATTCATTCATTTAACTAGTCAGTACAAATTTATTAAGTACCTACTATATCACAGGTACTGTGATAAGCACTGAGGATACAAAGAAATGCAAAAGACAGTTCCTGCCCTTGAAGAACTCACAATCCATTCATCCATCCACCCATTCATCCACCCATTCATCCATCCATCCATCCTTCCATGCATCCATCCATCCATCCATCCAACAATTAAATTCCTGATAAATGTAACACACTTGTAGGTATTATAGGAAATAAAAAGACAGGAGCATTGTTTCATAGAAGGAATATCAGGAACCATCCAGTCCAGTTTCCCCTTCATTTTACATATTAGGAAACTGAGGCCCAGAGAAATTGTGACATGCTCAAGGTCACACAGGTAATATGCATTAGAAACAGCATTTGAACACAGGGACTCTGACTCCAAAGTCCATGTTCTTTTTGTGGTACCATGGGCCCTCACCCTCTAGTAACTTATATTCTACTAGAGAGCCATGAACATAAATAACTACTATAAAATAGAACAGAAATTAATAAACATGGGCAGCTAGCTAGGTGGCACAGTGGATAGAACAGTGGGCTTTGAATCAGGAAGACTCATTCTCATGAGTTCAAATCCAGCCTCAGACACTTACTAGCTATGTGACCCAGGGCAAGTCACTTAACCCTGGCTGTCTCAGTTCTTCATCTATAAAATGAGCTGAAAAAGAAAATGGCAAAGTAGTCCACTATCTTTGCCATGAAATCCTGAAATGGGGTCATGAAAAGTTGGACATGACTGAAATGACTGAACAATATCAAATTAATAAATAAGAGATGCTATTTGTTGCAGATAGAGTGCTGGACACAGAAGAAAGTATGAATTCTAATTTTGCCTTAAATGTTTACTGTAAAGAAGATACACGCAAAGCCTCATGAAATTTTGTATAAGGGAAAAACCACTTTGTCCTCATTATTGTATTTTTTAGCCAAAGGGTTAACCCAAATAAGCCAGTCCAAAACCTGAGTACATGACAGTGGGCTCAGATTTGATAAAGAGTCAGGTAAATTTCTCTTCTTTCTCTTGTGCTCTTACCATAGTGGTGTCAAGAGCTGTTTGATTTGCTTTGAAGCTCAACTCTCCCTTCTAAGAGAGAAGAGTTGTTATTAGTCTCCAAGGGGGAAGAAGATAGAAAGGTAGGGCTCTATAGGTTTTTTACTAGCTTAGTAATAGTGTTATTCATGACTTTGTAACAGTTGGGAGGCTCTTTTCATGGAACATGATTCAGAATACACCAGATAAGCAGTATTCCATGATCCATAGTCCTTTAAGGAAGATTCATTCTACTAGCATATGAGAGAAATCCTGTTACTATCCCCAGAAGATACAGGCCATGATAGTTAGCACTCCTTAGTAAGGTGTGTGTTTGGGGCCATGTGCAGACTTGATGAGTGGCAGGTGTTCTTTCTTTTTGAAGCATTAGTCCTGGATGTGAGAAGAAACTTGTCTAGACTCATCAAAAACCCTGATTGCGCCCCACTTATTTTGATTCATATGAATAAAAAATAAATCAGTGTACTGAATAAAGCATCAGAAGACTTGGGTTTGAGTCTTGGTTCCTTACCCTCACTAGCTGGGCAACTCACAAAAATCACCTCAGATGATTTGCTTTATCTATAAAGTGAAATTACTGATACCCATACTACCTATCTCACAGGATTATCTAAAATCTCACAATTAGAATGTTGCTGGAGGAGCCTGTCCTCTAATGAGAGGGGTTAGGCTCTGTCTCAAATTCCCTGGCATTTTACACACCTACCAGAGAGCCCCAGGTAAAATTATTAGAGCTTAAGTTTGGCTCATGTCTAAGAAATCCCCAAAGAGGGGGATATAAAGGTACACAGTGTACCCTGTAGATCAAATATAGGACAGGTATTTTCTCTACAGAAAAGAAATGATAAAAACAACAAATACAGACAAGTATACATTAACAGAAGAACATACAGAAGCAACAGTAAAAATATAACTACAATTATATTATTGTGTGAAGTTGATATTTAAAACATTAAGACATGGTTTAAAATGAAGGGTTTCTGAATAAGCATTTTATATTTGACCTTGGCTCTGCACAGACTAAACAATTTCCTCTAGTTTGCCATCTTCTGGCAGACCAAGCAAGGGGTTAATCTCTTCCTCTTTTCCTCTGTCTTTCTGTCTAACTTAGAAACTCTTCCTGCTACAAATTAGTTTCAGGACTTTTGAACCTACAAGGTTACCTCCTAAGCTTGACATATCAATCTTTTTTTTGCTGTTTGGTCATCTATGTTGAAGGAAAGAAACACAAAGCAGAAAGGTAGCCATGGGCCTCAAGGCTCAGATTAAGTTTGCTGAGAGCCTGGTCTAACCATCTCTCCTCCCCCATACACACACACACACACACACACACACACACACACACACACACACACACCGTCTTTCAATAACCTGGACTTTCTCTCTGAAACAAAGGTCCATTAAAAATAAAAGCTCATCTTCTTTAAATGATATTGTATGTAGATGAGTATTGAAACACTAACATCTCTGAAAAACTGAAATAAAGGATTATCCATAAGGCAATGGATGATCTCACAAGGACATGAATAGACTGCAACACCTCATAAATAGAAAATTATGAAAGAGAGTTATATAAAGGATGCTTTCAAAATGTATGACCAGAAATTAAAAGGAGGCTGGTCACAGGATGAGAGTGAAGTATAAATGATAGATAACTAGTGTGTTCCAGTGATACTCAGTGTAAGGCAGAACTTGAAAAAGGTCCTCTACAACACCGAGTGGACCACTATGATGAACTTATGGGAAGACATGGACAAGAGTTGCATACGAATTGCCATGGATGACTGAGTTGTGACCGACATTTTTGGAAGGAAAACCTTATTGATCAATTCATAGAACAATTGAAGCATTAGAATAATATAATTAGTCAACAAATCATCATGAATTCTGAAGGAATTTTGAAATTTGGTGTAGAAAATTCAAGGAATTTGGTGGGGGAGTCTAAGTGGAGATTTTGTCTCTTCTAGTTGAGTCATGACTTTGGAAGAGAAAAGAGGATATGGGACATGAACAGCTAGTTATATAAACATATCAAAGGGAATAATTTGGTTTCCTGAACCATGGAGTACAATGCCATAATTGTGGCCAAGAGATGGGGTACTACCGCATAGTGGCAATGTATCATAGTGGGATGAGTTCTAGACTGAGCCAGAAAAAAAAGAACCGGTTTTGACCTTGGCTTTGACATTTACTGGTTGTATGATTATGAGCAGCTTGCCTAATCTCTTAGCTTCAATGTCCTCATCAGCAACACGAAGATAATATTGTTAAAGTCCCTATTTTTCAGTTATTGTATGTCTATTCTCAAGTTTGAGGATTTCCAGATAGGCATAAATCTTAGAATGCCTCTTACCTATCCCTGCCTATTGAAAAGCACATACCTTTCCATGATCACATTCAAGTCATTAGCCCTATTTCACTAGTCTTGGTGACCTCTGTGAAATGACACTACCTTTCTGTGTTAAAATTTTGAGTTCTCTTTGTCATCAGTACACTGTGTGTGGTTATGTAAACGCCTTTAGCTATAGCTTTGGCTCACAACTATTTCCTCTGTTTTCACTTAAGAATTACTGGGCACCACCTCTAACATATTGCTGCATTCTGTGCCACCTCTGTTGTCCTTTAGAGTATTAGGTTTTGCATGTTTTTCTGGCTTTTTGGGGGGACTGTTCTTTTTCCATGAAGTAAATTTTATGGCACTCTTTATTGGGACAGTGAGTTTCTGGATGAATGCATTCTTCTTGGTCTTGGTATTATTTGATTTTAGGGCTGGGAGGGGCCTTATACATCTTTAACTCCAACCTATCATTGTACAGATGAGAAAGTTGAGGCCCAAAGAAATAAAATGACCAAGTTTAGATTCAGATCTTTTTTTCTGACTTGTGGTCTCTCTTTATCCTAGACCCAGTACTCTTACCATTATAACACAGCAATCCTATTATATGTAGCATTTATATGAAGAAAAATGGAAAGAAAATCAGGAATAATTGACATGGGGATCATAATATAGACCCCTCCATTAATTCCTGCTCTGATACCTCATAATGTTTTGAAGGTAGCCAGGGTTTTTTTTGGTTTTTATGTTTTTTTTCTTTTTCTTTGTTACCTTTTTGGAGGGGGGAAAGCAGGGCAATTGGGGTTAAGTGACTCTCCCAAGGTCACACAGTTAGCAAGTGTTAAGTGTCTGAGACTGGATTTGAACTCAGGTCCTCCTAACTCCAGGGCCAGTGCTCTATTTACTGTGCCCCCTAGCTGCCCCCTAGCCATGGGTTTTCAAAGGCCATGGAAGCTGAAGACAATTTTTATAGAGTCTACCAAGCTACAAAGACTGTTTGTGTAGCCCAGTGATGGTCAGTATTCTTATTGTCCAAAGATTAGGCTAGTAAGTTTCAAGTTTCTAGATCTGGTTGAACTATATCTCATAACACTAAAGGAACTTGGAGATATGAACTCAGAAGTATTGCCAGTACTTTTTGAGAAAGTACAGAGAATTTCCAGACTAGGATTTGACACATATTGTCCTAATATTCTTAAGGAAAAAAATGGATTTAAAAATTTAATGATTAGTAAATTTGATGTTTATCACTGGCACTTTTGGTGGGGAGGAGGGAGTGGGTCTAAATAATTTCATTGTAATAGGTAACTTTCTGTGAAGAAATTTTCCCTACTAGTTCAGATAAACAAATATTCTAAAATTTATAGTCTTAGAAAATTTCCAGGGAACACTGAGTGGTTCAAACATTTGCCCAGCTTCCCAATGGCAAAACAAAAATTAATTATCAAACAGATGGATTAGAAATTTTAGCAAACAATGCAGTTATTATGAGCCAACATGGGTTCATTATTAAAAGAGAGATAGAATTAACATTTGTTAAGTGCTTTCTATGTGCCAGGCACTATACCAAGCACTAGAGATGCAAATACAAGTAAGCAAGATAGTCCCTGCCTTTAAAATGCTTATATTCTAGTGGAGATGTAACTCATAAAATGAAGGGAGAAGGGGGATTGGAGTACCCAGGCAGTATCATGGTGGGGAAAGATCTTGGAAGTGACAGTCTTCTTTCATTTTTTGAAAGAATTATTAGCGTTATGTCAACTTTGTTACACAGGGGAATGTTTCAGGACTCCATAGATAGGGATGCTTGTTATAACTTGCTTTCTTTACGATCAATCAAGTTTCATGTAATTCTGACTATCTCTTTTTTCCTGTTTTCATTTCTCTTTCCTTATTTTCTTCTGTCTCTAGTTCATCTGACAAGATCTACTATTCCTAGAGTTTTGTCCCATTCAGACAAAGCTCATGTTCTGACTATTGTTCTTGTCTATTTCCTGGGATGCGAAATTTCTTGGATCCCTGTCTTAGTACTTTCTTTGTTTCCCCAGCACCAGGCCCTCAGTCTGCAGCTTCTAGTCAGAGATGGGGAAACTACATTCTGGAGGCCACCTGTGGTCCTCTCAGTCCTCAAGTGTGGTCCTTTGATGGAATACAAACTTCTTTCTAGCCATTTACTCCTTTCATCACACCTGGTTGAAGGCAGAGGGGTTTTAACAATCAGGTCAGGACATCTAGTTGTTGACATACACAGAATGAAATTTTGATTTAGTAAAGTATTAGACAAGGTTTCCTCATTTCATGATATATAATGGAAAACTTCCTGAATCTGAAACTAGAAGTGAGTTATATTTTGACCCTGCCATTTATTATCTCTGTTGTGTTGGGCAAGTCAAATAGCCTTTTTTTTTTGGCCTTAGTTTCCTTATCTATAAAAGGAGGTTGAAGTAAATTTTCTTCCAATTCTAAATTCAAAAACCTTTGATCCTTGTAGATAAAATTATGAGATATGATAATACTAGATGCTAATACCATTGATGGATTTGTAGCTATCTGAGCAACCATCCTAAGCCTATTGATTAATGATTTATTGTCAATCTGGAGAGAGTTCTCTTATAAAGAGTTACAAGAGACTTTCTGTTCTTTTAAATCTTTTAGCAAAAAAACTTGGATGAAACAGTATATCATATTCTTATCACATTTGCATATGGGAAACATAGTTAATATAAAGTTGGCAGAATCAAGATTTGAAATTATCTCTATAATCTGAGATGGTGGGTTGAAACCAGAAAGAAGAAACCAAACACACATCAACGTAAAATTCATTACTTGGGTTCAAAAAAAATTGCAAAAGTCTGAGACTTTGATATTGGTTCATACAAATATTGCCAACTGGAGTTGTCTCTGATCTTATTATGAGTCAACCATACAATGTGGCTGCTAAAAGGAATCTAATTCATTCTTACACTGTATTAACAGAATTATAGAATCTAAATCATATGATTGACCATTGTATTGGTCTGACCACATCTGGAGTATGGTGTCTAATTCTAGGGATGGAATAATGATGAATACAAAGTATTCAAATGAAGACAATCAATATTGTGAGGCAACTCAAGATTGCCTTATATCAGGAATGGTTAAGAGAACTGGCAGTTTTTAACTTGGCCAGGTGAAGGTTAAGGTCAGGACATGACATATAACTTGTCTACAAATATCTGAAGAGCTATTATGTTGAAAAAGAAAGTCACTTTATTCTGCATTGATTCAGGGAGTAGAACTAAAACTAAGAAATAGTTAACGAATTACAGGGAGACAGATTTTAACTTGATATAAGAACTTAGTAGAAAATAAAACTATCTAATAATGGACAAGGTTAGGCAACATTGAACTCTAGGTTACAAGAAATGTTCAGAGATTGGATGGAAAGTTGGATTTGGAGTCAGAAGAGGTGGGTCAGAATCCTGTTTGGGCTATTTTCTATCTGTGTGACATTTGACAAATCACATAATTTTGCAGGGTCTTTCCTCCTCATCTCTAAAATGAGAGGGTAGAACTGGTTTCTCAAGTACCTTCCTACTACTAATGATAGTAATCATTAAGTCTATGATCTCATGATATACTTAATACCTAAAACCTTTTATCCCCCAGAAAGAGCTATTTCGGTGAAAGGTAAAGTAAGGCTCAGAAATGAGTTTTGGACTAGAAGTTAAGTAGTGCTGGCTTCTGATCTGAGTTCTAACATTAACTTGCTGTGCAGTGTTGGATTAGTTGGCCAATCTCTCTGAACATCAGTTTCCTCATCTGCAAAATGAGGAAGTTGGACTGGATAGATGATCTATCTATCTATTAGAGGTGTGCCAGTTTGGACCAGCTCACAAGGGCCAATTATTAATTTTCAATGTGAGCATTTATGCCTTGGAAATTGGCAAACATTACAAATCAGGTCTTGATTTATTGCTTTGCTGATTGTCTAGACTTAAGAGAGTAATAGAGAAAACGTTAATAATGCAGGTTAAATTTAAAAGTATATACTGCATATAGGGTTTTTTCTTTCTCCTGGAGAGCTGGTTGTTAAACATTTACCTGCACATTTCTGTTTCTAAGGTTCCTTTTTGGTTAATTTTTTTTTTTTGTAAATCCAGAACTTAAGCTGAAACAGTTGCCAAAGAGATTTATATAAACTCAATCTCTATTCTGCAAAAACAGTGTAGACAAACATCTCTAGGTGATTTAAGCCCTGACTTGAAGTAGAGGGCTTGACCAAATTATTTCTTGAAATCCCTTCAATCAATCAATCAGTCAATCAATTAATTCAGCAAGTATATGAAATAGTACCTCTCTTAAAGAGGTTATTCTGTTAGGAGAAAAAACATGTGCTATAAGCAGGTAAATAAATACAAAATATATAAACAAAGTCACTTCAGGTAGAGTGAGAAGGTACCAACAAGTGGAAGATCAGGATAGGCTTTTTGCTAAAAGTGGTGCCTTCTACCTTCTAGGAGGCTAGGGACTCTAAGACTCTAGGCTTTGGATTCTGTGCTATTCCATGGTCACTCTGTTAATAGAATCTAGGTCAGTGGAATTTTTTTTTGAAAAGTTGTGGGCAATGCAATTTTATTGTATTCTCTACTCAACTTTGTAACAGAACTGAACCTTCCTCCCTGAGGAATCCATATACAAAGAGGAGATGAAAGAATAAAATCTGAGCAGAGTGGGGGGATGGTAAATTTGGTACATTGTCATCTACTTAGATTTTGAATTCTCACTTTTTTTTCTTTTTTTGGAGGGCAATTGGGGTTAAGTAACTTGCCCAAGGTCACACGGCTAGGTTTTTTGTTTGTTTGTTTGTGTGTGTGTGTGTGTGTGTGTTAAGTGTCTGAGGCCGGCTCCGAACTCAGGTCCTTCTGACTCCAGGGCCGGCGCTCTATTCACTGCGCCACCTAGCCGCCCCCCCCCCCCCCTTTATAATCTTATTGTTATTGTATAAATTGTTCTCCTTGTCCTGCTTACTTCACTCAGCATCAGTCCATAGACTCCCAGTTTTCTCTGAAACTGTCCTTTTCATCGTTTCTTATGGCACAATAATATTTCATTGCATTCATATTCCACAATTTGTTTAGCCATTGGGTAGACTTAGCTTCCTTTCCCCTTAGTTTCTAGTTTTTGTCTACTATGAAAAGAGTTGCTGAAAATATTTTTGTACATTTAAGTCCTGTTCTTTTTTCATCTCTTTAGGTATAGACCTTGTGGTGGTATTGCCAGGTTAAAGGGCATGCACACCTTAGTAACTTTTGAGGCACAGGTTCAAATTGTTTTCTAGAATGATTAGATCAATCGACTGCTCTACCAATAATGCACCACTGTGTCTGGTGGTCAATCTGATAGGCATGAGAAGAGACTCAGACTTGCAAAGAATCATATTTTTAAACAACATTATTCTTCTGCTGATTTATGATTCTGATTCATGGAATAATTCAAAGAATGAAAGGTGAGGACCACTCAAAGGGCAATGAAAAGGCTCATAATGGGTATATGAGCCGGTTGTAACTCATTACAAAGGATTACATGGAAGAAATAAAGGATATTATCAGGGATATATATGCCCAGGGGGAAAAAAAGAAGAAAGCAAGGAATACCCTCAAGTATGCTTCTTTGATATCCACACAATGTCAAAAAAAATAAAGTCAGCTTCCCAGAATGTCTAGTGGTTCCCCTATGGAGGATTTACAGAGACACATTTGACACAGAGTTAAACAAGGTAAGCAGACACTAAAAAAAATTCAATGGAGATAATCCCCATGTCACTGATGCCATGGATCTGTCCAGATATCTAAGCTGTCAAAGTTTATTAAAGTTATCTTGAGTTTTGATGGGGGAATAAATTCTGAAGTTTGAAGAGAGTACCAAGCTTAAAGATATAGCAGGAGAAGGTAGTGGGAACCAAGAAGAGGAAGGTTAGATTTGAACAGGCTGCTGGTCTATTTTTCCATGGGGAAAATAACTCACATATGTGTACTCTTCATCCTCTATCACTTCTTTATTTCCTCCTTTCTAGGATGATGATGGTGTTGGCAGGAAGAAGCAAAATGGGAAGATACTAGATTGAATTGTAGAGGCTACCTTGGAAAAGACCAGACTAGTTCAGACTGGGGAGTTAACCCCAGTAGGCTGGGTTTTGTAGTCTTCTAAACAAGTCCTGACATCATGTTGCAGGCACTGGCAATCTATGGTGCTAATGCAGAGATGATTTTCAATGGGCCCTGGGCAAAACTACAAAGAAGGCCAAGTTCTTTCCCAGCCCCTCCCATCTCTTTCCGCCTCTCCCTAGTTCCTTAAGTTCTGGAGTCCTCATGCTGGCCTCCCATATAACCCAGGATTCTAATTGCCAAAATACCCCATGTTTCAAGATGATCTTCCCTTTTCCTTTTTAATACACCCTCCTCACCTCCCCCTTCCAAAGTCCCTTTTCTTTAAGACACCTCAATTGTTGAATTATAATTGACAGTAAGATAGGAATGACTAATAGGCTTAGCTCTGCCAGCAGGTATTTTCAGTTCATAGGATCATGGATTTCAAGTTAGAAGGACCTTTCAAGGCCATCTAGTCCAGAAGTATCAAACATGGGGGCAGCATATGGCACTCAACATTCCTGAGAGTGGACTGAACCAAATTAAAATATAATTGGGAAATATTTCTCAAAATAAATTAAAATAAAATAAAATATACTAAAATAGATAAAATGTATAAAGAATACATTTAGTATGTAGTTTTCTAAGTCAATATGGAATCTGCAGGGATTTTTATGTATAATTTAGTGTTACCCATTTCTATTTGAATTTGTTGTTTAGTCATCGTTTCCTCTTTTGACCTCATTTGAGATTTTCTTGGCAAAGATACTGGAGTAGTTTGCTATTTGCTTCTCCATATATCTATTTCTAGATATAGGTATGCTTTTGTTATTATGTTGTTTCAGAAACGTTCAACTCTTTGTGATCCCATTTTGGGTTTTTTTTTGTTTGTTTGCCTTTTGGAGGGCAATTGGGGTTAGGTAACTTGCCCAAGGTCACACGGCTTGGTTTTTGTTTGTGTGGGCGCTAAGTGTCTGAGGCCGGATCTGAACTCAGGTCCTTCTTAATCCAGGGCTGGCACTTTACTCAATGTGCCACCTAGCTGCCCCATCGCATTTTGGGTTTTTCTTAGCAAAGATACTAGAATGATTTGCCCTTTCCTTCTCCAGCTTACTTTACAGATAAGGAAACTGAGGCAACCAGGGTTAAGTGACTGCTCAGGGTCACACAGCTAGTAAGTATCTGAGGTTGGATTTGAACTCATGTCTTCCTGACACCAGGGCCAGCACTCTATTCATTGAGCCACCTAGTTGACCAATTTGAATTTGGTCTAGTTTAAATCCTCCAATTTTTTTTAATTAAAAAAATTTTTTAAATTTTTTAAATTTTTATTTATTTATTTAAAGCAATTGGGGTTAAGTAACTTGCTCAGGGTTACACAGCTAGTCATTGTTTATGTGTGGGTGCTCATTTTCTGAGGCCAGATTTGATCCTGGGTCATCCCAACTCCAAGGCTGGCGCGCTTACTCACTCCGCCACCTAGCCACCCCTAAATCCTCCAATTTTATAGATGAGGTAATTGAGGCTAAGAGAAGTTAAACAGGCTGACTAGGGCCCAAACTTAGGTGCTCTAACTCAAAACCTAGTGTGTTTTCCATTGTATCCCACTGCCTCTGACTCTTTATAACATTATGACTAATATAGCAGGTATCCTTTATTCCAGAACAAAACTGTTCTGAACATGCAGAAATCCTATATGGGCAGCTTGTCCCTGTATGGCCAGTAGGTCTTCATTTGTAATAAGTATGACCAAGTGCTACAGTCAAGTCTCATGTCCTTCCTTGGACAGTAGTGACATATTAGGGATTGTTTTTTTTTTTTTTTTGAGGGCAATTGGGGTCAAGCAACCTGCCCAAGGTCACATGGCTAGGCCTTTCTGTTTGTGTGTGCTAATTGTCTGAGGCCAGATCTGAATTCAGGTCCCTCTGAATCCAGGGCCGGCTCTCTACTCACTGTGCCACCTAGCCGCCCTGGGGTTATTTTTTTAAATCTGGCTTCAATCAATATACCTTGTTCTAGTTCTAAGTAGTCCCTTTGCTAGAAAATGAGGGAAACTGGGAGAGAATTGGATGCTATTCTTTCTTGATCTTCTGCTCTCTTTTTCTTTGTTCATTTCCTCTTTTCCCTCCCCTCCACCATTGAACTCTTATGCAATAACCCTCAAACCTGTATTCTCTAGTTAGATGACCTTTATCTCTAAGCTAAATGGGGCCTAAATCAGTGGCCTAAAACAGAGTCACTAAACTGTACATCAGGATTCCTGTGGGCTGCATATTCACTTAAAAAGCCCACATATTAACATTATGTCTCATTGTATTTTTGTTAACTATTTTCCCATTACAGTTTAATCTAATTCAATCCCTCAGTCATGTTGTGAGCTGAAATTCATGCCCTATGTTTGACCCCTTTGACCTAAACCAAATTCATTAGCTTCCTTCCTAAACCTGCTCCTTCTCTGCTTCTGTTAATGGCACCATTATCTTTCTACTTACCTAGGTTCAAAACCTTGAGGTCATATTGGACTTTACTTTCTCCCAGAATTACCTTCCTAATATCCCTGACAAAGGTAACACAAAGCAGTTCTCAGCATTTTGGGTCTTGGGACCCCTTTGTACATTTAAAAATTATTAAGGAATCTCCCCCACACCTCCCAAGAACTTTATTTATGTGATTTATATCCCTTGAAACTTTGAGAACCTCTGTAGTAGTGGAGGCCTGGGAGGGAGGAGAAGACAGGTTCAGGTCTTGCCTCTGAACCATACCAGAGGTGTGACCTTGGGGGAGTCATATAACTTTTTAGTGCCTCAGAAAACTCTCTAATTCTATAAGTTTCAGAACAGGTCTCCCTGTATATTGGTAGAAGGAGTCTTATTTTCCTACACTGTGAAATCACAGATTTGGTTTAAAAATCATCATCAATCTAGATGAGACTCACCTTCCAGATAGTCTAGATTGTCACAATAGTCTCCTAATCAGCTGCCTAACCTCTTGTCTTTCCTACTTCATTTTACACATAACTGCCCCATGAATCGTTCTATTATATTACTCTAATCACTGCAAAAACCTTCAATGGTGCCCTATAGCCTATACTATAAAGTCCTTTGCCTGGCATTCAAAGTTGTTTGCAATCTGGACCCAACCTAATTTTCTAGTATTATTTTACAATCCTGCTTTCACATATTTCTAGGTCCTGGCCAAATTGGACTACCAACTTCCCTCCAAACAAGTCCTATGCACTTGATAGGAATCCTCCTCCATTGAATTCTCATAACACTTTCTTTTTTTTAAATTAAATTTTATTCCTTAATTAAGAGAAATCTATTTTTACTACCTCTTCCTTACCCCATTGGGGGAAAGAAGAAAAACAATTATTCCACAAATTAACATGTATATTCAAACAAAACAAATTCCCTCATTGGCTTTAAAAAAAAGTCCCATCCTACACCTTGAATCTATCATCTGTCAGCATGTGGATAGCATACTCCATCATTAGTTCTCTGGAATGGTAGATGGTCATTGTGTTAAAATACTTTTTTATGTGCTGATCCTACTCCAATTTGTGTTAGGATCAAAGGATTATAGCTACAGAGTCATTACTTTTATTACCTTTGGCAATTCAATTCAGGTTCATAGATCTGAAGCTGTAAGAGACCTCAGAGGCCATTCTGCAAGCCATATTTTTACAAATGAGTACACTGAGGCCCAGTGAGGTTGTTATGTGCCCAGGGTCATACAGGTAACAAGCATCAGTTGTAGAATTTGACCCCATACTCTGATTCCAGAGCCAATGGTTTTTCCACTATATCATTTATTCTCACTGTGTGTCATACACCTCCTTTATTAAAGTGTAAGCATTTTGAGGATAAGGACTCAATGTCTTCATCATTCTTTCTGTCTCTCTTGTTATTTTCTATCAGTGGCTCTGCTTGGTTTCAACTCCTCTGAACTTCATGTCCCAGTGTGCTGAGTAATTCCTGGACTTCTCCCAGTCTTTTCAACTTCCTTTTGAGTTCAGAGTGTAAGTTCCTTGGGGGGTGGGAATTATCATCTTCCTTATTTGTAGCCACAGGGCTTAGCACAGTGTCTGGTACATAGTAGGCACTTACTAAATGTTTATTGAATTGAGTTAGAAGCCTAATAAAGTGCTGTAGTTTTAGTAGCCACTTTATACACACACACACACACACACACACACACACACACATATGTGTTGAGATATTGGAGAAGGACCATGGCTTCCTCTGGTAGAGCAGATGCTCCCCCACTCCATTCTTACCCCCTTTGAAGGTTTGCATCCTAACCTTGGAAAGTTCTTTCCAAAGTCCCTACTTATAAACAATGCTCAATAAAATACCTCCTTTCTCGCCATTGACACCACTTTTGTACTGCCTTGCTCCAAACAATTGTCCTTTTCTTTCTCCTCTTCACTGCAGCAGTTAGCCAACCACTGTATTCCTGAGTACTAGGTTGGATTCCTGCCCAGAGTAGCAGGGGAGGGCACATCGGCTGCTTATTTCTTATACTCTGAGGCTCTATTGAATGAAGCAAGCTGATGCCCCCACCATAAACAAATATACTACACACAACACACAGGAAGACAGTGTTAATTTCAAGGTCTATTAGAAGCAGAAGGCAAAAGAAATAATGGCTAGTCGATGGAAGGGCCTAGAATTGGCAGGGTAGGAAATGCTATTCTCAAGCTTCTTGGAGATTTCAACAAACAATGGAAAATAAATAAATACCACCGATGATGATAAAAATGTACTTGACAGTGTACTTTTGAATGAGCACAGTGAGGTACTGATGTAGACACTGTGTGCCCATGGTTTTTTTTTTCACCATACTGTTCAGAACAGCTGATTGGGTCAGGTTCAGAATGAGCATTAGTGCATTCATGTAAAAGTGATTGGAATTCACAATGTACCCACCTAATACATTTATAACTTTTAGCAAGCCTCACTTCTGCATTCATTTTGGAGCTGCTTAAGGGAGATGGTCTGTGGTATCATATTTTCATTTGAAAGCAAGTGGGAAGACAAAAGCAAACAGGCCTTTTTGGCTATGAGAGGATGACCTTCCAAGTAAAGAATTTTGGTCGGTGCTTTCAACTTCGGAGGGGGATGAGGCAGGAGGGCTGTTTGTATCAGAAATGTAACATGGAGAAATGGTGGGGGGAGGGCTTCAGTATGCCTCCCCTTCTAGACTCCACATACTATTTTGAAAGATTCTGATTTCCTTGAGCCACTTTTCTTTTTAAAGCAGGAAAACATTATTGCTACCAGCTCTCTCTTTTTCTTCCTTAAACACTGGGCTGGCATGCCTGTGCATGCTTGAATGCTCTCACAGTTACATATAAACCTTAAAAGAGGCCCCCTTTCCCCCTACCCTGACTCATAGGTCCATACATGATATTGCCAGGGTTTAGAAAGGCTATGCACAATTCAAATGGCAGTTACATGCACTGTCAGACTTTTGGACTTAAGCATACACTTAATCCAAAGGAAAGGGGGAGGCAAGGTGCTAGAAGGAAGAGCCAAGGAAAATGAATGAAAGTGATCACTTAAAGAGAGAGGGGAGTCAAAGGAAGGTTTTCCCTAGATCTTTTGTGATTCATAATTCATAGGATCATATATGGAGAGCAGAAAGAAACTTCGGAGATCATTTAGTCCAATCCCCTCAATTTACAGATGTAGAAACTGAGACCCAGAAAGGTGAAGCATCTTGCCCCAGGTCACAGAGGTGATAAGAAATCATGGTAGGAATCAAACTCAATTCCTCTGTCTGCAAATGCAGCCCAGCACCCAGCCTCCATGGCCTTTGTACATATGGCTGATGGAGTGGGACTCAGTAGCCAACTCAGATTGCCTCCTTTGTCTTCATTCCCTTCTCGTTTTAGGCCCCCTGTTGCCCAAGTTGGTTTCTTGATCCTCCTCCTTTTTCCTCAAGGGCCTCTTCAGCAAGCCACATTAAAGGTAGCCCAGCAGGACAATATCTCAATACGTTTGCTTTGTAGAAATCTCCTCCAGGAACAGTAAAAAAAAAAAAATGAGAGGATCTCCTCAGCACAGGCTTACCTGTGGAGAGTGCTTCTTTCCTGAAGTGGAGATTAAATAATAGTTAAGTACAAACAGCAGACCTGGGGAAAATAGCTTCTGATTAATGTTATGATTCCTCCTGCCCTTTAAGAATGAGTAGTAGCATGACCTTCCTGACAGGGTGCATATCCAGAGGATCTGAATTTCTTGTTTGGAATGATCATTTGTAGTTTTCTTCTACCCTTTTCTCAGATGGGTGTGTTTAAACTATCCCTGACTAGTAACTAGGCTTTTTTTTTTTTGCCTTGGGAAAGAAAAGGGAAGGCGGACTCAAGGTGGAATGTCAGAAATAATTAGAAGAGAGAAGAGTGCAAACCCTTCCCTCCTCCCAGCTCCCAGCAGTATCCCAACTCTGTCCCCAGGACACGTGCACAATATGTGCAATCTTGGAAGCTAGAGTCTAAAGAGAGCTCTGGGTGAGCAGGCAAGACTCACCTCTGCATGACAAAGGCAGATCTGGAGGGAGGCTGTGCCAATTCAACTCCCACCCATTGACACTTGAAAGCAGGCCTTCAAGGTAAATTACCACAGAGCCAAGAGAAGGCAACCTTTAAATAGCCTGCATAGAGCAAGAAGATGCCTATGCTACCTTGTCACCCCTAGGACTGAGTTTATCTGCACCCATACAAGGCTTATAGGGTTGGGTTAGGAAAGCCAGTTTCTATGTCTTTGATACAGGAAGATTAGAGATGGCCCTTCTCTTTTATCTTCCTCTTTCACCTTCAACATAAGCTTCCTAGGGGAGCAAGTCTGCAGGTGGAGATAATGAAAAAACAAATAGCCCTCTTGGAATTTGGCTCTTGCTTTTAGTTATAAAGGCTGCAGCTATAGTCTAGGGGTAGATGGCCTAAGGGTCAGAGAGGTTTTGAGATGCCTATGAGTTCATGCCTGTGGTCACATAGCTGGTAAGTGCCATAAGTGGCTTGTGAAGCTCGGTATTTCTAACTCTAAATCCTTGACTAGCCACTATGCTACACTGTTGTTACCTAAATCTGCACCAAGCGAAGATTCTTTAGAAAAATGAATCAATTTCCATATTTGGTAATGAAAATGTGAAGTCTCATAGAATAGAAATAAAGTGCCCTAAATAAATAAAGTCCTAATTCAAGGACTAAAATTATGCTAGAAACCTATGAACACTGCCCTCTCATTTCAACTACACCCCCCCAACATACACATTCCCCCTGCCCCATATTTTCTTATCCTCCTTTAGGAATTATTTCAAAGTCTTTCAGTAAAGAGGGCAATTGAAATTTTAGGGTCATCCTTCATCTTTGGCACTACTCTTCATGGTGTAGTGTAAAGAAGACTAAACTAAGAAGCTGAGGCTTGGGTTTTGCTATTATTTACTTTTATGACTTTGGATCTGAAAGGGACGTAAGAGATCATTTAGTCCAACCTAAAATGGGAAATGAACACCCAGAGACAGGAGTGACTTGCCCAAGGTCATTTAGTTAATAAGTAGCAGATCCGAAATTCAAGGCCAGTTCCTCTGATTCCAGAACAAATACTATTCCAACTTGTGATTTATTAACAATGAAAAGTTTAACCCCATGCAAAAAAAAAAGATTTTGTAATTAATTTTAAAAAATTTCAAGACATTGCAAGATAGGTACTATTCTATAATGCTTGTCATTTATTAAATATTGAGACAGGCCATGCAAAGTCATGCAAAAAGCAAAGGACTTGTTCACAATTGTATTATTATTGATAGGATCCTCTTCAAATAAGGAGGACTAAAACCCATGTTTTAACTTGGTGTAGTTGACAGTCTGACAATAAAAGAGTACATTGAGCAGAGGAAAGTTGACTATGGATTTGAACATTTGTACCTTTCCCAGAACTGACAAGGAAAGGGAGGAGGTGATTTGGCAGATGTTAATTAATGGGTTGGCCATGCTGGAGGAAGTGGTATGTGAAAATTCTTGGCAGTGACAGTGAAGAACAAAGTGATGGTATAGTAAATTCATGGAGTAGTGAAGGAACTGTGGGTGGAGGTGGGATAAGAGTGACAAATGTTTGATTATGGTAGGTCTTTTTTAAAAAAATTTTTTGAGCATTGATAATAGTATTTATATATATTTGAAACACTTAATTTTAAGACCTCGAATTTCAGATCCATTCCCTTCCTCCCTTGCCACCCATTCCCTCTGGGAAAATAAGTAATTCAGTATGTGTTGTACATGTATAGCTATGCAAAATATTACCATAGTAGATATATTGGACAAGGCTGCTTATAATTCCCTCGCACCCATCCCACCCCCCACCTGGTCCATTCCCTACTTGAACCTGTCCCTCTTCTATATTGGGTACTTCCAACCTCCCCTCCCCCCAAGAATGCCCTCTCATCCATCATCCCTCCTCTCATCTCCCTTCCCCCAATTCTGCTGCAGGTTGAGATATCCCATTTAGTATGTATGTCATTCTCTCCCTGAACCAAATTCAATGAGAATGTGGTTTTGCCTTTATGCCTTCCTATTCTTCCCCTCCCCTGTAGCCACTTCCACTTGCTTCTTCTACATGAGATAGTTTACCCTATCCTGTCTCTCCCCATCTCCTCTTGTCACTTTCCTCTCTCACCTCATAATTTCACTCCTTAAGTATCATCCCTTCCCAACAAATTCAACCTATGCCCTCTATTCATGTATAATTGTAAACATATATACACACATTCATATATGTATTCAAATGACCATATACCCTTCTTCCATTATTTTCATACTGAGAGAGGTTTCATCAGTCACGGTTATTGTTTTTCCATGTAGGAATGTAAATAGTTCAACTTTGATAAGTTCCTTTTGATTTCTTTTCCCTGATTACCTTCTCATGCATCTGTTGCTTCTTGTGTCTGGATGTCAAATTTTCTATTCAATTCTGGTTTTTTCCTCAAGAATGCTTGAAAGTCCTCTATTCCACTGAATGACCATATTTTCCCCTGAAACAAAATACTCAGTTTTGCAGGGTAGGTGACCTTTGGGTTCAGTCCCAGCTCTTTTGCCCTCTGGAATATCATATTCCATGCCCTTCAATCCCTCAGTGTAGTAGCTGCCAGGTACTGGGCTATTCTTACTGTGTTTCCACAATATTGAAATTGTTTCTTTCTGGCTGCTTGTAGTATTTTCTCCTTGATCTGGGGATTCTGGAACCTGGCTATAATATTCCTGGGAGTTTTTTTTTTAGGATCTTTTTCAGGAGGTGATCGGTGGATTCTTGCAACCTCTATTTTGCCCTCTGGGTCTAAAACATCAGGGCAATTTTCCTTAAGAATTTCTTGAAGGATGATTTCTAGGTTCTTTCTTTGGTCATGGCTTTCAGGTAGTCCAATAATTTTAAAATAGTCTCTCCTCGATCTATTTTCCAGGTCAGTGGTTTTTCCCATGAGATATTTCACATTGCCTTCTGTTCTTTCATTTGTTTGGATCTGCTTAACAGCATCTTGATTTCTCATAAAGTCATAAGTTTCCATTTGCTCCAGTCTAACTCTGAAGGAATGAATCTCCTCAGTGAGCTTTTGAGATTCTTTTTCCACCTGGCAAATTCAACTTTTTAAGGCATTCTTCTCCTCATTGCCCTTTTGGGCCTCCTTTGCCATTTGAGTTAGTCTATTTTTTAAGGTGTTGTTTTCCTCAGTCAGGCTGTTGACCCTCATTTCATACTTTTCCTGCATCCTTCTCATTTCTCTTCCCAATTTTTCCTCCACTTCTCTTATTTGATTTTTACAGTCCTTCTTAAGGTCCTCTATGGCCTGTAACCCACTCATATTTTCCTTTGGGGCTTTTGGAGGAGGATTTCTGATCTCATAATCCTCTTCCTGTCCTATGTTTCGATCTTCTTTGCCCCCAAAATAGGAGTCTAAGGTTGCATTTTTCTGTTTATTTTGTTTCCTTTGCCTTGACGTGTTGCCACTTAATTACTTGACTTTTGGGCTTGTTGCCACAGTAGGACTCTGCCACCAGACAGGAAAGCTTTTGTCCCGAATGTTGGGGTCTTCACAGCTTTCTGGCAAGCTGGATACCCACCCCAGATCACAATCCAGATCCAGGGAGGTTAAAGTAAGAGCCATTAACTCCCAAGACTGATTGCTGGATCTCCCTACAGTTTGCAGGCCAGGAGCTGGAGTTGCCACTGAAAACTACAAAATGGCATGTCTCCTCAGTGGCTTCTAGCCCCCAGGGGAGGAAACCGACACATTCCCCAAATACTGGTCCCAAAGTCCATAGGGCACTAACCTCTCACTTTGTCCAAGGCATATCTGAGTTGATAATTCTGGAATCACCACAGATGCTGGTGTTCTGGGGTCCTTCCAGCTGGCTGCTGGCCCGGCCGCCCTGGGGCTAAAACTGCGGCTCACGTGGACCTGGGCTCGGCTCTCTGTGAGCTGCGTGCTGCCAGGTCCCAGACCGCTGTGCTGGTCCTTCCTGCAGGGCTGCTGGGCTGTCCTCAGCGGGAGGTTAGCTTCTCTGTGCCGTTCTGGGGCTCCAGAAGTTGTTCAGAGTCCCCTTTTATGTAGTTTGGAGGTTATCTCACCATAGGTCTTTTTGGAAGACTTTGAGGGCAAAGACATGTATGGATTTAATGCAGAGAGAGCTCAAAGAATTGATTAGGGATGGGAAAACATGTTAAAAATGACAGAATATATATTCTCAAGTACATATGGAAAGAGGGGAATGAGAAACTAGAAAAGTTGGGAAGAAAGCAGAGTCTACTCTTAATTTTCCCAATGATCAAAATTAATCTTAATTATTGGTAAATATTGCTTGTGTTAATTGATTGAAACATATTTCAATGGATCCTTCCTATAATGATGAAAGATAGTCAACAAGCATTTGTTAAGTGCTTTTTATGAGCCAGGTGCTGTGCTAAGATTTCAGAGAAAGGCAAAAAAATAGCCCCTGGTCTCAAGGAGATTACACTCTAATGGGGGAATGATATAGATCACAACCCATCATGTCTTCTCAATCCATGTGACTCACTTCTTTATTTTCCCATAAATGTTCCATGTAACATCTACTTTGGAAAGTTTATACTGGGTCCTTGAACTTGTGCAACACTTGGGATGTCCATCTCTTAACTTTTGCTCTTAATAGAACTGATCTACCTTCTTTCCCAATTTTACATTTCTTGCATGATATGTTTACATGTATGTATATATACATATATATATATATATATATAACTACATAAAATATTTACTTGCATACAATCTTGAATGTTGTGTCTCTCATGCCACCCTGTATCTTTCCATGGAACTTTGTTTGATTCTTCAGAGATTATGCTGTTCAATGATTCTCAATCATATAGCATCACAGGGAGAATATTGATATTAAAAAAGATGGGCTTTTTGCATTAGAGATCAACTTGGGATCATTGAAAGCACTGAACAGTTTTCTAAATGAAATTGAGCTTGCTTTCTTCCTTCAATTCTGAGCTCAACTTATTGTGCATTTTCAAGACCCACTTGGAAAATCTATGTGTAAGTATGAACTAGCTCAATGGGCTTCCCTTTTAACAGCATGACATAGGTTAGATAGTAGTTGTTCTTCATAGATATGGTGATTTTCCTGTGTGGAAAGTGAAGATAAACCTTTTTGAATGGTCCTCAGTCTCATGGAGGAGCCTCAGCAGTATCCTTAGGCTTGTTATAATCTGTACAATGTGATCTGCAAGCAGGAGAATCCAGAAGTGATCACTGTCTATTGGAAAAGTCCCCTTTCCGTTAGGACTCTGCATAGGACATGCTTGATGATAGGATCAAACCCTTTTGGTGAACATATATCTCACTATTTCATGACTCATTTAATGTTGATAATCAGAGAAGCTTTGAAAATAGTTATCTCTGGTTGCATCTATGGAGGCATCTTGTATGATCTTAACAAATGCATGAGAGACAACTTGTTGGAAGAGAGCCCTCAAGGCTGGTTTTTGCTCTATTGAGTCCAATGTTCTCTTTAACTATAGTCTACAAGCAGTATATACAATGGGATTCCATGTTCTTTTATGCTTTGCAGTCAGTTGTGGGACTGTGAAAATGTGATTTGCTATAGAGAATCTCTTAAAAAAAGCTGCCTCTATCTAGCTCTTCTCCTATGTAATCAAGGGAATCCTCAATATACACATAGCTCATTTCCATAAAGATTTTATAGAGATGAGAAAGTAAGCATATGGTCAGTAGTTACTGATTTCCTCTTGTTCATCTTTTCTGGGTAATACTTCCATCTGTGTGTTTACCCCCTCTCCCCCAAATGTTTGGTATCTTTCCCTCTTTTAAATATCTTAAAAATTGGTATTCATCAATGTTTTAAAAACTCTATTACCTTCAGTAATGTGTTCTTGTTCTGGTCCTGTTGCTGTTCTTAAGTAACAATAGCCAATGGCCAGTATTTAAATAGCTCAATAATGCTTATAAAGGGCTTTATATATGTAATCTCATCTGATTCTCACAATACTGTGAGGTAGATACTATAATTATCACTGTTTTACAGATGAGGAAACTAAGGCTGAGAGAGGTGAAATAATTTGCCTAACTAATAAATGTCTTAGGTGGTATTTGAACTCAGGTCTTCTTGACATGGGGCAGCTAGGTGGCACATTGAAGAGCACCAGCCTGGACTTAGAAAGACCTAGGTTCAAATCTGGCCTCAGACACTTCCTAGTTGTGTCACCCTGGGCAAGTCACTTAAGCTCTTTTTGCCTTTATCCATTGGAGAAGGAAATGGCAAACTACTCCAGTATCTTTGCTAAGAGGACCCCAAACGGGGTCAGAAAGAGTCAGACATGACTGAAAAACCACTCAACAACAACTTCCTGATTCTAAGTCTACCATTATGCTACCTATCTTCTGTAGTGCATTTCCAGTTTCTTATACAGAATTTGAGGTGCTATAGAGAAGTAGACATAGGCATATGCATTAGTAGTTATTGGTGTTCTCTCTACTGCTTTATTTTGTTAATAATAATCCTTTTCTTATTGAGATTATTGCCTACTCTGCTTAATTAAGCCCTTTGTTGTTTATGTCTAAGCTTGTTCAGAACAGTTTAAAAAAATCTTGGAAGAGAAGATATGTAAACTAAAACACCTAATTACTTAATTATGTATCTTATGGGATAAGGAGAGGCAGAATGGAATGGTGGGTAGAGTGCCTGGGCCTCAAAGAAAGGAAGACTGACCAATGATATATACTGGCTATGTGACACTGGGTAAGTCACTTAACCTTTCAATGCCCTAGGCAACTTTAGTACTATTTAGGGAGAGAATAGTTACTTATCTGCATTGGTGGATGGAAAGTTCTCATCACAAATTTCTTACACCAATGAAATCACAGACATAGACTAAAAAAATAAAAAGGAGATGGAGTAGTTTTGTAATAGTTTCAGACTAGAGCTTTGTTGAAATCAGAGAGAGGCAGCCGCACCTTCCCAGCAATGAAGTAAGGAGATGGGGAGAATTTTGAGCTTTTTAGTTCCTCCAATGTTTGAATTTCACAATGTGACTTATTTTGTCATTTATGTTGATTACAATTATAATATAATATAATATAATATAATATAATATAATATAATATAATATAATATAATATAATATAATATAATATAATATAATATAATATAATATAAATATAATTATAATCTATCTTTCCCTACAGGAAAATAGAAGGGATGGGGATAAGGCGGGGGGGCAGTGTTAGAAGGGACGGCAGATTAGAGGAAATCTACTGATTTCTACATGGCTTATGTTGATTATAAATTATTGTGGTGTAGTGGCTAGGTCCCACCTAGAAGCAAGGAAAATGGACTTTGGTTGAAGTCCTGCCTTTGACACACTGTCCAAGTGATCCTGGGAAAGTCAAATTATTTCTCAGTGCTCTAGTTCAGATTCTTCAAACTCTAGGCCCATTGGTCATGCCCAGAACCAGATTCAATGTAACTGGGAATTAAAAAAAAAAATAATATAAATGTGGGGTGGCTAGGTGGTGCAGTGAGTAGAGCGTCGGCCCTGGAGTCAGAAGGACCTGAGTTCGGATCCGGCCTCAGACACTTAACGCAAAGAAACAAAAACCTAGCCGTGTGACCTTGGGCAAGTTACTTAACCCCAATTGCCCTCCAAAAAAAAAAAAGCAAAAAAAAAATAACACAAACCTTTTCTTCTTTATCAATTAATTTATTTTTAGTTTTTAGCATTTACTTCCACAAGATTTTGAGTTCCAAAGTTTCCCCTCATCTCTCCCCTTTCCCACCCCAAGACACATGAATTCTGATCGCCCTTTCCCCCAATCTGCCCTCCCTTCTAATACTGCCCCCGCATTATCCCCATCCCTTCTATTTTCCTGTAGGGAAAGATAGATTTCTATACTGCATTGCCTATACATCATATTTTCCTGTAACTGGGAAGTTTTAGCAAAATAAATAAAAATATAATACAATATAGAAAATGTTAATTTGTGGTTTTTAAAGTCAGTATGCAGCCATTTGCCTTGGAGTTTGACATTACTGCTCTATTCAACTCTTTAAGACTCTGGAAGAAAAAGTGTCAACTCGGGTAAGTAGTAGGTTTTCTCACTGAGCCTTCCTTTGTATGCCAATGAAACCATACTCGCTTGTTTTATGAATCATTAGATCATTAGAAATATATTTTAAAATGTAAGTATGAAAATATATCTTAAAGCCAAATATAACATTAAAAAACCTAAAATTTTGTTTTCTCTATTACTAAAAATTATTAATATACACACACACACACACACACATATATATATATGCACACACACACACATATATATATATATATGATTGAGTTGATGGTGGTTAAAATAGCTAGAAATTCAGAATATGGGAAAGAAATTTTGTATTAACATGTTTAGTGGTTTTCTAATCAAAACTTCTCATTTTTTTTAGTATTTGTTGATAATTTAGATGAAGGTGAGAATAATAATAGCTGACACATAATGCTTTAAAGTTTACAAAGCATGTTACATGTATTATCCTGTTTAATCCTCATAACAACCTTCAAGGTACATATTAAAGGTGTCATTAGCCCCATTTTACAGATGAGAAAACTGAAGCTTGTAGAGGTTAAGTGGCTTGCCTAAAGACACATAGTTAGCAAGTATCAGAAGCAGTATTTCAACCCAAACATTGGACTCTAAGTCTAGTCTCTAGTCAGACCTCCACAGAAAAGACTCAAGGTCAGAAGATCAGGGAAGGAATAAGCATTTATTTAGCGCCTATTTACTATGTTCCAGACACTGTGCTAAGCACTTTTAACAAATTTGATCTCATTTGATCCTTTCAACAACCCTTTGAGGTAGGTGTTATTATTATTCCCATTTTATACTTGAGGAAACTGAGGCAAACAAAGGTTAAATAACTTGTCTGGGGTCACCCAGCTGATCAACGTCTGAGGCTGAATTTGAGCTCATCTTTATTATCCCAGGCACAAAATTCCATCTACCATATCACCAACTACCTCAAAGGTAGATACTAGAGGTAATAGGAAATGAAAATAGTTATTTATTGGGCAAGTTAGCAGAAGTGAAGGTGAAAGGAGGCTCTTTCTTCTTATTCAACATGAGGTGATCTTGAAATTTTCAGGAAAAGGAATATTTGAGAAGCAAAAGAAATGAACTTGCTAGGGGGAAATAGTATTGCTGAGGAAATGGCTCACAAGTCTATGTATGTCATTTTATATCATGTGTCATTTGGCAAATCACTTTTATGCTTGATAAATGCAATCTATACATCAATAACACTGGCGGTAACAGCACCCATGCTAAGGTCTTGATCGTGCCCTGCACTCACACTTTATTCCAACTGTTGATATTGGACACCATAGCAGTAAGGAAAGAAACAGAGTTAATGATTGGAAAGAATGCTATCCAACTGTTTGCTCAGGACAAATATGGTCTTGCATTTCAGGTCCTTCCCTGTCAGTCTACAGAATCACAGGCAAGAGTAAGAACAAACCAACCAAAATGTAACTACCAAGGCAATTCTTTATAAACGGATTTGTATGTATGCCAAACTTTCTGAGAAGTCAATTGAAAGAAGAAAAAAAGGCAGTATGGTGAAACAGGGAAGAATTTCAGAATGTTAGACCTGGAATAGGCCTCATCCAATCCAACCTTATCATTTGACAGATGAAAATGAGTCTTGAAAAGGTTAAGTGACTTATAGAGTATTAGATCTGGAAGGGACCTTGGACATCATTTAATGGCGATGATAATGATGATGACAATAGCTAACATTAATGTGGGCAACTAAGTGACATAGTGGATAGAGGGCTGGGCCTGCAGTCAGGAACACCTGAGTTCAGATCTGATCTCAGATACTTACTAGCTGGGTGAGTCATGTAACCCTGTTTGTCTCAGTTTCCTCATCTGTAAAATGAGCTGGAGAAGGAAATAGCAAACCACTCTAATATCTCTACCAAAAAAAAAAAAACAAAAAACAACAACTCCAAATGGGATCATGAGGAATTGGACATGACTGAACAATATTAACATTTATTTAGTGCTAACTGTGTAAGGTACTATGCTGAACTCTTTACAGTTATCTTATTTGGTCTGGGGAGGTAAATGCTATTAATATCTCCATTTTACAGATAAGGAAATTAAAGTTAACAGAAATTAAGTGACTTGTCCATTGTTGTAAGGCTAGCAAATGTCTGAGACTGGATTTGAAATCAGGTCGTGTTGACACCAGGCCTGGAACTTTAGCCATTGCATCTAGTCCTACCCATTAATTTCATAGATGAAGAGACAGGTTTAGCAGGATAAAGGTACTTGCTCAAGATTGCACTTGCTAGAATGTTAGCCAAGACTCAGAAGCAAATCTAGAGAAGCTGATTTTGGCTCAATATAAGGAAAAAGTTTCCCAAAAATTAGCGTAGTCCAAAAGTAGATTTCATTGTCTCAGCAAATAGTGAATCACTGGATATCTTCAAGCAGACCATTTGTCTGAAATGCTGTAAAGAAGATTCCTGTTTAGATATTACTAGATGGACTAGGTTACCTCTGACATCCCTTGTAATTCAGATATCCTGTAATTCTGTGATTTCCTAACCTCTAGACGTACTGTTTGTTGTACCATTTAATATATTCTCTGAACATTTACCTCTTACTCTCTCTTCTATGTTGTTGTTCTAATCTTAAGGCCTCATAATAATGTTGTCATGTCAACCAGACAAGTATGGTTGAAGTAACTATTACATTGAATATTCTTTTTCTAAAAAAATAGGTTTTTATTAAGTTATTTTTTTTTACATTGCCTAGATTTCCCCCCGTCCCTTCTATATAACAAAGACTTTTTTTAAATGAAAAAGAAAAGAAAAAAAAGTTAGAACCATCAAAACCTCTCAATACATTGAAACATCTAATATCCTGCTATATTTCATGCCTGTGGAGTCACCTCCTAACCTTTGCACATGAGAGGGAGAGAGAGATCAGAGGAGAACTAGTGTCTTCTCATATATTTTTTATTTTTTTGGGGGCCAAAATTATTTTTTTAAATAATGTTTTATCCCCCTCCCCAATTACATCTACAAACAATTTTTATTTTAAAAAATTTGAATTACTAATTTTCTTTCTTCCTCTCTCCCTGTCACCTTCCCTGAGATGGTAAGCAATTTGATATAGATTATGCATATGCAATTCTACAAAACATATTTCCATGGTAGTCATGTTATGATAAGACAGACTAAAAGAAAGAAATACATAAAAGAACAAAGTGAAAAATAGTGTGCTTCAATCTGTATTCAGATTCCATCAGTTCTTTCTCTGGCAGTGGAAAGCATTTTTCATTATGAGGCCTTTTGAATTGTCATGGTTCGTTGTATTGCTGGGAATGGCTAAGTCATTCATAGCTGATCATTGTATAATATTGTTATTACTGTGCAATGTTCTTCTGGTTCTGCTCATTTCACTTTCCATCAGTTCAGTTAAGTCTTTTTAGGGCCAAACTTATTCTTTATAATTTTAAAGAACTCATCTTCAGTGTTTTGTGGTGGTTTTTTTTTTTATTTATATTGATATAGTCATTGTGTATACTGTTTTGGGGGCTCTGTTTGTTTTATTTTGTATCAGCTCATATATATCCTTCTATGCTTCTCTATTTATTGTTTGTCTTTTCTCTTAATACAATGATATTGCATTATATTTACATACATAATTTATCTAGTACTGAATTGATGGGAATTTACTTTGTTTCAATTCTTTGCTAGTATAAAAAGTGTTTCAATGAATATTTTGGGGTATATGAGTACTTTCTTTTTGTTCATGACATCCTTGGGGTTTGCATGTCTAGCAGTGGAATTTTTGGGTCAAAGGTTATAGACATTTTAGTCACCTTATTTGCATAAGTCCAAATTGCTTTACAGAATGTGTGTATGAATTTGTATTTCTACCAGCAGTACGTTAGTATAGTTGTGTTTTCACACTGCTCTTCTAACTGTGATTATTTCCACCCTTTTCCCACCCATTATTGATAATGGATTGGCTATGAGGTCAAACCTCAGTGTTGTTTTTATATGCATTTTTCTTCTTCTTAGTAATTTCAAACTTTCATTTGGCTATTAATTATTAGTGATTCTTTTGAGAACTGTTCATCTTTTGACCACTTATCTCTTGGGGAATGGCTGTTTATTTCTGCTAGTTGTCTATATAGCTTAGATACTAAACTCTTATCAGAAATATTTGATACCAAGAATCCCCCCCCTCCCAATCAACTGTTTCTCTTATTATCTTAGATGAATTAATCTTGTTTGTGCAAATATTTTTTATTTACATGTAGTCAAAATTATCTGCCTTATCTCTTATAATTACCCCTATACCTTATTTAACTAAGAATTCATCTCCTACTTGTAGCTATGCAAGGTATAAATTCTGTTTCTCTTCTAAGTTTTTGTGGTATAATCTTTAACAATTAGCTAATGTATCGTTTTGAACTTAGTGAGGAGTATGTTGTAAGATATTGATTTAAGCCTGATTTCTGCCAAAACTGTTTTCTAGTTTCCCCCAAAGTTCTTCTCAAACAAGGAGTTCTTTCTTGGGTAATTTATGCTTTTAGGTTTATTGAACACTGGGTTATTGAATTTCATTATTTCTGATTCTTTCTTGTTTAGTCTATTCTTTTGACCCACTTTTCCTTTTTTTCCTTAAACTAGTCCCAAATGGGTTTGGTGATTTAATGATGTGAGATCTGCCTTTCTATTCTATATTCTGCCCCTCCCTAACCCCCCAGTGATTGCTATTATTACTTTATCTAGATCTGTAAATTATCCTTTTAGTATTTTAATTAGCATAACATTAAATCTGTAAGTTTACTTCAGTAGTACTATAATGCTACCAAATGAAATCTGTTCCTACTCTAGAGCTATGACTTTTTTGTCCTCACTTCGCTCTGTTGCCTCATTTGTAAATGGGGATAAGAGGGTAACTGGATCCTCTTCTGAGCATGTGCAAAGTTGTTCTTCCTGGCTGCTTCTGGCCATCTATGATTTAGCACTGAAAGATCTGGAACACTAAGATCATGAGGCAATCTCCTTATTGGCCTCTGAGTAGGAAGAACTAACAACAGTGACTATTTAAAAGAGAGTGACCCCACTTTCAGTACTCCCTTCTCTTTGGGCTGCTGATTGTGTCAGAATTGTTTAGAGATGTAAGGTACCCTTACCTGGCTGCCATGTGTCAATGAACACATAGTATCCAAAGCAATGTCCTGCTGTGACAAGTCTAAGCCTGGGTTTGGGGCTGCCTTTTTTGTGTTTGTTTGCTTGTTTTCCCCCTAATTTTAGGTGAATGAGTATCTATACCACAATCTATACCAACTTTGTGTATTCATGAGATCTAGAGGTCCTTAGTCCTTTTGGTCAGAGCTGACTGGCAGCAAGGAGAGGAGTCCCCAGCAGCTACTTCTCAAGCCTGGCCCATTTGACCAAAAGACATTTACCAGGAATTGTTTGGACAGTACAGAGTCAAAATGAAATGTCAAATGTCTATTTGTTATTCATACAAACTGCTTTATATTTTGATAAGGTTTAAGTAGGAGGCTCTCAAGAGCATAATTATACACATTAAGTTATACAATGCTCTCTTAAATATTTTTTTGTAAATGCATTTTGTAAGTCTTTTAGAATTTCTTTGGTGTCTAGGAAAGAAGTATCAGTCCCATACCTGATTTGCCATTTTTAATTGAGTGTGTTTTTAACTGCTCCCTTTGGAGAGACCCAAATGAGCCAAAAATCTAAGTCTCAAGCAATTTTTCCTCAAGGCACTTGAGTGGGGTTATTATGAGTCAAAGAGGGTTAGAAAAGTGAGCCTAACCCTTTATTAAAGACCAGGGTCCTCTAAGGCTGACCTCAGTATAAACCATGTGTAGGCCCATAATTCTTTTTTTTTCTTCTTTTTTTGGAGGGGGGAGGGCAGGGCAATTGGGGTTAAGGGCCTTGCCCAAGGTCACATGGCCAGTAAGTGTTAAACGTCTGATGCCGGATTTAAACTCAGGTCCTTCTGACTTCAGGGCCGGTGCTCTATTCACTGCACCACCTAGCTGCGCCTTAGGCCCATAATTCTTTAGGGAGAAAGAAGTGAGTATAGTATCCAAACCTCCGGATCCTGCAGCCAATATTATTGTTAAAATTTTAATATTTAATTTAAATAATATTTAATACTATTTGTAATGTAGTCATGATTATTATATTATTATTATTATTATTATTAGAGGATCCAAAAAAAGCCATGTGGAAGAAGGGGCCATTTTCTGCTCTGCAGTTGGAGTGGGCCTACAGTTATATCCTATCAATCTTTAAGAGAGTTAAGCTTCTTATTTGATTTATTTTCAAAATATTCCTTTGAGGTAGGAAGACTGCCACTTATTATTAGTCCCTGCTTAGAGCTAAAGCAACTGCAGTGCACAGGGGTTAAGATGTCCATTGTTGGAGGGCAGACCAACCAGGATGACCAGCTTTGGAGACCTGCGGCACACTGAATATTTTCTTCTGTCTGTACTTGAGTTGTTTGCTTAGCAAAAAGCACTCCATCCCCCTTCCCCACATGCAAATTTTAACACTGTCTCTGATACACTGTATAGCTACTGTACCTTGACTTTCAATTATATTAAATCCTATTATAATCACTTTCTTAAAACAAATCCTCTTTAACACCTGAAAGGCTCAGCTCCCATGGGTGTAGTGTGATGTTCTTGAAATAAAAACAAACAAACAAACTAAAAAACAAAAAACCCCAAACCAAGAATCTTAGTGGAAATGCAATAGTTGTTTCATGTGCTTTGAAAACGAGCCTGGCATAAGGGCTTTACACATGTAGTTTACATTCAAATCTAGTATTGAAGGAGGAAAAGCTATTCTAAGCCACCCAAATCTGGCTTGACCTATAAGCCAGCTGCCTTTGGCACAGCACATTTGAATCAATGTGTTATCATGCTAAAATATGTTCTAGGAAGAAGCCATTACTACCAAAAACTGGGCCCGGAATTCCTGATTAGTGTCATTACCATGATTATTATAGATTGGTATGTTCTCCATCAGTGTGGAGCAAGAACACATTTGATAAAGGTCCCTGGTTATTGTCTACTTGGTTTTAATTTTTATTAGTATAATATCTAGGGGGATCAGGATGGAATGACTTGTTTATTTTTGTTTTTCTTAGGTGCCTGCTTTAAATTTACTTACAACTCTAATGGCAGCTGGAACTAGACAATTTTTGGATGAATAGTTTTACTTCCTAAAATATACATTGTTCCAAAATCCAAATAGAATGTACCATCAATAAACACTACAGACCCTGAAATTATCCTGAGCTTAGGAAACGAGCTTTCTATTTTATTTTCTTTAGTCTACTCTAAAAGAGTGATGTCAAGTTATCTGATTCAGCTTAACAAGTATTTATTAATACCTATTATGTATCAGGCACTGTGTCATTAGTCCTTGCCCCCAAGAAGCTTATATTTTTACTCGGGAGAGAGGGGGGACATTAGCTGTGTGGTCACTGATGTCACTTATGAGCCTCAGTTTCCCCAGATGAAAGATGACAGTGTGGTTGTAAATACAAAAGTACCACAAATTGGCATATAAATGTGAGATATTATAAGGGGTCAGGATAGACCTGAAGGTTGTCATTTCTCTAATTTGATTCTTTCATCTTTATATGCAAGAGTGAGAAACATGTTTCCCATTGATCTGTTAATTTAGCATTTACTCCATATGGTCTGCTCTGCATAGCTGGATATGACTTTGAGCCACTCATCTTCCTGTATTACATATCATGGAATAGAGCTAGTTAGACATCATAGTGAATAGAATGATGGACACGGAGTTAGGAAGACCTGAGTTTGAATCCTGTTTCAGAACTTTTTGAACTCTGTGACACTTAACAAATCCCTTAACCTTTCTGGGTCTCAATTTCCTAACCTTTAAAATGATGGGACTAGACTCATTTTCTCTTCCAACTCCAAATCTATGATCTGAGGAAATAAGTAGGAACCCTAACAGCAGTGAAGTTTCTTCAGTTTGAAGTCATACTATTTTTATCCCTCCCCACCCCCCTCTCTGGCAGATGCTTCCCCTCCCTGGCAGATGCTTCCAGTGGACTTATGAATTTGATCTTAAGGATTGATAGCCTTTTGTTGATTTCTTGGCAGGGAGAATGTTTCCCCAATTAATCAAATTCTGACCCAAATCTCACTTCATCCCACATGTACTTAGAGATCTATCTCTGTCCTTTATTATTCTGTCATTGTCTTAGAAAACACACACACGTGTATACACACCCCTCTGCAATTACATGTCAATCAGATGGCTGAGTAGTTACATTTTTTTCTTGCTTGTTTTATATTTTTACCTGTGATTGCCAGGTTATGAGTCACACCTTTAAGAGAGGGAGTTTTCCCCTCTTTTGGATTAATTTCCCCCATTTCCTATTACTCCTTTCAGGGCTAGGGGTTGGGGTCCCTATGATTTAAGTCCCCACCTGGGTGTCCAGTTCCCCTGGCATAACCTTGTGCTGGCAGAGCTCTAAGCTTTCATCCATGTGGCTCTGGTTCAAGTCCCTCATGCCACCTGAGGGTACAGTGGGCTGGGATTGGTTACAGAAACTCTGGCTGCTGGCTGAACCTGTTTACATAAAGACAGTACACAGCAACTGATTAAGAGAGCCACCTCTTACTGATTTGTTTTGGAAAGAAGCCCAGAATTTTCCATGGAGATGGTGGCTTCAGAAAGTTTGGTCAGAATCTCAGTGAAAGATAAGGGAACACAAAGCACTTGCAGGCTCCCCTGTCTTTGGACTCACCATTACTCAGCAAGAGTCAGGATGAAAGTATTTGGTCAATGCAATTTCTTCACTGACTTTAGCTCTATGAAAAGGGCATTCATTCTATTGTGTACAAAGACCTAACCAGAGCAGTCTGAACAAAGCTAAGACTAGACAGACTTGTATTAGGACCTAAATCAGTTCCTGTAACCCCTTAGGGCTGACCTCTGTCCTTAATTTGGTAATATGGCATCATACATGGGGGAGTTCTAAGTGATAGGGACAATTCTATATGTGAAAAACTATGACTTGTAGGTTTCAAGCTTAGATTCCAGAACAAGGTTTGATGGAATATGTCCACTAATAATTCATGGAGAAAGTATTGTCCCCAAACTTTGCATGTCACTTTCTAACTCACTTGAATATAGCTGAAAAAGCAATATTTCTTACAGACAATGAAACAGAAAACTCTGTTATCGTGTCTTACACACATACCCTGAGCTGAAAATGGATTTGGGGTTTGTGCTTTTTATATATTTATTAGAGTACAGAATGTGATATTGCCAACTTTTGTATCTATGCGCTTATGATAAAGAGAATGAGTATTGACATTGAGACAATCTTTTGCATTAGTTCTTTATCATATGCTGTAAAAATTGGTGATTTGAGTATGTTTTTGCCCTCTAGTCTGTTACTTCCAAAGGTTAAAAAATGAAATAAAGCCCCTACTTTTATAAAAGAAAAAAAACCTTTGCATAGATTATTATATAAATAAATCTTAACAAGTGCTGCAGTTCTTTTTACCAAGCACAAAGACTTATTGTGTGATTTATGTGAAAAGGTTATATAACTGTACTCTGTTACTTTAAATAGTATTTTTTATTTAAACTGCCAACTTCTTCATCACTAGCAAAGAAAAAAATGCATATTTCCTAAGCACAAAGGTAATTTTCAAGGACTGTAATTAGCTCATGATAACTCTGTATTTTGTGATGTCTTTGCTACTGAACTAGAAAAGAAATGGACTTTTTTTCATTGTTAAAACCAAACTACGGCACCTGCAGTATGTCAGTACAGTGAGAATCAGAGGGAGGAAAAAGTTTTGAGCTGTTATCCTTGGTCAGAGGAAAATGATGGATGCAGTAAAGTGACAGATTCTGTGATTTTCATTTGGCTCTATCTTTGTCACACACACACACACACACACACACACACAAACACACACACACACACACACACCCCACAGCTCCATTTCCTCCTGTTCCTCTCCCCTGACTGACCCTCTCTTTCCAAGAAATGAGATAAACGATTCGAAAACTAAACAGAATAAATGTTGTTATAGATGAAAGTTATACGGAAGATTGAGAGAAAAGTAGAAGAAAGCTAAGGAAAAAAAAACCAGAATCGAGGAAAGTTTTTTGTTTGGTTGTCTTTTTGTAAGAAGAATGAGAAAGAAAAAGGAGGAAAGGGAAAAGATGAATTGAATGAAAATTGACTGAAGACTAAGTAGGAACTTTAAAGAGGGGGATGCCAATGATTCAGTTCACCACAACCTGAATAGCAGAATGTCAGAGCTAAATAAGACCTTGAAGGCTATCTAATTCAACCTGTACTGGAACAGAAATCTTTCTATGACATTTCCATGAGAAACCATTTAGTCTCTGCTTGAAGACCTCCTGTGAAGGGGAATTGTGACTTCCTGAGGAGGCTTATTCCACTTTTGGACTGCTCTAATTGCTAGGATTTCTCCCCACCCTGATACAGGGTTAAATCTACCTCTCTGGGCCCAAGAAGAACATGTCTAATCCCGCTTCTATATTACACTCAAATATTTGATGACAGTTATCCTTCCTGCCACCTCCCTCCTTTCCTCCCTGACTGTGTATTATCTTCTCTAAGATATTTATCTCTAATTCTTTCCACCAATTCTCCTATTGCATGAGCTCTATAGGCCTCTGACAATTTTGGTTGTCTTCCTCTGGATACGTGAATGTAACATTCATAAGTTAAATCTCAAGAAGGCTGATTGCTTGGAAGATGTTTCGCTTTTATCAGAGTGCATAGTTTGGAGAGAAATAGAGTAAGTTTGTATATTTTGTGACTTTTGGTTAATTCATATGTAATTTTTCTCCCTTTCTCTATTAAAAAAAACAGCAATATGGCATCCTGATCCCTGTGATTGGTGGAGGTAGAGGTGGATGTGGTCATAGAGTGCAAGCCAGGGTGATAGAGTTAGAATAATTCCAAGGGCAATGTGGAACATCTCAGAAGAAAGGATTGGCCCCCTTCCTAGAAAAGAAGAAAACATAATTTCAGGCAGCAGAGCCTCCTAAGAACCATAGGTCCCCCTGGTATTTGAATGTCCAATTCCTTCTGTCCAATTAAGGCAGCATAGTGTGGGTAGTGTGTAAAGTAGTAGATCTGTAATTAGGGAGACATGGGTTCAGGTCCTGCCTCAGACAAACTTACAACTATGTGATGACCCCGCTTGTATTGGGTGGCCTCTTAGGCCCCTTCCAGCTCAAAATGTATGATTCTATGATGCTGAATACCTATGATCAGGACCGTTGTGAGGACCAAATGGGATAACATATAAAGTACTCTTCCAGCCTTTAAGCACTACGAAATGCTAACAATTATTATTGCAGATATATTTTGCAGGTTCTGCTTTTAACCAGGAGATCTGCTCCTTCACAAGGTGGTTTTCTATCAGGTAAAGATTGCAACTATGTAAACAAGTAGAAAATCTGTAAACATCACCTCAAGTTAAGAAAATCTTGTACTTCAATATAAATTATCCTATTCATAGAAGGGTTCTTCGGGAGTAGATGAGAAAGCTTTCATTGCTTGGTCATCAACCAGGGTGCCCAGGTGGCCCTTTGGCAGGGCCCAATAGTTATATAACACACCCCCAGCCTGGGCTGGCAATATTAAAGCTCAGTTATTGCAAGAATATCAGCAGGACAAATGATACCTACTTATTCAAAATATTACATTACAATTTCAACAACTCCCTCCTCCCCTCTCAAACTGATATGGGATTGAGTGAGATAAATGCTTTCTCAGACCAGGGTCCAGATACTCACCACTGTGCAATGCTAAGTGGAGAAAGGTCATTGAATCTTCAAGGGAGCCTTGCAACTAACTGGAGAAGAGAAATGAGACAATGCCTGCCTCTTTTGATACATGCTGGATAACAATTTTAATCAATGCACTCAGCAGCTAGAATTGGGTTGTAGTGTCATTGTGATGGCTTTAAAAGTAACGCTAGTATGTTGAGTCCATGTCAATTGGAGTCCTGGGTATTTAGAATCTCATTAAATCATGTTGTCTGGGAAAGTGTCAGATACCCTATTTAACTGATCAAATAAGGAAGGTCTGAAAGTTAATTTCCTAGCTGAGAGAGAGGAAGTCAATTAAAAACACACATTTGAACAATAATCAATTTGCTTCATAGGAGAACCCAAAGCAAGTTTTTTTTTTAAATTTTGAAAGATGTATTTTGAACCAGAAGAGTGCATATCTCAGTAGAAAAGTGAAAATGTAATAGTAAATTGCCAACTTAGGAGGACTTGGGCATTAAGTTTCAGATGCTGTCTTCTTGAAGTTTTAAGCCCCCTTCCCACCCACTTTAACTCCTTGCCCTAAACTAATGAAACCCAGTTGAATCTCTTCAAACAGCAGATACTTTCTCTGAGACTTAAAGGCTATCTTGGGCTTTTGGCAAAGGTTGATGAGTAATATAAATTCCTCTGTGTGTTCAACAGAGAGGATCAGGCTAAAATTAACCCTGCTCATAGACAGGAGGTAGCCGACGACACTGTTATCCATTATGCTAAAGAGAACAGTTTCTTTTTAAACTTGGAGGAAAAATGCAGAGACAAAAAGTCATTTGAATGAATTATGTGGTCAGTTTTGTTTGGCCTGGGTCACTTGGAGATACCTCTCTATTTCTGTCTTATTTTTCCTGACTACGTTTAGTCTTTAAACAATTAGACATCCATGAGCTTTGTACAGGAAAAAAAATGTCACCTGCTCTAGAAATTCCAACATTTTGTATTTTTAGAGGCTGGGGTCAGGGCAAGTGCAAAAATGATGGCATTTCTGCCTTTACAAGCAATTCTTTTGACTTTATCTCTGGCAGAACACAACAAAGTGTGCATTGAAGGAGTTGATGTTTTCCACTTTTAACCCCTTAGGGTCAAAAGCACAAAGCATGGAAATACTGGCATATTCTTTACCTACAGACATATGAGGCTTAACATGTTGTAGTCCACCAAGAGTAAGATGTTCTTCATGTTATAGAAAAGCCCAGAGTTTGAAGAACTGACCCATGAGTACAATTACTTTCTTGTTGCACTTAATGAGCCTTCAAAGTAAAGTACAATTAGGCAAAATTTTATTTGCTTCTAAATCTAATGTTTTGTGATCAGTTTTACATGTTAGAAAGAGGAACTATATTTTCCCCTGGTATACACGTCTTCTCAAGACATTTTCTCTATAACTTTCAAAAAAGCTGTCTGATATGAGAACCTAAGGATAAATCACACACGAAAGCAAAAGAGACAAAGTAGAAAGACCTTGAATTTGGTGTGAAAGGCTACAGGTTTAAATTCCAATCCTGTAATTTGCTACTTATGTGACCTTGGGCAAGTAACTTAATGTCAATTCCTGATCTATGAAGGGAAAGACTGGACTTAACTTCTGAGGCCACATTATAGGCCTTCAGCTCTAAATTGATGATCCCATGAACTAACGCACAATTGTACTTGATTTCATACAAGATTCAACTTCCAAATTAATGAAGTCCCCCCATTATAGATGTCTCTTTTATGAGAATAACTGCCCTAACCCAGTGGTTTGATGGAACTCCCCTCCTTCCCACTTCTTTCCTTTATCATTATAGACCACATTCAAAGCTTGAGAACATCCCATCTCCATTTATTCTCTTACCTTTCTCACCTTATCTCAGTGCCAACTGAGCACAGTGATCTGGAAGGTATCTATGAGGGCAAAATTATGAAAGAAAGTGGAGAATCTAGGGGGTGGAAGGGAAAGAAATTACAACTGTGAACCTCACTTCTGGCCTCTCACTATAATTTATCAGCTCATGGAGCTCTAATCCTTGTCTTGTTGCTTTTCCCCACAGCCCTCCCTGACAAAAATTGCCCCTGGGGGAATACCTGCCCTCCCTGCATGGGCTGTAGGGCTGTGGGGACAGGTATATTTCTGGCATATTTCGAACTATTAAGTAAGTTTCTCCACAGAAAAGTTGTTATACTTGGCAGTTAGGTACTATAGTATTATTAATGTTATATTTCATATACAGTATGGGTTAAGGAGGCTTTTATATGTTGTCTTGGGGAAACAACCATTATATAACCATTATTTCTATGGGGAAAGTTCTGTGTGTCAAACAAATAACTTAAAAAATGGATCACAGCTTGTTCATGAGTTGGGACCTACTTTTTGCCATTCCTCAAACATTCAGTCTCCAATGTCCAAGTCTTTCTATCAACTGTCTGCCTCGGATGCTGTTCTTCCTTCTCTGACCCTGGTTTCTTTTCTTCCTGCAGGGTCTGGTCAAGTTCTATGTTCTTTTCTACTTACCCAAGCTACTAGTTCAGTCTTTTTTCTGATTACCTTTCATCTACTCTTTGTATATCTTCTGTGTACCTAGTTATTTAAATGCTGCCTTCACCATTAGAATGAAAGCTTATCAAGGGACTGTTTTTTTTGCCTTTGTATCCCCAAGCACTTAGTGCAGTGGCTGACATACAATAAGCACTTAATAATTTTTTTTTGCCCATGGGCAGGAAGGATGGAAGGGGGATAGGGATATGTAGCTAAAAGAAAGAGAAGAAAGGAAAGAAAGTCCTTGAAAAATAAAAAAAATATGCAGAGGAAAACAAAAGGAAGACCAGAAAGAACCACAGATAAGCAGAATAGCTTTGAAAGTTACAGGCTGAATAAATTATATATTTTAAAAGAAAAGCAAATTGTATATAATATACATATACATGTATAAAATGTGTATGTGTATAATTGTGTATATACCTATATCTATAGCTATAGTTTATTTATCTATATGGGGATTCTAATTTTGTTTGTTGTCTGTTAAGCTCAGAACAAAAAAAAACCAAGAAAAAAAGTTATTGTTGACTAATTCAAAAAGGTTTTTTATCAGTGATTTAGGGTCTTCCTTGCCTTCCCTTTCTTCCTCATCCTCTGGATGTTGAAGATAAACTATTGAGAAGAAGGTAAGTCCTAGAGACTTGGGTCTGGGGAAAGAGAGGACTTTGCCCTTTGTGCTATTTGTCACGTTCTAGCTCTGTGACTAGAAGCTGTGTGGGAGACTGTCTTAAGTTGCCAACTCCAAAAAGAAAGCCAGGTATTCAAAATGGGGGGAAAGGAGATACTTCATGCAAAATGAAAACTTAACACCTTGCTGGACTATTAATCTATTAACCTACTTTTGCAAATAGCTTTAAAAACCATCAGGCCCCCAAGATCTGTATTTGACGCACATTTATCGTTTCTGCTCATATTTGTCAACATTACTCTTATAACCATTTCCTCTGCTTCCTTTATTAGACCCTGGGCACTTGGCCAATACTTATTTTCAAGGCTTCTCTGCTCCCTCTTCCCCTATTACAAATGGAAAGGGACTAATTTAGAGGAAAACAATCCTGGTGGGATGAAGCAAAAACATATTGGTAGTGACTTAAAACAGGATAAAGAGTGGGGAGAAAAGAGGCTTTCTTCACCTTATAGGAAAGTAGAAAGGAATGAACTTCTTATTTATCTTGATATTGAAGGATGCAGGTGCTAGGTTCCAGGGGGGTCACTTCAATTTGTACCATATAACCACTGGTAAATTTCCAGTGGTATTGAGAAAAAATACTCCATAATGAGACAATTAAAAAAAAGGAATATCTAGGTGCTTAGAGATTGTAAGGGGAGGAACTCCTTCCCATCTTTCTCACTTTACTGCTATTTACCTTTATTCTTCTTTCAGAGATGATATGAGAATAGTGAGATATGATATGAACAAGCACTTTGAGCTTCTTGGAAGAAATTCAAGACATTAATATTATTGTTATTACAAAGTGAGAGCAATTATTCATCTGAGATGCCCAACAGAGCAGAAGTAGAGCGTCTAATAATACCTGTGCCATGAAACCACTTTGAATCTCTTTTAAAACCTTTTAAAAGTATTTTGTTCTCATATGGATACAGCTGACTTTAGAAATTGGTTCGGAAGAACTTCTTTGGCTAAAGCAGTTTACTTCATCCAGAATTGGTTAAAAAAAAATTCAGGTTACTAGTAGTAACAAGCATTAGGAAGTGTCATATTTAAATGTCAAGTGAGCTGGGCTTCTACTTTAATCCCACTAAAACTAGGATTTAAAACTTATTTAAACTAAGGTTGAAACTAAGCCTTCCCTTCACCAAAACAGACCCCTCATTACTTAGGAACATACCTATTTCTCCTTGCTCCTAACTTACTGTTTTGTGAAAGTAACGGTGAGTTTGAGAAGGCTATTTCAATTGAACACAGTGAGGCTCTATCAAATTATTAGGACTTTGAGCATAAACTCAATGATGGATAGTATGATTTTAGTCTGAGGTCTAGCCTAGATAAATGTAGCTTACATTCTCTAGGAGTTAAATAGTACAACTTAGATGTTTTCCCTGTTGATTGGTAATAGGAGATGGGGTTTAATGGAATTTATCTTCTTCAGAAAGCCTATCTGGTAACTTTGTTGTATCAAGATCCTTCATATTTTGTTGCCTCAAATCTTTAGTGTAATTAAATATGGCTCTTTAACAGTTATTAGCAGATTTTAATGATGGAAGAGGTGTGCGTGCCTCAATTACAGAAGGCAACTGAAAAGTACAAAGAATCTTTCCTCTCTCTCTCTCTCTCTCTCTCTCTCTCTCTCTCTCTCTCTCTCTCTCTCTCTCTCTCCCCCTCTCCCTCTTTCATTTCTCAGTGGGGAGTATTGGCTTTGGAGGTAGAGGACCTGAATCTCTACACAGATGCTTATGGCTCCTCTGCAGTACTGTACAGAACAAGCTCTCTGAACATCAGTTTCCTCATTTATAAAATAAGAGAGTTGAACTATGAATGAATGAAGCATTTATCAAGAGCTTAAGCTCTGGAGACAGAAAAGTAAGACAGTTTCAATTCTCAGGGAGTTTACATTCAAATGAGGGATACAACATATATGAAAGGTTTCAGTTGAGAGTCAGATGGAAAAGTCTAGATGGCCACTTGTGTCTCTTCTAGTCCTAGATCTATGATCTTGAGTTTGTCTCCACTGTGATGAATTTTTGGTGATAGCAATTTTTGAAGACCATTGACTAAGTTATAAATGAGTTGGCATTTCATCACCAGGGAATAACCATACCATAGAAATTATATATACTTGAAGCACTGTATTATTATATTAACTAGCTATTAGTCAAAGAAAAAAACAGAAGAACAGGACAATTTTATTTCTTTTTCCCCAAAAAAGATGCAACAGTTGAAAAAAACCAAACTATGATTAGAGGAATTTAATCATAAGAGTATAGATAAGTCTAGACATTGCTATTTCTTACTTCCTCATTTGACTATATAGGGGAGAGGATATAAGGGAGTCATACACCCAAATGATCAAGGAACTAGAAGAGAAAACTAAAGTTAGGCCTACAGTTAATTTTAATACTATGAGTGTATGAAATGGGCCTATGAAGGAGGGAGTGCTTCAAGTTTCGGGTAGCTATAAAGCATCTATAAAGTCTTTTGTTGCTATGTTGACCTGAAGTTCCAGTGTTATGGGCAAGCCTGGGTTAGCCTTTACAGCATGACTAGATTGCTTAACATCAAGGCACCCCTAAAAGGGCTTGCTCAGGCCTAGATCCCCTAAGATGGAGGCATTGAGTTCCTTATGAGTGGGGGTTAGCCTCCTTTGATTGGCTGCCTAACTGTAATGCATCTTGATTGAAGTAGTTCTTTTTTTTTTTTTGACTGGGGCTCTTTCCTGTCTGCATACCCCTTCCTACTGAGTCCAAAGGGTGAAGATAACAGTGCACCCAAAATGCCAGTGTCACAAGCTGAACCAGTGAGAGGGGAAGGACTCCTTTCCCCTGCTCCCTCTTTTATCCTGGCTCTAAGAAATGGACCTAGTGGTTGTAGGTGCTGTTCTGTGTCATTTATCCTGTGTTGTAGGTGGTGGTGGTTATCCCTATCTGGACCTAGGAGTCTGAGCCATGGCAGCAACCTTGGGCCCACAGGATTTCTGTGGCGTATCAGAGCCATCCATCTGGTGAAGCTGGCTTCTCAATACAGAAAACTTGAAGAAGGGATGGTGGTGGTTGGGTTTGGAACTGGGACTATGCCCTATAGGAACACAGTAATTGTGTATGCTTATGGGGGTATGTTTGGCTATATCCTTCAATTGATTTCATAGTTTTATAGAACTGAACTGTGAACCTAATCCCCTTCCCTTCTCCAAAGACTGAGGTGGTGTAAGGGGAAAGGAGGATTGGGTTGGGCAATTGTATTATGTCTTTTGAAGTAAATGTTTTTTAATTTTACTACTATAAATAAGCAAATAAGCATTTATATAATGCCTATTGTATTTCAGGTTCTGTGCCAATACTACTAAAATTTAATTTTAAATATAAATATATGTGCACATAAATATGTATATAAGATATGTGCAAAATAAATACTTTTCTATTTTGTGAAATAGAGTCACTAGCAATTGAGGCCTTAGCTCATTGAAACTCACATCTGAACTGAGTTTTGAAGGAAATAAGGAGATGGGTAAAGATGGAGTTCATTCTAGGTATGTGAGTTGTTTTTGTTTATCCTTCATTCTTGAAGAAGACCATGACAAGAACATGATGCCATGACATACAAATGAATTGGATTTAAGTGAGGGAGGGCTGTGCAAGGTCACCAGCCTCACTTTCTCCTCCAGAGCCATCTGGATTCAGTAGCCAGATATGGATCAGGACAACTGGAGATGGCCCAGGATGCAGTGGGAGACCTTGGTCTTTTTTCAGGTATGGGAGACAGCTTATGCAAAGGCATGGAGCTAGAGTATGTTGTGGGAAGAATAACAAGTTTGTTTGGATTGTGGAGTGTGTGGAGGGAAGAAGTAAAGATTATTTCTAATAGAGTTCAAAGGAAGCTTTCCAATTTGGTCTTAGGGGAGAAAGGTTAAAATAAGATGTGATTGATAATATGAATTAATAAGAAAGTTACTGATTAGTACCTTAGACTATTTTCCTTAAAAGGTAGCATCTTTTTCATACTTAGGGTTGGATGTGTGCTCAATTGATTTCATAAAAAGCTGCATTTTTATAACAAATGTCTGAAAATGTCATGGTTTTAATTCTGTTGGACTTGAGTAGAAAGTCACCATAGAAATCCCTGATATAGCATAAGCCTGGAAGTTCAAACCATTTGATCAAAGTTGAGCTTGTCAGCCTAAACATATGAAGTCACTACAGTAAAGAGTACAACTTGATTAACTGAAAGGGAATGAGAAGATGAACAGAGACCCATAGGAGACACAACTGTCTTCAAATTCTGTGTTTTGTCCAGCAATTGTAGCTTCACGAGCAGAATGTAATATGAGATGTTGAATCTTTTGGCTTTGACCTTCAGGGTCTCTACTTTTTTTTTCTATGAGAACCAATAGAAAGCCTGAAGTCAATACAAACACAAATTCTTTCTCCATTTGTCTCTCTCTGTTTCTGTCTCTCTGTGTCTCTGTATCTTTCACACACACACACACACACACACACACACACACACACACACACAAACATATATTGAAGGAAGGTTTTAAATTGAGTTGGTTCATCATCCCAGAAGGGCACAGAACTTATTTGGTCCGAGGGATGTATTTAAATGAATTAATCCAGGCCTGTGATTTCATCAGTGTGAGGTTTTACAGATGCAGATCTTAGGAAGCTGCTTGAAATACAGAGAAATGAAAGGACCTTATGGTCCCACTGCTGGTATATATCAGAAACAGGATTTGAATCCATGTCTTACTTACTGCAAGGTTATATGACTATCCACTTGTTATAGGAATGTAAATTTTTAAGATCTTCCCTGCCTCTAGGTTAAATGCACCTGGAGCCTGTGGTGGGAGGCTTGTTTTTCAGGACCACCCACACCTTGGTGCTTTGTGATTGGGCAGTGGGTCAAGAGAGCTGTTATATTCTCTGACCCAGGAGAAGGCTATATAATCCCTGATGTGAGACTTTGTTTTGGGGCTCACTTTGAGAAATGTGGCATGATTTGATCAGATGAGACTCTGGGCAGCTGTTAAGAGCCCCCTGGCTTTGAAAAACCCAGATGTTGATGCTTCCCTCCTTGGTAACTGTGATTTGGCATGGATGTAATGGTTGGACAGTTGGAGGCCTGTCTGCTTGAAATGTTTCTGTTTGTATACTCTGAATTTTGGGATGCTGACCTTTTTCCCCTGAAGTAGGTAAATGATATATGTTTGATTGATTAAAGTAAGATTGTTAACCCATTTTGAGTGGCTTTCCTTTAGAGAAGCAGATCTAAGAACCTGTGTTGGCAGCCACCCTGGGGATGCTGGGGTCCTTGCTGCTATACCACTGTATCACATAGTCTCTCAGTGAGGGTTTAAGTAGGAAGAATTGGATTCTCCTTTAGAGCCAATATAAGATGTCTTACTCTCTTACTTATTTCTATAAGCTCAGATGATTGCTAGGGCCCCTTCCAGCTCTGTGATTATGTGAATGGGGAGGTGACACAGCAGAATTATGACTTATCAGTTATAATGCACTCATCTAGATGAAACATCAGCCTAGAATGGACCCCAAAGCAATCATTTGCTCTTCAATTTTTATTTTGCCAAAGTTAAATTAGTATTATTTCTAAACATAATTATGATACTAATATCCTGAAATTTTTCAGAATCAAACAAGGGAAAGCAATGTTCGGATTTTAAGTAGTTAAAGCCCAATTTACCAACCCCATACATTTGAATTCTTGCTATATGTTTCCACATAGTGGCAGAGATATGCACATTGAGGTGACCTAATTAAAAACTTTGAGGCAGAGGGAGCAAGAAACCAAGCTCTGAAACCCCATGTGGCTCACATCAGTGAGACAGCTAAAAATGGCTGTTTTAGTCATAGGGCACTTGCAGGCTTTGCCTGCAGACATATTCTGCCACCAAACAATTGATTGTGCTCACCATTTCAGCAGTTCAGTACATGAGGACATTTTATTCTCATCCACAGAAGCCCTTTCCAAACATTACTGAGAAAACTGATAAGAAGAAAAGTCACCCACTGATTTGTTCTCAGAAAGAAAGCATTAGATTTAACTACAGGGCAATGCTGCCCTTATTCTTACAGACTCAGCTGACAGTCAGATTGCCAGGCAGTGTTTACTCTGCCAAGTGTGGTGGTGAAATGAAGGCAAGCATGTGGTTTTTATTACCATTTTTTCAACTTTTTTTGGGGCTTAGGAAGAAGGACGTCACCATAGATGATAATTCAGCTTGGAATGAATATATTTTCAATGAAGTCTTCAGTAACTGGTGATTTGTTTTAAATTCTCAAGTTTGTATTCACATTTCACAACATGGACAACTTCAAGTACAGGATATGCGAAGATCCTACTACATGCAAATACCCCACTTTTGAGCCAATTTTTCCTCTTAAAAAACAGCCCTAAGCCCTTACTTAAAACTTTTAAAAAGATAGGACTGAAAAAAGAAACCACAGAAAAACAATGAGCTGAATTCTGCCCATCTGTCCACTTGCACTGCCTCCTTTGAAGTCCTCTCTGACTTTCTATGTGTCTCCAGTCAGAGTTTGCCTTAAATTAAATCAATCTCTTTTTAAACTGTATATTCAAGTGCTTTAATTTGGCATTTGAGATTCGTGTTTCCTCGTTTAAAAGAGGAGATGATCCTGTGATTATTCATGCTCTGAATTCTCCTGGGTAATCTTAGAAATACAATTCTCAGAAGTTCTCAAACACTAAACTAGAATGAATGATATAATTAATAGGAGGCTTTGTAAAACCATAGATTTTCTGAGGGGTTTTATTTAGTACAGAGAAAGAGTTTATGAATTATGGAAGCAGCATACTGGATTTGGAGTCAAAGTTCTTGAGTTTGAATCCCTGTTCTGCTACAGGAGCTGCATGACCTTTGGCCAGTCATTTAGCCTGTCTTGGCCTCAATATTCTCACTGTAAAATGAGGGGGTTAGATCATATGGCTTTGAAGTTTCCTTCCCGCTCTAAATACATGAATCTAGGTTTTATGGAGTAGCATTCCACACACCCCTCCCCCAACATCAAATACTGTTTACTCACAGACCATTATTCTTACTATCCAAATGACTTTGTCTTCGGTACTCAATATATCTCGTTGAAAATCTCCCAGTAATAAAGAATATATTTTTCAAAGTAATTTTATTCTTTTTTTCAGGCTGTAGGTGATCCCTTAGAATGCTGTTGTCTTCTTATACCATTTCAGGGATTCTGGGAAACTCATTAAGAAGTCATTCTCCTGGAAGCCATGCCATTCTGTCAGAGCTTGTAAAGAAGTAGAAACCAGAAAGATTCCATAAGCTTTCTAAGCTGGTATAGTTGGATTTCTCTGCAAAAATTACTCAACCTCTCCCTGTCTTCACCCCAAGCAAAATGGTAACCTGTCAGTTAAGTTACATTCACCTAAACAAAATGCAGACCTACTTGAAAGGATATTATCAAACATAGTCATTTGGGTTCCAAATATATGCTTTATAAAAAAGTACATGAGTTGTTTTTGTTTTGTTTTTGTATTTTTTTTTAAACAGAATTACAGCATTAAAAACATTGCCATGTTTGTCAGAGTTCAAAAAAAGAAATCAGTGTTTGGGTTTTAAATAGTTGTTGGTAGCCTCTATAACCAATTTACCTAGTACAGTTAGCTTCATAGAACTTGGTAATTAAATTGTATGATGATCATTCTAATTTCTCAGATTGAACAATTCAATAAATCCAATAAACATTTGCTAGGCACTTATTGTGTGGAGAGCACTGTCCTGACTGAGAGGAATACCAGCTTTAGATAAGATATATGAAATGCTTTATAAGCCTTAGAGTGACAGACACTGATGTTGTTAGTCTTTTTATTACTTAGCATGGTACCTGACATATAATGGGTGCTTAATAAATGCTTGTTGAATGACTATTATAATTATTATCATTTATTACCCAACAGGTGTTAGCTCACATTGACCTGGCCTGTGGAAGTGATATTGCATGTAGGTGAATCTCAGTCAAATGGTTCTGGATGGTTCATTATGTTAGGGGGATATGGGTTTTATACTACAGCAAAGGCAACTGTTTCCTTTAATTGAGAGCAAACTAACTCCAACTGTCTTTGCATATTACAATGGATAGATCAGATAAGCTTAAACCTATGAATCAGTAGAATTTCTTTGGGGGTGGCTAAGTGGCTAGGTGGTACAGTGAATAGAGCACCAGCCCTGGAGTCAGGAAGACCTGAGTTCAAATCCAGCCTCAGAAACTTGACACACTTACTAGCTGTGTGACTTTGGGCAAGTCACTTAATCCTAATTGCCCTCAAAAAAAAAAAAGCAAAAAAAGAAAGAATTTCTTTGGAGACAATTTTTACTCATGAATATTTATTAATTACTCTAGTACTGAATTTCTCCTCTGTTCCTCTTAGTGAAGAGGGTAATCTCAAAAATTGTCGACAAGCATTTATTAAGTACCTACTATGTGCTAGGCTTAGTACCTCCTCTCAAGAAATTCTCAGTCTAATGGAAGAGACAACCTACAAAAAAACACCCAAAATTGGACATAATCAACAGAGGGAAGACACTAACATTCAAGGGGATCAAGAAAGACTTTCTGTAAATGATGGGATTTTAGTTGGAATGTGAAGGATGCCAGGGAATCTGAGAGGTAGAGATGAGGAGGGAGAGAATTCTAAACATGGGGAATAGCTGTTGAAAATATGAGGTTTTAGGAGATGGAATATCTTGTATAAGGAATATCAAGAAAATCAGTGTCACTAGATCAAAGAATATATCATAGATGGAGTAATATTGTGGAAGAAGATAGGAGAAGCTTTAGAAGTGGTCCAGGTTTTGAAGAGATTTTAAATGCCAAAGCTAAGATTTTGTATTTCATCTTGGAGGGATAGGGAACCACTGGAGTTTATTAAATAGGGAGGTGATATGGTGAGACCTGTGCTTTAGGAAGATCAATTTTACAACTGAGTGGAGGATGGACTGGAGTGGGGGGAGACTTGAGGCAGGGAGACCAATCAAAAAAGCTATTACAATAGGTCAGGTAGGAGATGATTACAACCTTCGTGATGGTAGTAAATTCAGTACTAGAGTAATTAATGTCAAAGGGGAGAAGAAAACACGTATGAGCAATCTTACAAAGGTACAAATGATAGGACTTGACAACTAATTGTATATAGGGGTTAAGATGGAGTGAGGAGTTAAGGACGACACTTAGATTTTGAGTCTGAAAAACTGGGAGAATGGTGGTGCTTTTGATCATAATAGTTAGGATAAAGAGAGGTTTTGGATATGCTGAGTTTAAGATTTTTAACAGGTCTGAATCATATGATTCCTTATGGGAATTTGAGTATAGCTATAGAATATGACAAAAAAGCAGGTAACATAATACATGATAAGTGCAATAGGTGCAAAATAATGTGTCATGTGAGGTTCATGGGCAAACAGGAATAGTGCATTGCAGGAGATAACATTTAAGTTGGGATTTAAAGACAGTTTAGGAATTTAACAGATGAAGAAGCAGGAGGGCATTTCAGGAACAGGGAATGTTGGTAGAGAGTCAGGAAAATAGGGGGGCAAATTCAAGGGACATGGAGTAATCTAGTTTGTTTGGAGCATATAGTTCACAGTGGGTAGTAATATGAAATAAGGCTGGAAAAGTAGAATAGTTGCTGAGTTATGGAGGGCAGAGAAATTGGAATGAATATTAATTCTTTATCTGGTGAACTTTATACAAACACACACATATAACTTATGTGTATATAAGTATATGTGCATTTATACATATAATAAAATATATACATACTTTGTATGTAAATACTAAGATTTTTAGGTTTTTGTTGACCAGTATAGTGCATCGAGATAATGAAACTTTGTCGCTGAGGGATATACCTAATAAAGATTGGAACATGGTTTAGGTCAGGGCTTCTTAAACTTTTTCCCCTCATGACCCTTCCAAGCACTTCTTAAACTGTAGGTTGCAACCCCATATTGTGACCCAAAGTTTAAGAAGTTCTGGTTAAGTAGAAAAAAATGAACTTGTCACTTTAGTTCATCCTATGTTTTGGATAACATTCATTTGTTTGTCTTTTTTATTCTCTTAAAGCACAAGTGTCTCTATTTCACCTAGGCTGGAAGTGTAGGAGCTACTAAGGGACCTTATCTCACTATTGATACAAGGAAATGTATTTTGACCTGGGCCCTTACACCATCTCAGGTAGTCTAATGGACCCCTGGTCTCTGGAGTATATTGATGTTAAACTTAGTGTGGACACTTGATCTGAAAAGCTCACTGTAGCCTCTATAGTAGCTGGAATCATAGCATGAGATGCCACTTTCTTTCCCTGATACCCCTTCCTCTCCCCCCCATTCATTTACATGTTAAGTCAGAGATGATTTTAGGAATAGCTGAATGCCTAACTCTAAGCTAGCTAGTAATCTGTAAGAGAGGACATTGATCTGTACCTAGAAGTCCAAAAAGTAAGACTTATTTTTAGTTTGGGGTCACTTCTTAGTTTTTGTTAGGTAGGTATAGGGGCTATAATTAATGAGCTGTCAGTTTACTATAACCAAAGAGAGGTTCTAGCCATTCTATTCTAGTTAGACTGAAACCACGAGGGCTTGGCTGACCCTGAAGGAATGAACTGTAAAGATTATAGGAGGAAGAAACAACCAATAGATGCTATGTGTCCAACAGCTCCCAGAGCACCATTCAGCTGAGATCAGAAGGGACCAGCAGAGTAATAGATCCAATAGAAATAGAAGCAAAGATATCACGAGACCAGCAGAGACCATGTGGTGAGACTATTAGTAACCATCAAGGCAACTCACATAGCAGAGACACTATGATCAGTAAGGAGCAAGTCCAAGGAGTTCATCAATATGACAATACCAAAAGACAACAGGAAGTCTTTAGTATTAGAGATGTGAGTTGTGAATTGTCCCTTGGTATATGTTCCCTATATGTGGGTCTCTTATGTGTGATCCCTATATGTGCGCAGTCCTTCCACTGATGGTATATTTGTGGGAGATTATGCCCTTGATTAATTGGGGGGAATGTTCTATTAAATATCTTATGCTATTTCATTAAATGCCTTTGCATTAAATTAATTGTGCCTGCTGGCTGACCAGACAAAAAGTAACTATCAATAGGGGCTCATAAACTATCTCTTTGAATGAATATGTTCATACAGAGTATCTGAACCGGGGACTCCCAAGTATGAGGGAGGTGATAACTCAATTGCTTCATATATTGACTACAACATGCAAAGATGCTGTCCTCCTTTTCTAGTCAAGAGATTCTTAACTTTTAACTTAACTCTTTTCTGTGTCATGGACAACTTTAGCAATCTGATAAAACCTGTCATCCCCTTCTTAGAATAATGTTTTTAAACAATTGAAGAAAATGCTAAATTTAATTTAAGGATTAGTGAAATTAAAGATATAATTATTTTCCCCATTCAATTCAGAGACATTCCTAAAATCCAGGGTCCATGGACCCTAAGTTAAAAAATGCTGCGCTATTCTAGCATTCTTTTTTTAGAGAAAAAAAATCCTAGTAGCAAATGATAAATGCTAAAGTTGATTTTACAATTGTATTTAATTTTGATGGTCTTATGCATTATCAATGATGAAGTTATGACTTACTGAGACTGATTTTCTCTCTCTCTCTCTTTCTCTCTTTCCTTTTCTCCCTTCCCAGAAATATACAAGTCTAGGAGATGGTACTCCTTGTACTATGCATTTATTTAGGGTGTAGGACAATAATTGTATATTATAAAGAACAGTATCATACTTTCAAAGAGAGAATTAGTGGGGAACACAAAGTTTGAGACTGGTGGGCTTGTCCTTAGAGGGTCTGATATCTCAAAATGTAATATTTTTAGAATATATCTAGTATATTTAGGTTGACTATTTTTGACAGAATTTGGCAAGGGTTTGCCAGAGACTGGAAGTCCTAAAAGCCTTGTTGAGGATGAGAAAGATAGATGGGATGGGCAAAAGTTTAAACATAGCTCCTTATAAAAGAGGCTCATTCTTTGAAAGAGGGCCTATATCTATTCCATGAATGAATCAACTGCAACAAAGTATATTTGGAAGTTTTTAAAATCCATTGTATAACAGTCAATTGGGTTGACAGTGTGGTGGTCTTATTCAGTCATTAAGACAGCAGAAAAGACTGAATTGACTGACTGTATCCTACTCTATTTCCTTCAGTCATCTGAGGGTGTGACTACTGTTTCTGCTAAACAAACAGACATATAGAATGAATTCTTAGAAATTACTTTTAAAATAACCGTTTAATTTCATCCAGTTAAGGACAGAAACTTTCACTTTCTACTTTGATGCCTAATGACAGCATGAAGTTGACCTTGGCTCCTAAACAGATGATGAGTACAAGCTCTAGAAAGCTCACTAAGCTGGAAAGGCTTTGAGTACAGCCTGATGGTAGTGAACTTTGTCATAGGAGGTCAGCCACTAGTTGATGAACTTTTGCAAAGGTGTACTACTCTTTAAACTTTCTACAGTTATTGCTCCTACTAATAAAGCATTGCTGACATTTTCAGTGGAGGGAGTACTTAAATAATGATAGCTAGCACTTAATATTTTCAACGCACTTTATAAATATTATTTCATTTTTATCCTCATGATGACCCTGAAAGGTATTGTTATCTCCCATTTTATGGATGAGGGAACTGACACAGACAGAGGTTAATTGACTTGTCCAAGGTCACATGGGTAGTAAATATCTGAAGCTAGATTTGAACTTAGGTCTTTCTGACTTGAGATTCACTTTTCTATCCACTGTACCATTGAGCTGCTTTTGAGTCTAAATCCAACAAATAACTGATCTTGTGAAGTATGTTTTTATATATACATAGATGTATATGCATATGTGTGTATAGATGTATGCATAAATATGTGTGTATATATTTGTATATGCATTTACACACATATGTATATATCTACACATACATACATATACACACACATAGAGAAAATGACTGTATCATGTACCTTTGAAAGACATGTTTCTTAAGGGAAGAGCCTAACTAAATTGTACTCATAAACATTCCTAGATCATGGTGTGATATCATACCCTGGGGGAACATTTTCATTGGCCCTTGCTCTGAATGGAAGGGGAAGGGTCTATAGGGATGTAATTTCAGGATGTCCTGGTCCACTTGTTCTACTATGCAGGGCTTTGATTTTACTTGATATCCTTATAATACTGGTTCTAGGGCATTAAATGAAAACTTTTTGATATTGCTGCAGCTAGTCAAAGACTCAACTGGTTGGTGGTAGAGTGGAGTATGGTAGAGCCCAACCATTAGTTGGGGGAAAAATAACTGAGGGAAATTTTTTTTCTCATTTTGTGAGGAAGATGGCATCTGTGTGAAAGTATAGCTTTATTTATGTGACATTTTTGTCACTTCCTATGATTTTAGTGGACAAAGTTTCCTATTTAAAAAATTGATTTGTCTGAGAGAGAGAGAGAGAGAGAGAGAGAGAGAGAGAGAGAGAGAGATATGGAGATGGATAATTTCAGTAACAAATGATTGGGAAAAGAGACTGGACATATGATTTCAATGGTACAGAGAACCTTAGAATGGAGGAACTTCTGTGCTGGTTGGCACCTTTTCTGAATCTTATCAGGTTAGACATCGTTCTGGGGCATCAAGGGGTTGTTACTTGCCTAGGGCCAAATGGCTGGTATATGTATGTCATAGGCATGAATTGAACCTAAGTCTTTCTCATTCTGAGATCACTCCTCTATCTGCTAAAATTAGTTTTGATTTTGGTGGTCTCATGCAGAGGTGTTAAATACTTAGCCTGCAGACCACACACAGTCTCCAGTGCTTTCGAGTGCAGCTGGAACTAGAAGAAAATGTAATTTAGAAATATTTAACAAAAGAAATGAAAATACAATAAAACCTAGAGAATGTTAATTTGTGATTTTCTAAGCTAATATGTAGCCTGCAGGGATTAATTTTTTATTTGAGTCTACCTCCACTGGTCTAATGTGTAGAGAGGGCTATTTTCAATATGTGCCATAGGACTGTGGTTGTGTGACTCAAAGGAAGGCAGAATAGATATCTCTAGCCTCCTCTCTCCCTCCCTTCCATTCTTCTCCAAGGATGACATTAATTCCTGTCAAGGAGAGAAGCAAGAAGGTGGGGCCAGCAGTTGCTAGGCTCTCAATAGAAAGAGGGGGTACTGGGCTAGAATTTATCTACCTGCTTCCTTAAATATTATTAGTCTTGGAGATGTGGTTTTTCAGGTTCAAGCTAAACTTCTGATTGTTGTTTCATTAATGGGGGAAGCATGACCCTCCCAAGCTTTATATCCAAGACTTGACCCCTTCCCCCACCAAGTACCAATTTGACAATGAATAACATAGCAAAAAACCCATTTATCCAAGTCAAAAAAGCAAAACAGAAACGAGAGACAGTGTACATGGGAAAATATATACTGTATAATAAACAGTAAAAGAACTCTCCCATTGGGAGTGAGATAACTAAGTTCAAAAGAGAGAGGGTGGGGGATTGGGAATCCCAGATCTCACCCAAAGGGGAAGTTCCCTGAAGTCTCTGGTGCAGCAAACTGGAAACAGGGACATGATGGAGACTGCCAGCTCTTCTCATGTAGGATTCTTAGCAGAGTTTTTTCTTCAGCAACCAGAAATGGTGTTGACTTTTTCCTTATCTCTTGAAGTAACTGAAGAGACTGGAAAAGACCATATCCCTCTTCTCTGCTGCTCTCATCAACTCCATCCTGTCTCCACATTGGTGCAGGGCACTGCTTTCTGCCAATGAAGAGAAAGTCCCAGACAATGGGATTTGGGAGTCAGGTTACAAATGTATTATAAGTAACACAAAATTATGACTTATTAAGCCTGATTCTCTCCCTATCTTTCCCACATCCAAGGCTAAGAGATGGTGGTTATACTAAAGGAACATTGAGCTCTTCTACATGAAGTAGGAAGTCATTGCTTCTGCCTCCTTTGCCCATGTCCTACTGTATGTGTGAAGTGGGGAGGGGAGATAGGTGTAGATGGGGATTTTTGAAAAGAGGTGGAACTTCCTCCTGGCTGTGTGTGTGTGTGTGTGTGTGTGTGTGTGTGTGTATATATATATACATATACATATATACACATATGTATATATGTGTATATATGTATATGTGTGTGTCTTATAACTCTTGTTTCTACTTCTATAACAGTCCACTTTGTTAGAGCTAAAAATAGAAATAATGAGTATAGTGTAGAGAAAGGAATTACATGTTGTCTTAATAAAATGTAAACTTCCTGAGGGCAGGTACTACTTAGATTTTGTCTTTGTACCCCTAGTACCTAGCATAGCATTTGGCATATAGTAAATATTTAATAAATGTTTATTTATTAATTGTTTGATAGAAGATAATATAACTGCTCTCAAGGAGTTAATGAGAAATGCATGCACATAACAATATGAGAAGAAGAAAGGATATGATTATATTTTGTGCTACATTTTGTATAAATTACAAATCTATTTGCATTTCAGAGAAGACAATGATATATGGGAGTAGGAATCATCAGTGTGATACTGTTGGGACTTGAGCTCAGCCTTGTACAATGGTAGATTTGGACTTAGATCCATGCTGCCTCCCCATTTAGAACACAAGTTCCTCAGGGGCAGGGACTATTTTCTCTTTTTCTTTGTATCCCCACCTGTGTTGTTCAGTTGTGTCTGTCTCTTTGTGACCTCATTTGGGGGTTTTCTTAGTAAAGATACCATAGTAGTTTGCCATTTCCTTCTCCAGTTCATTTTACAGAAGAGGAAATTGAGGCATATAAAGTTGTGACTTGCCCAGGGTCACACAGCTAGTAAGTGTCTGAGGAGGAATTTGAACTCGGGTCTTCCTGACTCTAGGCCTGCCATTCTATCAATTGTGCCACCTAGCTGCCCTATCTAGAATAGCAAATGCTTAATAAATGTTGATCAATTGATTGATTTAGAGAGGAAAGAGGAGGAGGAGGAGCTGAGATTTCCAGTGAAAAGTGTGAGAAAAAGTTTGGAATGAATGCTTCTTGAGGATAGGGATGGGTTTACTTCTGTCTTTGTATTCTCCAATCTTAATAGTGCCTGGTATATAATAATCCTTATTTAATAAATGTCTGTTAATTGATTGATTGATGGCAACAGGTATGAATAAGGTATATGTGCTGATAGCAATGGTAGTATAAAGGGCTATAAAGATCCAGGCTTGCCAGGAATTGAATGTTAGAAATGGAAAATAAGGCAAAGTGGGCTGAAAGTATGTGGAGAGGTTTACATCTTGCATTGAGGGGTTCAGACTTAAACTAATGGGCAAATGGCAACCAATGTAGGTATATAAGTGAGGGAATGAAATGAAAATCTACTCTACCAAGCACTGGAAGAAGAATAAAAGATTATCTGTACTTAAATACACGTGGTGCCATTCCCTGAATATCATTTGCATCTTTCTGCTATTCAAAGAACATTAAGAAGAATCAATGAAACTCCGGATAGACCAGTCATCAAGGCAAACAACTGGGTCCTTTCTCTAAGTGTGCTTTTATTACAGGTTATAAAGAAACACACAGGAAAATGGATGTTCTATCCAAGTGGTATGTTAATGTTTTAGGCCCATGTTTTATTGTTGTTGTTAAGGTACGTTTTAAGCCTACCAATTTTAAAATTAAAAAAAAAGTTATTAGTAGCAATAAACAGGGCTTGTAAATAGCATGCCATCAGGACAGAGATAATCAAAATGGCTCTTTTGGCTACTAAAGTTTGAATAAAAGCTTTGATTAGTTATGAGGTAATTGTGAGATATGATGACTTGGAGTCAAAGGAAGAAAAACAAAATTCCCCTGGGTTAATGAAGGTAGGACGGCTGTGTAATCTTTTGGTAATTATGTGGAGGCCTTGTTTCCAGACATTTGAAACTTATTTATTTATTTGTTTGTTTATTTATTTATTTTTACCATAGAAGAATATTTGATCTGAGACATATATTTTAACTTTGCACTTTATCTTATTTACAACTTTCGTCCTCTGTGGAACCCGAAATCATAGTTGAGATGGAAAGACCTAGGTTTATATGTTATCTGAGTTAAGTAGATAGGAAAACTCTATAGGGTAAGCAAAAATAGTCCAGTGTTAACCAAACAATGAAGGTCAAATCTTTTTATTAATGAAAAGTATGATTTAAAAACAATAACATTCTTCTTCATCAGGACTAGTAGGGGTGTGTGTGTGTGTGTGTGTGTGTGTGTGTGTGTGTGTGTGTATGCCCACACACCTAGGCATGGGAATTTATCCAGTGTTTATGGGTAAGATGTGAAATTATACCTTACCCATTTTGAACGATGGTGTGAAAATGTAAAAGTATCAACATGATCAAAAAGCAGGGGGCTTCCAGGATGGAGAAACAACATTTCATTGTCCCAGACCCTCTTCAGTCACTCAGGCAGGCAGCTAGCTCCCTAACTGACTCTCCTGTCCCAGCAGTTACTAGAAACAACATCCCATCCCCCCGCCTGAAAATAAAGGACACCATCAATTCTCAGTAAGAAATTGCCAAAATAACAAAGCTTATTGAAGTGAATAATTTCTCACAGGAACTGCCAATCAGCTCCAAAAACAAATCTTCAGATTCAGATTCCTCACCCCACCCTTTGGCCTGGGAAAACAACCTGAACTCTCCTGAAAGAGCCCAGGATCTCAGTCAGAAGATAGTAAAAACAACACAGTCATCTTAGAAGGTTTTGCTTATACTTCCATCTTGCTTCCTGGCTACTGCTTCTTAAATCAGGTATAAGAATTTCAACCCTCCCTTCCCTCTCCTAAAGCAACTTCAACTTTTTTTTAACCATCTAAATCTCTAAGAGAATTACATACAAAAATTAAAACAGAATCAAGCATGTGGAGATATGATGCCTTACCCATAACAGCTGCTTAATAAGTTTGGTGAACAGACTTCACTGTCACATACTACTTAGTGTAATATCATGCTGGTGCCTTCACCCCCATCATTATGTATCTGTGTATTCATTTTGCATATGTTTTAATATACCTATCCATGTATATGTTTTCTCTAAAATAGAATATAAGCTTCTTGAAGATAGGGACTATTTAATTTTTGCTTTTGAACCTCTCACTAGCACCTAACATAGCGGCTGGCACATGGCAGGCCCTTAATTAATGTTTGTTAATTGATTGTGACAATCTTGAATATGGGGTAGAAATGAGGCAAGGTGATGATAAAATCATTACTTCATTTCTCAATCTTTAAAATATTCTATGTCTACCAAAAATGTGGATTGTAAAGCCATTTACTCTTTGAATAGCTTATATATGGAAAAGTCTCTCGTATCATTTGTTGTTAACTCATTTAAATGATATAATGCCAGTATAGATTTTTATGCAAACTATTAATTAAGTATAGACCCTAACCCCTTTTATTAAAATGGGGCATTTACAAAACTCTGTTGCTGCTTTACAGCACATCATCATTGTCGTTGCTAAATCTTTTCAGTCACATCTGATTTTTCATGATCCGACTTGGGGTTTTGTTGGCAAAGATACTACAGTCGTTTGCTATTTCCTTTGACAGCTCATTTTACAGATGAGGAACTGTGGCAAACAGGATTAAATGACTTGACCAAGGTCACACAGCTAGTCATTGCGACACGGGATTTGAACTCATGAAAATGAGTTTTCCTGATTCTGATGCTAGTGCTCTATCCACTAGCTGCCTTTCATGCATCATTTAGTCTCTAGTTAATATGGCAATTTTGAGAAATATTTTTCTAAAATGCATTTAGGTGTCATAATGGAGAGTGCTGGATCTGGAGTTGGGACGATCTGAGCCCAAATCCAGCCTCAGACACTTGCTAACTGTGTCTCTGGACAAGTCATTTAACTTCTGCCTGCTTTAGTTTCCTTATCTGTTAAAATGGGGACAATAATAGCCCCTACCTCCCAGGGTTATTGTGAGGGTCATATGAGATTATATTTGTCAAACACTGCAAAGCTTAAAGTGTTATATAAATGTGTACTGTTATTATGTATAAGAGAATTCTCTAACATAAATTCTTTTAAAAATTGTATATGTGTATATTTAGTTTTAAGACTCCAGGAGTGTATATGATTAATGATCTTGTAAATCCAAGGATTTTGGATCCCCTCCCCTCCCAACCTAAATTGGCTTAAAGTGGTTTAGTTATGTTCTGTAATTATTTCTTCCAAATGCTGATGTGAATGCCCCACAGGATTATAAGCCAGTTCTTTAATGTGATAATAATTAATTTTGAAAAGGGGCTAAATAGGTAACTTTAGGAGCCTAGAAGTGAATTGCTGACCTAGCATAGACACAGATCAAAAGCAAGCCAAATGGTCAAATGTTTTAATAGGCAAAACAACCTTTTCTCCTTTTCTTCCTGAATAGTTTATGTTTCAAATTGTGTTAGATTCTGTACACACAATATACATATATGTATATATAGATACACACAAGTATATATGCATTACATACAAATTCATATATACACATATATTTCTTGCCTTCCCACTAACTCCTCATCTCATACTAATGACTTATAGTTACATAGAAAAGTTAAGACTTAGAAAATGATTTTCATTACAATAACCCCATGAGATACATAGCCAGACCTTATGGCCTGGACCCTATTCTAGTTTTTGGAAAAAAAAAAAACAAAACAAGCCCCTCTTTGGGCTTAGTAGTGTCTCCTTTAGGTTGGAGCTGAAACTGCCTTCCCTCTAATGCCCAGACTCCTCATTCCCAATCCACTCTGAGGAAGGATATAGTTTCTTTCCTTCGCCTCTTGCTTAATAACTGATGCACCCTCCCCCCCACGCCCTCAAATACCAGTCAGCTTTTCCCTTCAAGGATGTATAAGTTTGTTGGTTGGCTATTCCTTCAATCAGTGTAGATGAGATGGAAACAACTACTGAATGAGTTCAGTGTGTGTCTTATGGTCTTTCTCTCCACTTTGTGTTTGGGAACTTCAACATACACATCAATACTCTTAAATACCCTAATACTTCCATTCACTCATTTGCTATGACCCACTCTTATACTCTTCCTTAGCTATACAGAGAAATGGTTTTCCCTCTGTCTTGTCTTATCACTCAGATGTCTTTCCCACTCTTTCCTTTTCTGCCCTATCTCACTTGAAAAGGTAGCTCTTTTCCTTGCCAAAGCAAGTTTCTCTATGTGTACCCTTGAACCTATTCCAACTTATTTTCTTCAGCATATTTTCCCCCTCTCTCATATATTTTCAATCTCTCCCAGTCTACAGGTTGCTTTTCTACTGTCTACAATCACTCTAATAAGTATCTCCCTCATCCTTAAGAATTACCCTCTCCACCCTAATTATCTCCATCCTTTCACAGTCAAACCCCTTGAGAAATAGGCCTAAATCAATGTCCCCATATCTTTGTCCTTTCTTATCTCTCCCTCTTCTAAACTCTGCAATCTGTCTTCCTACCTCATCATTCAGTTGAATCATGTTACCAATGATCCCTTAACTGACATAGCTAAATGGCTTTTTCTCAGTCTTCCTCCTTTTTTTTTACCTCTCATTAGCTTTTGATATTATCAATAACCCTTTTCTCTTGGATATTCTGTTTTCTCTACATTTTTCTTACAACACTCTTTGTTGGTTATCCTCCCAACTGTCTGAACCCTCCTGCTTTGTATATTTTGCTATATATTCACCTATATTACATTTACTAACCATGAATGTCCCCCCAAAATGTGTCTTTTGCCCTCTTCTCCTTCTATACAATCTTCCTTTATAATCTCATTAATGTTGACAGAATTAATGATAATATCTATGTAGATGATTCTCAGATCTATTTATCCAACCCCAACCATGCTCCTGAACTCTAGTCTTTCACTTCTATTAGGTATTTTGAACTGGATATCTCATAGACAGTTTAAAATCATTATGGTTTTTTTTTTGGTAGGGGAAAAGGCAAGGCAATTGGGGTTAAGTGATTTACCCAAGGTCACACAGCTAGTAAGTGCGTCAAATGTCTGGGATTGGATTTGAACTCAGGTTCTCCTGATTCCAGGGTCAGTGCTCTATTCACTGCACCACCTAGTTGCCTCAACAACTTAAACACAACAAATCCAAAACATGTCCAGAAGAATTCATTCTCTTTTCCCCCAAGCCTACCCTCTTCCTAACTTCCTCATTACTTTCAAGGGTACCACCATCCTCCCAGTCACTCATACTTCAAATCTAGAGGTCATCCTTGACTTTTCAGTCTCACATACTCCCATGTCCAATCTGTTTCCAAGTCCTGTTATTTTGACCTTCTGAACATCTAAAGTAAACATTTCATCTCTCTTTGAATACAGCTACCACTAGAGTATAGCTCTCCATCCCCTCACACTTGTGTTATTATAATAGCCTTCTGGTTGGTCTTCTAGCCTTAAGCCTCTTCCCATTCATCTATACTCCATTCAGCTGCCAAAGTGATTTTTTTAAAGTTCAGGTTTCACCACATCATTCTCCTACTCAATAAATGACAATGGCTCCCTTATATCTCCAGCGTCAAAGAAATATAAAATCCTCCATTTGGCTTTTAAAGTCCTTTACAATCTGACCTTTTCTTACCTTCTTATACTTTACTTCCCTCCATCTACTTTATGATCCAGTAACACTGGCCTTCTCAATGTTCCTTACATAAGACATTCCATCTCCCAGTTATGAACCTTTTCACTGGCTGTCTGCTGCTCCTGGAATGCTCTCTTTCCTCCTTTGCACTGCTTGGCTTCCCTGTATTCAAGTTTTAATTAAGATCCTATTTTCTCCAAGAAGCTTGTCCTGCTTTCCTTATACCCAAAACTAGTGCCTTCCCTCTGAGATGCCTCCATTTACCCTGTATATTTCTTGTTAGTACATAGTTGTTTGTACTGTTATCTCCCCCATTGAAGTGTATGCTCCTTGAGGCTAAGAACCTTTTCATTCATTCTTTGTGGACTTAGTTTCTTGCACTGTGCCTGGAAAATAGCACTTAATATATGTTTATGGACTTGTCAACTGTATGCAAAATAGCTATTTGTTTTTTGCTTTTTCTTTTAATCTGGAACTACTCTTTCATCAACCTGGGGAACTCTTCAAGAGAATATGCTTTCTACCAATGTATAGCCTGGGATACAGAGCTTAAATGGCTTGCCCTGGCTTACTCAGGAAGTTATGTATCAGAGGCATTTCTTGAATCCAGTGTGTCTTGACTCTGAAGCTGGCTCACTACTACGTCATTAAGCTCCCTTCCCTAAGTATATAATCCTTATTAATTTTTGTGGTTAAAAATAATAGTTACTTGATGGCCAACCTTCTGTCTTTTACTACTATATTCAACTGAGAAGGACTTCTTCCTTATACTTCCTTCCTTCCCATTCACTTCTTTTTAAAAATTGTTCCTTTTAAGTATTTTGTGGATGTTCTTTTCTTTCTTTATGTTGTTGTCACTTCCCAGAGATTTTCTCCCTGCCACTCCATATTTCCCTTCCTTGTGGCAAATAAGTAGTGAAGAAGAAAAATAACACAGTGGCCATGTCTGAAGATGTGTGCCTTATTTTGAAATTATAGTCTACTATCTGCCTGCTGAGAGCTAGGAAGTATGCCTCAAATCACAATTGGTCATTGCATTGATCAGAGAGCTCTGAAGTCTTGTAGTATTGTTTTCCTTTATGTTATTGTACCATTTACTTATTAAATTCTTGCATTCTGGCTTCTAATCCCACTATTCTTCCAAAATAACTGCCTTGAAGAGGACCAGTGATATTTTAATGTCTAAATTCAGTTACTCTTTCTCAATGTTCATTCTTCTTGATCTCTCTGCTGCTCTTGACTCTTTTGACTTCTCCCACGGCATATTCTCACCTCCTTCTCATTTCTCAACCCTTTACAATCTGGCTTCCATCTTCACCACTCCACTTAAATCGCCTTCTCCAATTACCTTTTTGCTATTAAATCTAATTCTCTTTTCTCAAGTCTCATCTGTCTTGTCTTCTTTACTGCATTTTAGACTCTTGACTACCTTCCTTATTTTGGATACTTTCTCATCCCTTGGTTTTCCTGACAGTTTTATGGTTCTCTTTCTACCCATCTAACTTGTAAAAATAATAAAAAGGATTGTTTAAAAAAACCTAGGAAGACTTGATTGAGTTGATGCAGAGTGAAGTGAGCAGAACAAGAATAATGGTTTACAAAATAAAAACTATGTTATAAAGGCAAACAGTATTGAAAGACGTAAGAACTCTGATCAACATAATGACCAACCATGGTTTTGGAGAATGGATGTTGATAAAGCACCTGACAAAGAGGAGGTAGACTCAAGAAATAGAATAATACATAAATATTCTGGACATGTCCAATGTAGCAATTAATTTTGCTTGACAATGCATATTTGTTATAAATGTTTTCTTCTTTCTTCTTCAATGGGAGTGGGGATGGGGATGGGTAGGTTTGACAAAAATAATTGTTAATTAAAAAAGTCAAGAAGGATGAGAGGTCATAGGATTTAAGTGGTAGCAGAACTTCACCCTTTTCTCTTGGTTCTTTCTTCTCTTCAGCTGAATTTTTCTGGTCTGGTGGCATTCTGGGGAAAAAAAAAAACTATGTAAGCAACTTGAGTTTTCTTCACATCCAAGGCTGACATATGACCAAATACTACAACCCTCAGTTCTCCTGACTTAGAATTTATTCTTTTGTTTTGTGTGAAATAAGTAGGAGACTATGACCTTGTGATTTTCTAAAGGTCAGAAGACTGAGCCATCTGGGAATCCCAAGAGTCCAGGATTTTGGAAGCCAAGGAGTCCATGCTGATAACCAACCATGAATGGTTAGGGAATAAGAAGGGACATTCTGGACCCAGCTCCAAAATATATGAAATAAGGATTCATCTGTGAGTGAAGCCTAATTTGGACATGAAGATGTGAGATCCAACCTATGTAGAAACTGTGTTAAGACTGAGATCACTATCCCCAAAGACTAAGATCATACGAGGGACAGTGTGCCCTGAAGTATTTAGGAAAAATATTTGTATTTCTATTCTTTCTATATCTTCTAAGTAAATATCCTTTTATAAGAGATAGCTGATGTTAATTTCTTAAATGGAACTGGGGTACTAGTTACTGATAGCTCAAAGGGGGAAATATCATACCTGGAATGGGGAATCAAGCTAGATTACAAGGGATTGAGAAGTGAGTGGGAAGTGAAAAAAGTGGAGGTAATGACATGACCTACTAATGACTTATGACTTATGACAGAGTTTTTACCAGAAACTTGACCATGAAAAGGAAAAGAGACTTAGGCTTATAGCTTGAGGGGATAGCAGGGTCAAGTGATGGGTTTTTTTTTTAAAGAATAAGACAACATCTGGGCATATTTGTATTTGTTAGAACATTTAAAATAATCATTTGTGTTTGTAATGAACAGAAGCAGATATTTTCAAAAAAGAATCAAGTTTATACATATAGCCCTTCTGTAGAATCTATTATTCTATAGTACAGTATGGTCTATGCTAAAAAGCAATTTAACAAAATAATAGGTAAACAGAGGCAGCAGAGAGAGGTCATTAAAATATTTTCAGAGGAAATGTTCTGATTGAAGTTTTCTGAATGAAGAGAGATATAAAACTAAACAGAGAGGGACAAACTCTTAGTAGAGATAGGAGGGTAAGAGATTAAGGACACAATGTAGAGAGGTTGGTTCTGGAAGGCAGAAGAACCATCTTATTTCCACCATCCCCCACTCCCCCATGGGAAGAAAGGATGATTTTGAGGCTATTTAGAGATTCTTTATCACAAATTCTAATGGGGAGTGGTCATTTTCACATAACATTTGTACCACTTAAATGTCAGCAACCAAGTCCTTCCTGATAATGAGGGTTAGATGCAGAACAGACTTTCCCCCTTCTTGGTTCCTCCACTTTTTTAAGGATGAAATTCTTAGGTACATAAAGAAGTTATTTGGCATAAGCACTCCACCAGATGTCTGCATAATAAAATTCTCTGCCTCATTACTATAGCATGACTGTTTCAGGCTTGTGATTTATTTCCCAAAACGTCTATCTATTTCTTCTTTCTGCTTAAGAGGTCTGTAGTATACTTTCAAGACAAAATTGCTTACATTTCTCCCTCATTGTGCCAAGGAGATGTATCTAGGTGGTGTGGAATGTAAGAGTACTGTATTTGGAGTCAGGCAGATCTGAGTTTAAATCTTACCTCAGACATTTACTAGCTAGTTGACTCTGGGCAAATAACATTGCCTATCACTCTCAGTTTCCTCATCTGTAAAATGGGCATAATAATAGTACATATCTCATAGGATTGTTGTGAGGCTTATATGAGGTAAGACATGTATAGTACTTTGCAAGCCTTTAAGTCATACAAAATTGCTCAGTAATTAATGCTTCTCTTCACTGAGTCCTGGATTTCCTCACAAAAGGATACTTTCTTAATCTATGCTATCCCTGTAACCTACTTTTACTGATCTTATTCCTTCCAAATGAGGTCTACCCAGCCAAAACTATATTCCATTGATGGTTTTCATATCCCCAAGCAAATGGGACAGAGCTCAGGAAAGGAAACTGACGAATAATGGCAGAAATATGGTTTTAAAGTGGAAGTGGGGAACAAGGAGTATTTCTACCCCTACCCCGTCCTTTCATAAGAAGGGAAAAAGAGGAGTGATAACTAGTGAATAGGGTTACAAAGAACATGGTATTTTCAAGAGAGACCCAAATTTTTGTTAAAATATAGTGGACAAATACTGGCTGAAAAATTCAAGGATGTGAGAAAGTAGGAAATATTGTAATTCGAGGCTTTAGTGGACTTGTTTAACAATAGAGCAAGACTTCCAAATGGCAGAGAGGAATGGGCTGAACAGTGGGTGAATTAGCTTGAATTGGAGACATATAGGTCACTTGAGGAAGTAGTATGTATTCATTACTGTATGCATGTTTAGTAAATATTTAGAGAACTAGGAAAGATGGTAGCTACCCTAAATGTGTGTAGATAGGTTGTACAGTGAATGGAATATTGGGCCTGGAGTCAGGAAAACTTGAGTTCAATCTAGCCTTAAACCAGACCTCTACAACTTGGAGGTAGGTTTGGGTCACAGATAGATTAGATTAGAGATAGATTGATGTGGTTGGTTGCAGTGGGTCACGTGAAAAACAGGAGCATGTACAGTAAAAACTGTATGTTTTTTCAAAGGTCTCCCCAAATCCTTTGGCAGGTTGCAAGTGGCATGCAGGCTATTTTGTTAAGTAGGCCTGCACTTACTAGTTGTGTGACCCTGAGCATGTCATTTAACTCTGTTGTCAGTTTCCTCTGTCAAATAAACTGGAGAAGGAAATGACAAACTGCTTTTTGCAAGACAACTCCATATGGGGTCATGAAGAATCAGACATGACTGAGTGAACAACAACAACACCCTAAATGTGCCAATCATGGTTAGAACTATTATAATATTTACTGGTACTAAGGACTGCCCTTGGCATTTAACATTTGTTTTTTCAACCGTAGGAGAAATAATTGAGAATTCTACAGTAGATTAGAAGTTGTTGATGTTCTCCCACTAACTAGTCCACAAAATTTACCTGTAGAGACATTTTAGAAAATAATAATTTGCAAATGATACTTTGAGACAATGAATTACCAGGGATTCAACTATAAAATTGTGTACTTCCCCTCAGATCCTGACTTTAATTAATTTCTTCATCAAGTTTTTCTCAGGCAAAAATCTATGTAAATAAAATTTTTTAAAATCTGAATTTCCTCAGTTATTATTGTTCCTTTTCACACAGAATGGCAATTAAGAGAGGTTACCCAATTCATGATAGAATGCCCATGGGAGAAGCAATTATGGAGCTATAACTTTTGGCCTTGATTAGTACTTACTGGTGATGGTGAAATATGCTAAATTCATAAGGCAGATAACTGGCAGAGAGTCAGTAGCTTGCTTTTATGCCAGATTTCACCTATATAATTTCCTAGGGTGGATTTTGAGTTACACATCACCAAATCATAAAATTTCATGGTTGGAAGGGACCTGAGAGGCCATGAATATTATTTAACCCATATCAGAACAAGAAGCCCCACTACATCACTCCCCCCAAACTGGGATCCCATCTTTGCTTGAAGACTTCTAATGAGGGAGAGCTCACTAACTCCTACGGAAGCAACCTTTTACTTGTGGATAGTTATATTTCAGGAGGAAGTTTTGCCTTATATCAAGCTAACTCTTCTCAGTAATCTCTTCTTGTTTCTAGTTCTGTTCCCTAGAGCCAAGCAGAACAATTTTATTCCATCTTCTACATGAAAACCTTTCAAATGTTGAAGAGAGCCATCATGTGCCCTATGAATCTTCTCTTTTACAGGATAAACATTCCTGCTTTTTTTTCTTTTTGGAGGGCAATTCGGGTTAAGTGGCTTGCCCAAGGTCCCACAGCTAGGTTTTTTGTTAAGTGTCTGAGGTGGGATTTGAACCCAGATCCTCCTGACTCCAGGGCTGGTGCTCTATTCACTATGCCACCTAGTTGCCCCACACATTCCTGCTTTCTTCAAGCTACCTTAACATGATGTCCCCTTGAGATCCTTTGTAATCCTTGTCACTCTGTTGTGCACACTCTCTAGTCGGTCAATGACTTTTCTAAACTATAGTTCCTGGAACTGAATATGATACTCCATATGTTGTCTGACTAGAGCAAAATACAGAACAATCATCTCCCTAGTCCTGGACTCTGTCCTGGCTTCTCTATTCTTTTATCTCTGTACTATTTCACTTGGTGATCTCATCAGCACCCATGGAATCAATTACCATCTCTATGCTGATGATTCTCAGATCTACTCATCTAGCCCTTACCTCTCTCCTAATCCCCAAACTCTCATATCCAACTGCCTAGTAGACATCTCAAACTAGATATCCTGTACACATCTGAAACTTAACATGCCCCAAACTGAACTTAAACATTCCCCTCTTCTTATCTTTCCTATTGCTGCCAAGGACAGCAACATTCTCCAAGTCACCCATGCTCAAAACTTAGATGTCATTGTTAGTTCTTCACTCTCTCTCTCACTTAGATCAAATTTTTAAGTCCTCATTCCTCTACTATCCAATTTGTCTGTTCCTGCTTCAGGACTGTTGAAAATTGTTGGACAAAATCATGAAGTCACATTCACCAAATACATATTCACATATATTATTATCTCAGTTGGGTCCATTTTACTTGACAATTTTTTATATTACCCTCATCCATTCTTTAACTCATTTGCTACAGTGACTTTTCCAAATTATTTTTTCTCTCTTATGACCAAGATAACTATTACAACAGAGATTTGGGCTTTCATTTAAAATAATAGGACCGTAGATTTAAATGCTAGAGGTCATTTAGTCTAATTGCCTTATTTTACATGTGAGGAAATAGGGCTAGAGACTTTTTAATGACTTTCCCAAGGTTACATTGTTAGTAAGTGACCGAGTTGAGATTTGAACTTAGGTCTTTTGAACCCAAATTCTTCCTCTTTTCCACAAGTTTGATCTAGCAGTCATCTTTCCCCCAATCCTGATTTATCTTCAACTTCTTCCTCATCCCTTGTTCCTTTCCATCTGTCCTGAGACTTTCTATTAACTCTAGGATAAAATATAAAGTTGCCAGCTTGACTTCTTAGACCCTGCAAAATCTGGCTCCAACCTGTCTTTCCAGTCTTCCTTCACAATTAGTTCCCTCAGTGAACTCCACATTCCAGCCTAACTGGACGAATGGCCATTTTTCACACTTGACATTCCATCTCTCCCTTCCATGTATTCATATAAGCTGTGTCCCACATCTCCCTCCTCATCTCTATCTTTCAGAAGTCTTCTCTTCATTAAAGTTCCTACTGAGGTGCTACTACTTCAGGTGAAAGCATTTTTTCCTTCCTCAAATTTTCTTAGAGTACTTTGTTTGGATCTTTCCTATCCCCTTCACATCTTACTTCATATTATACTTCTCTCTCTCTCTCTCTCTATACATATACACACATACATACGCATATATACATATACACACATATTTAGATGAAGGGCATGATGCCAGCACCCTGTTAATTCAGATTCAAATGGGGACATTTATGTAATAATTTAATAGTTAACAAGAGGTTTACTTAGCTCCAGTGTAGCAAGGGTATGCAACCAGGATACGTTGGCAGTATACTACTGTAGATTCCTGCTTCCTCTTTGCCCCCCACTTCATCTCTACGTGTAAGTGCATCTGGTCAACAGGCAACTTGTGATTTCCTGCATTTTTCAGATATCTGCCAAGCTCCACGTACATGGGACTTTTCCTACACTTAGGGGTCTAGGCAGCATGATAACACAGCCAAAGACTACTACTAGGAGACTGCATGAAGGGATAAAGGGGTCAACCAGGTACCAGGAAAAATAACTTTGTCATTTCTTTTCAAGAAAACTGTTGTGTATTGGGGAGGGGATGTAGAAAATTCTGTTAAGTCCATTTTGAATTAGGTCCTCCTGAATATTTTTGTTAAATTGCATTGAATTGTTGACATATTTGTTGAGGTCTCTAAAAACGTCTTCCCAAGCAAATTTCAAATTTAGGGCACTCTACTATATGTCACAATTACACTTTTCCAGCTTCACCCCATAGTCCTCTTCTTTGTGCATTTTACACTATAGTCATACTATATTACTTTTTGCCTCCATAACATGTACGATGCTTTCCTGTCTGTATACCTTTGTTTACTCTCTTTGCTATGCCTAGAGTTCTTTCCTCTATCATCTTTTCCTGTTGACTTCATATCTATCTAATTCAATATTCATATCTGTCCAATTCAAGCACCATCTCTTACATATAGCCTTCCCTGATCCATATATTTGGTAAGAACCTTCCCTCTCAGGTCTCACATAATAATTTGTTGTACAACCTTCTAATAAATGAAAAGCATCAATTAAATACTTAATATGAGCCAGGTAGTTTGCTAAGTGAACGTACATCAGATGTAATAGTATGTATTGTGTAATTGACATTTTACTCCCTCACTGAGGAAATTGGAAGTTCTTTGAAAATACTGATTATGTAGGATCTAAACTTTTCTCCTCCACCAGCTCCTAGCATCTGATAAATACTTAAACATTTTTGTTGTATTTGTACAATTGATAGGGTTTTATGGCAAAAGTTTTCCTTCACAAAGAGATAATTATGGATTATGAAGGGGTTCCAGAAAATGAACCAAAGATGTATTAAAATGTTGTTATTATCTGAGGCATTTAAAAATTGGAGGACCTATCTAATGTATGTTGAAGATGACCTTTTGACATGCAAATAAATATTCTCAATTTTTGAATGAAAGCTGATCTGAAGATGAAATTATCAATCCCTGGTGTAGTAAGGATTGAAGGCTGGGCAATAGAACCTAGATAGCTTGATGGAAGTGAGGAAGAAAGCAAGGGGCATTATGAAGAGTAAAGAGCTTGCTCCACTGGTGTATTGCAGAGTACCTTTTCTGTCCCTGGAGCTTCTCCTTCTGATTGACTGGTTCTCCTAGAATTTCCATTCTAAGGGGAAGGCCCAGGCCAGTCATGTCTTCAATTCTTTCTAGGCTGTACCCCTGAATCTGAATGTTCTTTACCATGTGAAATATTTTCATTCCTCGATTGTTCCCCTCAACCTTTTTAGTTCTGTTGTGATTCCCCAGTAGAACTTCAGCTTTTTGAGGGCAGAGATTGTCTTTTTGTTCTAGTCTGGGAACAATAATTAAAGTAGTGCTACTGTTGCCACTTAGAAGTGTATGAAATCCATTAGCTTTGTTCCACTCAAAATCCCTGTAACTGCCTAGACCAAAGGTTCTTAACCTGGGATAGATTTCAGACAATCCATAAATTTTCATGGGAAAACAATTGCATCTTTATTTTTTAATTAAAATTTATTTAAATTACTTTAAAACATTAGTTTAAGAAGGGGTCCAAAAGATCTCCCAGATTACCAAAGGGGTCCATGACACTAAAATATTAAGAATCCCTGGTCTAGACCAAAACTTCCTTTCCTGCTGACTACTTTCCTATGTGTACTGTATTCCCCTTTAGAAGGTAATCTCCTTGAGGCCAAGGATTATTTAATTTTTGTATTTGTATTTCTACCATGTAGTCTAGTACCAGGAACATAATGTGTACTTGATAAACAGTTGTTGGTTAATTTTATTGAGGAAGAGAAGAGTCCAAAGAAAATATCATTTCCTGGAGGCAGAATCTAGGGGAATCCTGAGAGTGGCCAACTAGTGAAACAGAAAGCTGCCCAGATAATAACAAAAGCAGAGCCTTAAAAGGGAGTGACCATGGGCCACAAACAGGAAAAGACTTTGCTCTTTTAGATAGCCACAGTGGGCTGATCAAAATAGATAGGCCTGGAGCTGGAGGATGATGGTCAGGCAGCCCAGGCAGAAGATCCATAATGCTTAGGGTTAGAGTCTAGTCTAGAAGAAGGACCTTTGGACTTTTTTTTTTAAAAGGGACTTCCCTTTTGTTGTAACTTGATGACAGGGAGTGTCTAAACTGGGTAGTTTTATTCCATAAGACTGTGCCAAGCTGAATAACATGCAGCTATAATTTCTATCAACCATAGACAGTATACAGTCTGAAATTTCCTCACACGATTATAAAATTCAGTTGTGTACTTGAACCAAAAGTATGTGCTGAACTATAGGGAGATAGGAGGAGTAAAAGGGTGGTGCTCCAGGAGAGAATTGTAGAAAGAGAGACCCAGGAGTATTAACATCTTTGGTGGAAAAGTTCTCTTCTCTACTTCTTAATTTTTTTATCTTTAGATAGAAGCAGTAAAAAGGTAACCTAAGAGCTAACAGTGAATATTAGGGAACTTGACGGGGGAGCCTTCCTTCAGTCTATTTGACTGGTAGGTATAAGTTTAGGGTGGAAGACGTGTTACCTTTGTCCATTGATTGGGGTGGGGTTGCCTTGCTTCCTCATTGCTGCAGCTGAACAGGCTGTATTTAATGAACATTAGAGGCTGTGAGCGATGCATATGTGGCAAGAGACAGGCTGTGTGAGGGGGGAATAAAAGAATTCCCTTGTTCTGTTTATTTCCTCCTGGAGATTTTGGCTATTTTTTCTTCCTTTTACCCTTTGCCTCTCATCCCATTCATTTTATTTGCCTTCTCATTTACTTTTGTTCCTACTCTCTTTTCCTTTTGGCTTACTGTCATTTTCTTTGGTCATAGAACATAGAATCAGAATGTTGGATTGGGTAGGGATCTTAGAAATCATGTAGTCCAATGAAGTCAAGAAAGGTGAGGAACCTTTTACAAAGATACATGGCTAGTGAGTAATAGTGTTGAAATTCAAACCCAGGGCATCTCACTCCTAGCTCAGGACAATTTCCCCAACAGAGTTGTCATCTCCCCTGTCTTTTCCATCGTTTTTTTCCCAATATTCCAAAGAAATAGTTACACATTTTTGTACTGGAGACAACTTAGCAGTCATTTAAGCCAACCTCCTCATCTTAAAGAACAGGAAACTGAGGGGTGCAGAGAAGGTCACAATGCCAACTGGAATTTTCAGATTCTAGTTCATCTCCAAATGCTCTTCCCTGGGCCTTATTCTTTTCTCCCTCTTTCCACCTCTTTGTCTTTTTCCCTTTCCTTCATTTGCACTGGAAACCAACAATTATCTGGGTGGGGATAACAAAACCTGGAAGTTCAGCACTTAAAATACTGCTTAATGAGTAACTTTTTGGCAATTTGACTATAAGCAGAGAGTTAAAAGGATCCCTAAACTTTGGTCAGATAGGAGTTTCATATAGCAGCACTGTGCTTGGTGTTTGTGAAGTGAAAGTTTAGAAAAAAACTGATTGTTCCCCAAAGCTTAGCTTTTGAGTTGAGGAATTGGCCTTTTGTTAGGAAATGTTATTAAAGCCAATACAATGAAAATCAACAGACTTGTCAGCTTTCTATCATAGGAAAAAGCAGCAGTCAAGGGTTCCACCTACCCCTATCTCAATTGTTTGTCCTTTGTTCTCGAAGAGGACCAGGGTTTCAGAAAGATGATGAGATGATGTTCAAGTGAATTGGATTTAAATGAGGAAGGGCTGTCCAAAGTCACCAGCCTCACTTTCTCCTCCAGAGATATCTGTGTCCAGTGGCAAGATATAGATCAGGATGACTGGAGATGTCCCTGGATGTAATGGGAGACCTTGGCTTTTTAAAGTTAATATCTTTAACTGGTGTCAGTTTGACTGAGGCAATGCCCATTCAGTGATTAAGGGTGGGTAAGAAATGAGACAAAGAATAGCCTCTTTTATCTGAAGGATATGTGATGACCCTAATTTTAAAAGAGCTGTAGTTTAAGCCTTTCAAGCTTTAAGCTAAAAGATGACAGAGTTCAGCCTTCCTCTTATGGGGAAGAGGTAGCACTTCAGCTTGAATGATAATGATAAGGAGGAAACTGAAACTCAGAGAATTCAAATGACTTCCCCAGGGTCACAAAGTAAGTATCCAAGGCAAAATTCATCTCAGGTTTTTTCTGCCTTCAAATCTAGCATTCTATCTAATGTGCTACCTATTGGCCTCTGATGTCCAAGGGTGGCAGAGAGAAACTCCCTTACTTCTACCCCAGTAGAGTTATGCTTGGTGGCCACTAGCAGCCACCATAAGACCTACATAATATCCTTAAGCAGAGGCCATGTGAGACCAGAAGGGATAATGCCTGAGAGAGATTTCCGGCCATAGAAGATCAGTGGGGAGGGGTGGCTGGGTGGCTCAGTGAATAGAGCACCAGCCCTGGAGTCAGGAGAACATGAGTTCAAGTCTGACCTCAGATACTTAACACTTACTAGCTGTGTGACCTTGGGCAAGTCACTTAACCCCCGTTGCCCTGCCCTCCCCTCTCCAAAAAGCAAAAGAAGAAGAAGAAAGGAAAAAGAAGAAGGAAAATGAGAAGAAGGAGAAAAGTGGGGAGGAGATCCAAATTGTAGGTCTCTCTAAACTTATTGGTCTGCTTTTTCCCTGAAAGGAGGTAATTATTTTGGTGTAGAAGGCCTTAGTTTTCCTGCTAAAATTGAAGCAAATAAAATCTTGGTTGAATTTAAGTATGTAATTAAGGAAATGACAGCATTATTAAGAACTTGAAAAATTATCTATAGAAATTCTATCCTTAGATAATTGAACATTGACAGTATACCTGACTTTGGTCATTTTCATCCATTGTTTTAGGTTTAAATATCCCAATTTGCCTCCAATTAATTTTTAACATATGTAAGATTCCAAAAAGGAGAGTACAGTGCTCCAAATGAGTCTCAAGAGACCAAAGAATTATAGCAAGATCTTTCTCAGTTTCTTCATCAATAGAATGGACCTAGAAATAGACTACTTATACTCTAGGGTTGTTATAAGGAAAATGCATTATCAACCTTAAGGTAAAATATAAATGTGAGTTATTATTCATTGCTAGGAGAGTAGATGGTTTTCATGAGTTACAATGACTAAAAAAAAATTATCACCTGGTGGCCAACTTCCTAATGACAAGTTTTCTAAGTTTTTAGCTTGGCTAGTCCTCAGACACAGTGTATTTCTGGCCCTGTCCTTGAAGTCTTTTTTTTTCCACACTAGTAGAACTTGTCAGGACTTGTGCTCCACTGGGGGTAGCCTATAAGAACCCCAAATCACCTCCACCCTCCACTGAAGCTTGGGAAGAGGGTTCTGTAGATGCCCAAGTCTAACAATAAACAATTATTAAGGAGACGTTTATTGGAGCATTTCTCCTTGTGACCTTTCTGTGATTTTTTCCAGATCTCCAGGCTCCTAGATATTAATTTATTGGCTTGGCAGTCACATAGATATTGGTTTTTTTTTTTTTAAAGAAATTTGAAAATGTGATCAGACTTCTTTGAATTGTAGTTATCGGTCTGGTTTAGTTTGCAAGAGCGGCTCTCCCTAATGCTATTGTTTTCATATACTTACGTAACACCTAACCTTTGAGGAGCTAAGTTTCAGATCTTAACTGCATAACTTTCATAACACTTGTGAGACAGGAAAAGCTGCATTAATTAAAGGTTAGAATGGCCTGGCCACCAATCCCTGTGTGGCTTTCCTTCCCTCCCCTCTGCCCCACCCCCAAAGGGAAAAAAATCATCTCTGCCAAGCAAAGGGAAGATCTTTTACCAGAGAGGCCTGCAGACAATGTAAAGAGTGGCAAAGCAGACTTGGGCCCCAGTTCAGGATTCTTTATTTCTTTTCAAGGTTAGGAAACATAATGAAAAAGGAGGAAGGAAAAGAAAACAAGAATGAGTTAAAAAAAGGAGAGAAAACAAGAAGGGGGAGAAAGGAGGAAGAAGAGAGGAGAATAGGAAGAGATAAGCAGGGTACTTTTACTGTTTCCCGTATAGTCTGTATTTGAAATGAACTTATCTATGGTCTAGACCACAGTGAAAATGTGAAGGTCCTGATAACAGGAGCATCTACAGCTACCATCTAACTGTAACATATTTATCTTGATCTTTATTTGTGTTTCAGTAGCAATAGCACTATCCTAATCCCATAGGTGAGCACTGTTAGAAGGGAGAAATCCTTTTACCACATTTCTCTGTAAATTGTTGAAGGGATTGAACTCTGGGAGGAGGAATAGAACTGTGGGAGCTTTCTCTTTGGAAATACTGCTCTATATACCTCTTGAATTTCCTGTCTCAGCTTTCCCTACTACAAATAGACTCTAGGTATACTTCCTTTTCCAATCCTCTGTCTGACAGTGATAATTGTGGTGGCTCTGTCAGGCAGTCAGAAGGCCCAACTGTTAATCCTAGTCATCCTACTGATTCAGACAAATCAGGAGCATCATTCAAGGCAATTAGGTCTTTAAGTCATGCCTGGGTATGCCTCAGTTCTCCCAGCTGTGCCAAGGAGGGAGGGGTTCTCCATGATCAGAGAGAGAGAGAGAGATCTTTACTTAAGATCCTGCCATGGGTTATCCCTTCACAGATATCTTTCCCATATGTGTTTTCCAGATGTAGAGAAAGATCTGGGGACATGTGCCTTCTTCCTTGTTTCTTCATTCTTCCCTCAAAAATAATTGCCCAGGAATTTAGGGGCTTCTGCTTGTATCTCAGAGATCTCCTTAATATAAACATTTTGTTCTGTCCAAAAAAAGAGGATTGATGACTAAGGAATATAACTCTACTTTAGTATATTGACTGTCCTCCATATCTTTACTCTCCCTTCACTTTGGTTCTTAGAATTCCTAGTTCCCCAAATTCAGGGTGAATGCTACTTTCCATACGAGGACTTTTCCAATCCCCTCAGCTGCCAACATCTTACCCCACAAATGACTTCATATTTCTTTTGTTCATACTTACATGTAGACATGTTGTTCATCCTTTCTATGCCTTTTTTAAATAAATCATTAGTTGCACATTGTTTCCCCCATTAGATTGTGAACTTCTTGAGATCAAGAACTGTCTTGCGCCTTTCTTTTTATCCCTAGCACTTAGCACAGTATCTGGCACATCGTAGGAACTTATTAAATACTTCCTAACAGAACGACTACAGAATATAAACTCTTTGAGGCCAAAGGGTATTTACATTTTGTCTTTGTATTCCCATAGCATAGTATGGTGCCTCAAACATAGTAGATACTTAATAAATGCTGATCATTTAGTTAATTGATTAGTTAATTTTATGTATCAGCACTGTCCTGTGCATATAAGGGCAAAGGGGCTAGAATACCTAACATCTGAACAGCTGGACAGTTTTAAATCAGAAAGCTTATCATTCCAGAAGAAATTTTTCTACATGGAATGATGGAAGGAAACCATCCTTAGTATATTTTAATTTTTTCTATGCCAGCTTCAAAGAATGGTATCTTAGGGTCCATTTCAGCTTCTTGGGTGTTCTATGGACTGAGGCCTGGGTTTTTAGAATGCTAAACTCTATTTTGACCAAACTGAATCTTGAAACTGACAAAAATGCAGCCGTTATGATTACACAAGAGTAAATGAGGAAACCTCAGACATGTTCCCTTCTGGAACTGACATTATTTGGGCTTCTGTTAAAGAAGGAAATATAATCAGCAAGCTAAAGTCAAATTAAAATGACAATGGCAAGGAACTGTAAAAAGGCAAGGAATTCTGAGTGTGGTGGGATTGGAGTGTGGGAACCTTTCTCTAGAATTTCCTTGATAAAACCTTGATAAAATAACAGAAGCCTATTTTTTCCTCCTAAGTCTCTTTTATTCCCATCCCTAATGTGAGAAGTAAGAAACCCAATTTACCCAAACTTTACTCTAAACTAATTGTGTGTGGAACACTGTTATTTGAGAGTACAGCCTCAAACCTCCCTCCTCAGAAGGGTCTGAGGCAGAGCTGGCTATCACCCTTCCTGCCTGACACCTCCCTCTCCCTCCCTTTTCAGAGGTGAGAGGAGATGAACAGAACAGTTGATTCTTTCTTTCTTGTAGTTTGCTTTTTTGGAGGTGTAAAACTTTTTTTTTTTGGTCTCATCTTCCTCAACTTGTGCCTCTGCTTGGTTTCCTCCCAATACCCTTATCTGGAGGAGGCATGTTTCCATGTCAAAGATCTCTGGGAAGAAAATATCTTTTCTAGCCACCCTCTCTGCCTCGTTAGGTGTCTCAGACTCCTTAACCACTCTAACCACTCCTTTTCACTCCTCTCCTCCCCCCTTCTCCCCTAGGGAGCTGGAAGTGGAAACTGATTCAGGAATTGAAAGTATTCTCTAAATAAAAAGCTTCATTCTTTGAACGATGAGAGTAATTTAATTACCCCTGACAGTATCAGCTCAGTGCAGAAAAATAGCGATACTAATATATTAATCTGTAATGCCACACACAATAATAAGACTCATTCATTAATGAATTTGCAAATTCAACAGGACTTCCTTTGTATTTCTCTTAGGATATGGGCTGAGATCATTTTGTAAGCCCATGACAGGATAAATGAGCAGACTCTTTACATACATTAATACTTTAAGTTGGCATTGCATTTGATTAGAGATAGGTAGGATCCTGGATCCAGAGCTGGAAGGGACCTTAGAGGCCACTTAGTCCTATTCATTCATTTTGCAGATGAGGAAACTGAGGCACATGGAGTTTAAGTGACTTGCCCAACATCACACAGGTAGTCAGCAAGTGACACATCTGTAGAAGCAATTAATCAGTGGATCACTATATGGTTTATAAAACAAAACACTATGAATATGCTATCTCACAGCAGATTGGTTCTCACAATAGGTATTTCCTACAGGCATTACTATCTCCATAGTATAGATGCTCAGAGAAGTTAATTCATTTGCTCACAGTCAGCAAAGTAGGAAGTATTGGAGGCAGGTTATGATGATAAGCCTCTTCTGGCTTCAAGTCCAGTGGTCTTTTCAATATACTACATTGACAAAATGATAATAACCAAAAAAGTATAGAAGCCTTCTCTTGTAATCTAAGTCAGAAATAGTGCTTATTAAACAGCATTTTGCAGTTTTTTGAATAAAAGAAAAGAATGGATGATGTTACATATAGTGTCCAAGTTCCAATAAGAGCACAATAAATTCCAGGAGTTTCAGTGATGGTAATCTGAATAAGCACAAGGAGGATGCAGAGGACTGTGGGCCATTTTGTAGTTTTCTTTGTTTCATGGATTGCCATGGTCATCAGTTGCCAACCAGCTGGGGCTGAATCTCTGGGTTCTTATTTGGCCTGCTACTCAGCCACATAGTATCAGCAATATAGTTCTAAGGACAGCTTTGAGTGACTAATTTTGATTATTACAAATACTGAAATTAACTAAACAGGATATATGAAGGAAGACACTATCTGCATCCAAAGAAAGAACTGATAAATAGAAGTATATAAGTATACATAGAAAGATTTTACACACACACACACACACACACACACACACACACACACACACCCTCTGTTTAATGGTAGGCCCGTCTAGGATGTGAGTGGGGGAAGAGAAAAAAAGAAATTTATATAACTTTATTTTATATTTAAAAGAAATGGTAAGTTGTACATAAAAGAATTGCAGTTTTATGTGCAATCATCTTTTAAAAATTATTCTGTTATGGAAATGCTTGTTTTATTCCATAAATTAAAAATGTAATTAAAAGTTTTTTTAAAAAGGAACTAGAATTCCAAGATGCAGAGGGAAGACAGGAAACATTCTAGGCATGGGGTCAACCTGTGCCAAGGCATAGATATAGGAGGTGGAATGTATTGTATGGGCAAGGCAGGTTGGCCTGTTTGACTAAAACGTATAGTGTATGAAAGAAAATAATGTAAAATCATTCTGGCGAGATAAGCTGGAGCCAGATTGTGAAGGACTTTAAACTGCCAACAGAAGAGTTTAAGTGTAATCCCAGAGGCAACAGGGAGCCTTTGAAGCTTCTTGAGCAAGGAGTGTCTTGAGCAGAAAACAGAACTGTGTTTTAGGAATATCAGTTTGGTAGCTCTGTGGAAGATGAATTGTAGTGGGGAGAAAAAGGTTACAAGGAGCCTATTAGGAGATGCTTGAAATAGTGCCTGTGAAAAGTGATGAGATCCTCAACTATAGTGGGAGCGGTGTGAGTAGAGATAAAGATATATTTGTGGGACATATGTTTTGAAGTTTGACAGCTGATTAAGGTTTGGCAACTGATTGGATCTGATGGGTGAGGACAGAAAGTTGAAAAGAATTCTGAGGATGGGAACCTGAATGCTCAGGAAAATGGTCAATATTTTTTATGTCTATCTTGTACTGCTTAGTATCCAATCAAAATCTCCAACTAACTGCAGGTTCCTTTTCATTAGATTTCAGTTAATCAAGACTTGTCTATACTAAGGTAGGTGTCCAGAAAGAGGCTCTATTTTTTTTTCAGGGTACCAAGATAGCATTTAATCCATTATCTCTTCTTGAAAAAGTTAATGTGCTTCTATGAGTGCCCAATTTCTTAGCAGGGAAGACAGCCTCTGGCAAGAAGAGAATTCAGATTGTAGTATTTGTTTAATTTATATGGATGTAATAAAATGTCAAACTGTGTTTTTTAATAGTTTTCTGGGGAGGTAGCTTATCAATAAAAGCAACAACAATAATAGTATTTATATGGTGCCTTAAGGCTTACAAAGCACTGTATATGTTGTAGGAAGAATTGCGTGAGGTAGATCCTTTTATTATCCCTATTTCACAGATGAAGAAACTGAGACAGAGAGGTTAAATGGTTCATGCAGTTTCATACAATTAGTAAGTATCTATGGCAAGATTTGAACTCTGTTTTTTTTAAATCTAAGTTCAGTGCCTTTACTCATTGCACCACCTAGATGATTCCATAACAGTGAGGATTCCTCCTTATGTGTCTTCAGATCTGAAGGTGACCACAAATACTTTACAGACACAGACAAGTCTATAAAATTTACAAGCATTTTTATTCACATTTTGAAGCTGGAGACATGAATCATTAAGAGGTTAAGAGACTTGCTTAAGGTCATATTGATGCAATGGGAGATCAGAGAAGATAGCTCAATATATTATACTGACTTCTAGTATAGTTTTCATTTTGCTAATGTGACTTTTTTTTTAAAGAGGGATGATTATATCTTTAGATTTCTTGGTAAAGCAATTTGAAAGTTGAATATTCATTGTGTAGGTCTCCTGAAATGCCTTAAAATTCATTTTCTGGAAAAAAAACTAGATATTTTATGAGGCAATTTAGATGTTTCCTATGCATTCAGATAAGGGATAATTCAGATAATTGGGTCTGTCTTTAAATGGATTAATCATTTTTATTGAATTGATTATTTAAACAGCACCCTCTGAGCGAGTTGACCTAACACACAGATTGTTTTAGTCATTATGTAGACATGACCTCTTTGTATGTCAAAGGCTTCAGGAACAGGATTACAAAGTCTTCTGTCTGCCCTATAAAATGGTACATTGGTGGTATCTGAGTACATTACAGAATCACATAATTTTTTGAGTTGGAAAAAACCTCAGCAGCCATTTAGTCTAATCCATACCTGAAAGGAATCCTCACTACAAAATACCCAAAAAACTGATCTACTAGTATCTGCTTGAAGACCTGCAGTTAAGAGCAATTTTCCTTCCAAAGCACCCCATTGCACTTTGGGATTGCTGTCATTGTTGGGCACTTTTTCCATGCTTTACCTCATTGAAACTTTTATTCTTTCTCCTATTTCTTCTTTCTAGGGCCAAAGCAGAAGTACTCTAATCCCTCTTTCCTATAATAACAATGTAACCTGATATATCTTAAGTTTCCAGCTCTTATAAGAGAAGTAAAAAAGGAGAGATAAGTGGGAGAAATAGACATTGTGGAGTCAGGATCTGGGTTCAAATTCTGTCTCTGACACTCACTGCCATTGTGACTTTGGACAAGTACCTTAATGTTTTTGGTTTTTAGTTTCCTTATCTATAAAATAAAGCCAATTAGACTAGATAGCTTTCGAGGTCTCTTCTAGCCCTAAATCTATGAACCTAAGACAACGGTTCTTTTTTCTCTATTGTTCATTGCATAGTATTATTCTTAGCTTCAATGAATCATTTAGGTAATATGAGAATTGTGGGGCTTAAACATACATATGTATAAATTCCATGAAATTTGCAGCACACTAGGCAGAAACCGACCACTTTCCCAATCCTAGTGTGCCTAGAGAAAATCCTTGGAGAACCATTTTCTTGTGAAGATGCTGTGACTAACACAGCCCATAGGAAACATGAGGGTAGTACCAATGTACTTTCACATGTATCAGGGCAATGGTTCTTTGGAAGAATAAACTATGATAAATCCTACCTGGTTATGTGAGGGGAAGATATAGCTGGTGTGGTGGACTTTGAAGTTTTATGGCCTATAACTGCCACCATTTTTTTGGAGGGGCCTTTAACAGAGTTTATTCTTTATTATGATGACATGTAATTCATATGAAATGACAAATTATTTTGATATCTAAATATGACTGGATAAGATAATTTAAATCATTTGTTGCCATTGCTGGAATATTCTGAATGTGACCAAAGAAACTAACTATACTTTTTCCGTGGAGGCAGAATGAATTTTGCTGGGCAAGTACCTCTGCTATGAATGTGACTATTGTTAATAAATTGTTAATAAACTAGAACATTTTGTCTATTTCCAAATAAGAAGTAGGAAAGCACGGTGTATTTTTAAAATAGTGAATTTAAAACTAGGAAACAACAGTGATGTATCTAAAGGGACAGAATAACCCAAAGGAAACCCACAAACCACAAACTAAGACATTGTTACTGTGTTGAATGACTGAAACAAAATGCACTACTCTCCTGTCTCCTGGTAAGGGTTATTTTCTGCTTGACACTTGAAATTACTGGCATAAAAACAGTCCACTAAAAATACATCTACCATCCTTTTTCTAACCTAGTTTTCCTCCTTAACCCCCCTTTCTTCCTCTCCCTCCCTCCCTCCCTCCCTCCTTCTCTCTCTCCCTCTCTCCCTTTCTCCTTCTCTTCCTCTTTTCCTCTTCCCCCCCCATCTCTGTCTCTGTCTCTCCCTCTATTTCTCCCTCTCTCTTTCTCCTCTCCCGCAATTTTAAATGAGAAATGAGAATTGGATGGGATCCCAATTATTGTGATGAGTACCTCAGGGACTCCCACTTGAAGAAGGTGGAAGGATTTACTTCAGGGCAGGAAATTTAGTTCAAAGGCAGCAGACAGGGTGGGGCTTGTTGTGGGGGTGAGGGAAAAAAGTAGAGCAGTGTTTGGGTGGGGAAAAATTGAAAGTGTGACACAAGATGGAAGTTGCTTTAAGCTTAGACCTTCTACTGGCATCTGGGAAGTTGGAAGCAGGCACTTCTTATTCTTTAAACTCCCACTATATCCTGGTTCTCCTCCGACCTGGATGACCACTCTGGCTCAGTCTCCTTTGCTTGATCTTCATTCAGGTTGTGCCCACTAATGGTGGGTGCTTACCAGGGCTCTGTCCTGGGTCCTTCCCTCTATACTATTTCAAGTGAGTGATGCCACCAACTCTCATGAATTCAACGTTCACCTTTTGCAGATCTATGGATCCCATCCCAACCTTTCTCCTAATCTCCAGACTTGCTTATTAGATATCTTAATTTGGATTTCCCATAATATCTTAAACTAAACACATCCCCAACTGAATTTATTATCTTTTACCCCGACCCTCCCTTCTTCTTAATTTCCCCGTTACTGATTGCTGTTGAGAATCTCTTCACATTTCCAGCCAAGGCGTCTTGCTTGAGGTCTCATGCTCTCAGCCTTTCCTATACATCCAAACTCTTTCGAAGTCCTGTGGGCCCCCTTCTCTCCACTGACACTACTCGTCACGGCACACTTTCACTCTTGCAATAGTCCATTGGTCGCTCTCTCTACCTCAAATCTTTCCTCACTGTAGTCCATCCTCTGTTCATCTGCTTCTTTCTAAAGTACTGACTGATTCAGCCAACTCCAGTGTGTCTATTTTATCTCCTCTTCTCTCTAGGTTCTCAAATACTTGGTTGAACACTCCTCATTTGTGTGTGTGTGTGTGTGTGTGTGTGTGTGTGTGTGTGTGTATGCTGAATCACTATCCATATGCTGCCCCTTACTTGTGGTTCCCTAATACCAGGCTCCTGGACCCTCTAATCTTCTGCATCTAAACCTTCTCTCTTGGTGATCTCATTAGCATACATCTCTCATCTTTTTGCAGATGATTCTCAATTCACCTCCAGGATAAGATACAAAATCTTGTTTTGACATTCAATGCCTTTTTTTTTTTTTTTTGGGCCTCTTCTTACCTTTCTAGTCTTTTACACCTTACTCTATTCTTGGACATATGATGTGATCCAGTGACATTTGCCTCTTTGTAGCTCCTGAAACAAGACACAGCATCTTCCTACTCTGGGTATTTTTTACTGTCTGTCTCTCAACCCTGGAATGCTCTTCCTTTTCACTTCATTCTTCTGCTTTCTATGATTTCCTACAAGTCCCAGCTAAAATCCCACTTTTTATAAGAAGTCTTTCTTGCTCCCTCTTAATAATAATATGCAAATGCCTTCCCTTTGTTGATCATCTTTAATGCATCATTTTTGTATATATTCTATTTTTACATAATTGTTTGCATATTTTCTCTCCCATTGTCAACCCCTTGAGAGCAGGTTCAATCTCTCACCTTTTTTTTTGAATTTATTTATTCAGCCCTGTGCATGGCACATAGTAGGTACTTAATAAATAAATGCTTGTTGACTTAATTTGACTTGACCAGACCATTAGATTTTAAACTCCTTATTTAGATTGGTGATTGATGAAGTAGCCTTAGCCACAATATTCTGGATGCTTTCTATTTGAGCTAGAGATTAGAAGGGGTGGGGGGGGAATGGAGATAGAAATAGGAATGACCAAAACCCTAAATTTGCAACCTTCCAGATGAAGCTGGGCAGGGCATGGGTGGAAGTGTTAATAGGCTAGGATTGCTTTGCCTCCCAGTTTACCTGATTTTCTTGAGCCCTCCCTGGTCAAGCAGGGTCTTTCCTTAGAAGTAGAAGAGAAATTGGGGCAAGCAGTAGAGGTGGGGCCAGAATCAGTAGAAGTCTCACTGAGCAGAGGTAACCAGAATCTGAGTGATCAAGAGGCCTTTCTTCCTATGGCTGGGTCCCCCAAGAGTAGAGAAGAGATAGGTTTCCAGTATGACAATAACATGCTCCTTCCACATCCAACTCTAACTCATATGGTGGGAATGGGGCAACATATCTGCTCAGTGAAGTTCAAATTAATAGGTCAAAATAATATCTTACTCATAAGGGAGAGATGGCTGCTTGGGATAAAGCATTCTTAGTGGCTGAGGAGAGATAGGGTAGATATCCTATTCCAGACATGACCTAAGTAGCACCTAACTATTAATAATGATAATTTAAAATAGGAAACTATTGACTTATACATAAAACCTTCTATGCTTTATTGCCCACTTCCTCTCCCACTTACTTCTCAAACATTTCTAAAGTAGGAATCTGTTTTTTGGAGGAGGGAAGGTAGGGCAATTGGGGTTAAGTGACTTGCCCAAGGTCACATGGCTAGTTTTTGTTTTAAGTGTCTGAGGCTGGATTTGAACTCAGGTCCTCCTGACTCCAGGGCCAGTGTTCACTGTACCACCTAGCCACCCCCTAAAGTAGGAATCTTGCCACTCAACTAAAACTGCTCTAAGATTATTAAAATATCTTAATTGCTAAATCTGATGGACTTTACTTAATTCTAACCATTCATCTGGTAGCTAACTGGCACATATGTGGGACCTGAAGTTAAGAAGGCATGAATTCAAATCTGACACTGTGTGACCCCGGGCAAGTCACTTAACTCTGCTTGCCTCAGTTTCCTCATCTGTAAGAAGAAATAGAGAAGGAAATGGTCAGCTACTTCAGTATCTTTGCCAAGAAAACCCCGGAAGGGATCATGAAGAACTAGATAGGACTGAACAACAACAACCACAAAATCACTGATCTCTCTGCAATATTCTACATTCTCTTTTCTCATTCAGCATTCCTGACACTTCTCTCCCTAGGTTCTCAATATACTTGGTTGAATGCTCCTTAGGTTTTTTTTTTTTTTTTGGAGGGCAATTGGGGTTAAGTAACTTGCCCAAGGCCACACGGCTAGGTTTTTATTTGTGTGTGCGTTAAGTGTCTGAGGCTGGGATCCGAACTCAGGTACTTCTGACTCCAGGGCCAGCGCTCTACTCCCTGCACCACCTAGCTGCCCCATAGGCTTTTGTTTTTGCTGAATCACTTTCCATGTTCTGCCTCTTACTTGTGGTCCCCAGTGTCCCCAGGCCCCTAGGCCCTCTTATCTTCTGTATCCAAACCTTCTCTCTTGGTGACCTCATTAGCACACAATTCTCATTTTTCTGCAGATGATTCTCAATTCTCTATATGTAATCTCTCTTTTGAGCTTTCATTCTAGTTTCATGTGTTGGACATTTCTTATTGGGTATCTCGTAGGCATGTCAGATAATACAACGCATTTCCAAGAGAACTCATTATCCTCCCAACCTCCTAACTTTCATGCCTTCCTGTTTCTATTGGGGGGGATATGTTATTCCTATCCTTTCAATTACCTGAGGTTCTGCAACCTCAATTTCATCCTCAACTCTTTCCCCTCTTGTATCTCTAATATCTAATCAATTGCTAAATGTTATATCTACAAATCTCCATGGTATCTCTCTCATTCATTGCATTGTCTCAATATGCATAGTCATGACCTTAATTTTGGTCTTCATTATTTCTCATCTATACTCTCATGATAGTCAGCTAATCCAGTCTCCAGATTTGTGTCTCTCCTCTTCCTATTTCTTTTTCTATGCAACTGTCAAAATAAACTTCATAAAGCACATATCTGACTATATTAGGTTGAGGTAATACATTTTACAGAAGAAGAAACCAAGGCCTAAAGAAACAAATTGATTTGCCCAAAGTTATATAGCTAGGAAGTGTCTTAGGCAGGTCTCTCTGACTCCAAGTTTAATTTCCTCTCCATTAGGCCACCTAGCTTCCTAATATAATGTTATTTGAGGGAAATGAATTTTAAGTTAAATTTTTTTTATTCCTAGTGCCTCTCCCAGAGTAGTCACTTAATTAATGCTTATAAACATTTGCTGAATTAAAATGGAAGTGATTCTTGTCTCTTGCCCTGATATCTTAATGTCTCCCATTCCTTCATCCCCAACAGAGGGTGCCTTTCTTATCTCAGCTCAGGTGCAAACATTTCTCTCCAGGGTTCTTATATGAACTCTTTCAATTTTTGGCTCTCAAACCTGTCAGCAGCTTATGAGGACTGAGATCTATAGAAGGGCCTGATTCAATTTCTGCCCTTATAATCTCAGGGAATTAAATGTATATATGAAAGAAGCAATGGTCAATACTAATCCTTTGGGTGCTTTGGAGCTCCCATTCAGCCTCAGACCAGCCTTTTAAGTGTATTGATGTGGGAAGGGGAAATTTTCTAACTGGAAACCAGCCGAAGCATATAAAACTCTCTTTTAATAATCCTTATCTTCTACTAGATATATAATGGTTGGGTGAATAAAGTGAACTTTGATAGGATGAAGGGATAATATATGCTTCTCTTATTGTAGTAGCTCCATGAGCTGTGTCCTGGATCTTATAGGCAACATGGGCCACTATATAGGGCTCTGAAATTGGGTTTTTTCATAGTCACATGTTCTAGGGAAACTCTGTTAGACTGTGTATGTTTTGGGAATTTTCATAAGGAAATAGATTTAGAGCTGGAACAGATGGTAGAGACTAGCTAGTTCAATTTCCCTCAATGATGAAGCAACCCAGAGAGGTGAAATGACTTGCCCAAGATCTCATAGGGAGTATGTGACCAAAGCAGAGTTTGAATCCACATGCTCTAATTCCAAATCCAGTAACTTTTCAACTGTATCATGCCATTTCCTTGAGTTAAAAAGTTTATTATAATTAAAATATTTAACATTCAGAAGTGAACAAATAGGAATATGTTCTACTTTCTTGATAGGAAGTATGGACAAGATAAGTTAGAAATCATTTAAACTACTATTTTAGGAGTAGATGCTAGCAGCTGAATTAATCACCACCATCACCACAACAGCAACAACTTACATTTGTTTGGTACTTTGTTTAAAAAAAAGTTTCCACTGCATGATCTCATTTGATTTTTATAGCAGACTTGTAAAGGGAACCATTATTATTCCCAAGATATGGGATGTTAAAGGGGTGGCAGGTCAAAGTGGAGAGATGATCAGCCTCATAATCTGTAAGATTGTTGTTCAAGATCTCCTTCTAACACATATTAACCATGCAACCATGAGCAAAATACTAAACATTCAGGTGCCCCCAGATAATTTGCTAAGAATATTTGCCTACCAGTTGAGCTCTTGATCATCACTGATGGAGGGAGTTTCCACACTGGCCATTCCTTCTATTGATAACATTGCATGTCTAGACAAAAAAAGAGACAAAACAAAAGTAATATCTGAATCCAAACCTTATTCCTAGCTTTGGCCTCTACCCCCTATAAAAAGTTTCCAAATTTGGGAAATTGAAAAACATGCTATCAAATGACTTCAGGCCTTCATCATTCAAGATTTATGGAGCTGCTACTCTACATAAAGCCCTGTGCTAGTTCCTTCTTGGGATACAAAGAAGTAAATCTTCCTTAAAGGTAATACTTCATTTGGGAGACACTAAAAAGTTAGATAGCAATAAAAGTATTAAAAATATCAAAGGCAACTGTACATGAGACATCCCAAGGTACTGCCTGATTAATTGCCACATGAGTGGTATATGTCCAGTTCTCATTTCTCACTTCTAATGGTGGTAGATGAGCAGGAAAAAAACCAACAGGTTAGAGAAGGATGGCAGATACATTTTTTGTGCAACATGTGTTTTTTTTTCTTTCAGCAATAGTCAGTATTAAGGGGAAAATAGTTCTTATATGTAGAAAAAAGAGTGATACATTTTGTCCCAGTCAACAAAACACAATACATGCTACAGATTCAGAGAAATGGGAGATGACTGTGCACTCAAGTTGTATGAGGATGCTTCATGATCTGGGCTTGGAAATATGCAGGGGAAGGGCGTTCCAGGTGCAGGTGTTAGCCAAAGTTGGGTTGTTTTGAAAGTTATTGTCAGGAGATTTGGAGTAGTTGTGTTGTGATTTTTGAAAGAATTTCTGGAAGTCTGAGGCATTTGTTTAATGTATGAATCACAGAAAAGAAATCTCCTATAATTCTGATCTAAAGCTATTTTTTTTTCCTGACATAGGCATAATGAACAGAGTGTTAGGCTTGGGTTCAAATTCTGATCCTGATGTTTATTGGGCAAATAAAATGGGCAAATCACTTGAACTCTCTGACTTAGCTTCTATAGCAGCAAGCACTCTAGCATACTCAGGGTGGCTCCCCACACAGGTTCTTAGATCTGCTTTTCTAAAGGAAAGCAACTCAAAATGGGTTAACCATCTTGCTTTAATCAAACATATGTCATTTACCTAGTTCAGAGGAAAAAGGTCAGCACCCAGAACTTCAGAGAATACAAACAAGTTACAAGCAGAAGTTACAAGCAGACAGAGAAAGAGATCAGTAGACAGGCTTCCAGCTGTCTGACCATTACATCCATACCTAGTCAGTTACCAGAGAGGGAAGCATCAACATCTGGGTTTTCAAAGCTGGCTGCCCGGAGTCTCATCTGGTCAAATCACACAAATCTTCCCAAAGTGAGCCCCCAAACAAAACTTCACATCAGGGTATATATAGCCTTTTCCTGGATCAGAGAATGTCACAGCCCACTTGACCCACTGCCCAATCACAGAGCACCAAGGTGTGGGCATTCCTGATAAACAAGCCTCCTGCCACAGACTCCATGTGACCATATTCATCCTATTAGGGGGCAGAGTATATTTTCAAATCAAGGAAGGTTCTCAGAGTCACTTAAGCCTATCAAAGGACCTAGGGGCAGGAAAGATCTTAGATTACCATTCCCGTAACAATTTCCTCATCTGTAAAATAGAAATAATGTTAGGTAGTATTTTGTGAAGTACCTTAGTTGGAAGGGATTTTAGAAGTTGGAAGGGATTTTAGAAGCCATCTCTAGTTCAACATCCTCATTTTATAGATAAGGCAGATATTAGCCTGTCTTACCCATCTCAAAGGTAAAGCTTGAGTGATATCATTCAATTCAATCCAAAATGAATTCTCAAACATTTATTATATGCCAGGTACTTGGTTATATAAAGAGAAAAAGAAAAAAATCTCTGCCATCAAAGAGCTTACATTCTACTTGGGGAATGGAGAAGGGTAACAACACAATACAAGTAAAAAATATAAAGTGTATCGAAAGTAATACAGAATAATTTCAAGAGGGAGATAGTCCTATTGCCTGCCGGCAGAATAGGCTTCCAGAAGAACTTTGCATACAAGATGGTAACTGAGCTTTGTTTTAAAGGAAGAAGAATTTTGTCAGGCAGAGGTAAGGAAGGAGTGTATGTCAGACATGTTGTTTGGTTTGTTGTTCTCCTTCCCCACTTCATCCTCTTCTTCTCTTTCTTCCTCTTCCTCCTTTTCCTTTTTCTCTTCTTCCTTTCTTTCTCCTCTTCCTCCTCTCTTTCCTCTTCTATGTAGCAAGTTCTATAGGTCATAGAGTCCTCATTACCTAACCTTAAGTTCATTCTCTTGAAGATTAACAGCATTAATCATAGCCATCCATTTCTGGACACAAAGATTGGCAAATTACTAAAGATGAAAATATTTGGTACTTGTATTTCTTAAACAGTCAAGATATGGCCTATTACTCTCTCTGTCTCTCTCTGTCTTTCTCTGTCTCTCTCTCTATCTCTTTGTCTCTCTCTCTCTCTGTCTCTCTGTCTGTCTCTCTGTCTCTCTCTGTTTCTCTTTCTGTCTGTCTGTCTCTCTCTGTCTCTGTATGTCTGTCTGTTTCTCTCTCTCTCTCTCTCTCTCTCTCTCTCTCTCTTTCTCTTTTTCTGCCTGCTCAATCTCTACTTCTGTTCCCCATTAAGGCCTGGACTCAGTTGAGAGCACCCGATAGTGTGTTAGAGTCAGCAGATTACACATTGAAAATCTGGCAATTAGGGCTTGAGTTATTGTTTTGTTGATTGTCTAGACTTAAGAAGGTGATGGAGAAAATGTTAACAATGCACATTAAACCAAAAAGAGTGTTGTTCCTACATTATTCCAACATTCCCCACCTTCCCCCCCATTCTTGGGAGCACCTCTTAGGGTCTGCTTCCAATTCGTCTCATAGACTCTGCTGCTTACACTGTGTTATGTGAATCAGGAATTTGTGCTTAATGAGATTACTCTAAGTCTAGTGCTTACTCATTCTTTAGTTGGTAGGATTTTTAAATAGCAGATTTGGAACTCTCAGCTTCTGTACTTTAATTTATTAGTTTGGAATTCTGTTAGCACACATATTTTAACGTAAAAATGTTTATTCCTTCTACTTTCACCCCCTCACCCTATTAACCAAAGGTTTTGGTTACATAAAAATGAAACATTCAATTTGCTATGCAGAAATCCACTAGGTGGTACAGTGAATAGAGCACTGGCCCTGGAGTCAGGAGGACCTGAGTTCAAATCTGACCTCAGACACTTGACACTTAACTAGCTGTGTGACCTTGGGCAAGTCACTTAACTCCAATTGCCTTGCCTTCTCCCCCTCCAGAAAAAAAAAAAGAAATCCGCACTGTACAGTGTTCTTATTCCTTCCATACCAGATAAATGTTCCTAATCTTATTTGACTAATAATATTTTGTTGGAGTAGTTAGAGAGAAAGAAATTTTGTCTGTAATGGCCAACCTAGTCTGTCTCAGCTCCAAACTTCAAAGGGGACCCCCGGGCCATCTCCAGTTGTCTTATTCTATATTTTGCCGCTGGACCCAGATGACTCCAGAGGAGAAAGTGAGACTGGTGACTTTGCACAACCCTCCCTCACTTAAATCTAATTCACTTGTAAGTTATAGCATCACCTTCCTGATATCATGGTCTTCTTTGGGAATGAAGGACAAACAACAACATAAGGGGCTTCTAACAAAATTTCTAATTGCATGTCATGAGTTGATCTTGGAACATTCATGTCCTTCTTCTGACATACTGACTCATAACTCTGAGTAGATCATTTCATCACTCAGTGGGCTGCATATTGACTTAGAAAATCACATATTAATATGTATTGATAAATAATAATATTTATGTTTTATTGTATTTTATTTATTTTGTTAAATATTTCTCAATTACATTTTAACCTGGTTTAGGACATACTCTGGAGTATCGTGGGCTACATGAGGTCCATTGACCTTGTATTGGTCATATCTGCCTTAGCCAACCCTCTAAGTCTAAAAGATGAAGAGAAAGTGCCAACCAGCATTGGTAAAGGTAGTTTCATTTAAACTTTAGGTCCAGCCTCTATTCCTACATGGTGGCAATGGTCTAGAAATGTGAGAAGGCAGTATTTCATTCTTTTCTTCTTTTTCCATCTGTCTTTCTGTCTGTGTCTCCATCTTCCTCTCCTCATCCCTCCCTTCTTTCCCCCATCTGTCTGTCTCTCTGACATTCTCTGTCTTTGTCACTCCCTCCTTTCCCTCCCTCCCTCCCTCAATGTGTTTCTCTCACCATCTCTCTTTTCTCTATCTCTGTCCTTCTCTCCACAGTTCTATTATTGAAAAGCAATTCATCATCTCTCCACCTAATTGTATCTCAGTTCTATCCAAGTCCATTCATTCTCCTTGTTGCCTCTGAAGGTCTATGTAAGTATCATCTGGTACAAAGGCAGCATGGTTAAGCAAAAAGAGTACCTATACTCACCATGTGGTATGTGAAATACTTCTGCTTTGTGTACAAATGAAGATAAACAAAAGGTTTATCTTTTGTCTGTCTGTACTAAATGGTCTAAGAAGAAGTTCCTGACCAAGAAGCAATACTGGTATAGACAAAGGTACTTAGGCTACAACTCTTCTCTGAAACCAGGGCTTAAATATCTACCCTCTGCACCTTCCTCAGGCTGCCCATTGCTACCTATACAGGCCTATCAATGTATTTCAGAGTAGAAGACCACTGTGGTAGTCTTACTTCCTGTCTATGCAAGTCCTCTTCTATAGACTGACAAAAGCTAAATGTATGGATATCTCCAATCACTCCTCTTTACATCCTTTTCTATTATTTGCATTCTTTCCCTCCCCTTTAGGCACCCAGCCTTTCTTTCTGGCTTCCTGTTTTCCAGGCCATTTGTTCTATCAAAAAACAACAATTGAAATAGTCATAGAATCACAGAATCCCTGGCCTAGGAGGTATCTCAGGAATCATTTGTCCCATGACTGACTCAGAATCCATTCTATAGAATTTATATTTTGCCTGAAACTTAGGCATGTTCCTATATTACCTCTCCCAGGTTATTTTCTTTTTAAAAACTTTTTACCTTTTACGTAGCAAATGAATTTTAAACATTATCTTGGGATGAGATTATTGAGGGGAAGGGAACACTTCTCATTGCCATTGAAATCAGTTTGTCACTAATGATCCATCCACTTTTCTCTTTGGAGGATATCATGAAGGATGGAGGGTGTTTGATTGTGGAGGGACCTGATCAATCAACCAACAACCATTTATTAAGCACTAATGCTTTGTCAGGCATTATGCTAAGTGCTGGGTCAGAAGGGATGAGGGAACTGATTACCTCTTCTCATAGAAATTGTCACATACCTCTGGAGAGTATAAATTTTGGTGGAAACTGCTTGGAACTTAATTTCTCATAGTTCAAAGGAGTTTATCCTTGCCCCTTATACCAGTAGATAAAGTCCTGGTCTTGGAATTGAGAAAACTTGGGTTCAGATTCTGCCCGAAAGTGTTAGCTGTGTGACTTCACAACCTGTTTAGGGCTCAGCTTCCTTACTTGTAACATGAAGAGATTGGGCTACATAGTTCCTAGACTTCTTTTCAATTCAAATCAAGACTTGCTCTGTCTTGCCAGAGCATGGATCCATCTAATTGGTATTCATCTCCGTTTTCCTCCCACATAGCTCAGCTATAAATATGAACTTACCATCCTGTCTATCTTGTCTCAGGATTTGTGGTGTTTAGGATCCAGAGGCCCTTCCCACTCTACCATCACTAGGAAGCAACAGGGCTAGAATTTGAACACAGGATCCAACTTACATCCAATGCTCTTGCCAACAGTGTTTGCAAGTCACCTTGAATCATCTTTTTTCACATTAGTCTCTTTTCCAATCATGCCTAGGTCCTGATCTAGATTATTTGGATAGAGAGTAGCCATTACTCCTCTAGCTTGCACATACTGTAGTTTGATTTTTTTGTACCCACCTACAAGTGTTCCCAACAGAGACTTTTGGAGAAGCCAGCCCAGGCTGTCCCAACAGGAGGCAAATGAAGGCAGATTCCTGAAGCCCATTGGACTCAACCAATTTTAAATGCTGTCCTGTATCCCAGAGTAGCTGCAGACAAGCAATGTTTTTAGTTTTTCACTCTTAAAAATGGGTCAGAGGGAAAAATAAACAAGTAGCTCCCCAGACATTATCCTTTTACAGTCAACATCTGGACCCTTGGTGACTGGGATGGGATTTTCCAGAACTAGAATGGCAAGGGCTTTTGCAAGAATGAATGCCTGCTGCCATTCCTGAGGGTACAGGGTAGAGAGAGTAGCAGAAAAGGTATTCTTAAATTGACTCCAAATCCATCATCATAAGCCAAAGTCAAGAGTCTGGTTTTCTTGTGTAGACAGGAAGTAAGACCACCATGGTGATCTTGTATACTCTGAAACACATTGATAGGCTTGTTTAGGTAGCAATGGGCAGCCTGAGGAAGCTGCAGAGGGTAGATGTTTAAGCCCTGGTTTCAGAGAAGAGTTGTAGCCTGAGTACCTTTGTCTATACCAGTGTTGATTCTTGGTCAGGGACCTCTTCTAACCCATCTAGTACAGATTTTTTTCCACTCCTCTTCTTTGCTTCTCTCTTTAACCTACCAGCTGTATGTCCCAAACTTGCTATTCCCTAAAACTCTTCTGAACCCAAGATACCTAGCACCAGGTTATGGAACAGGGCCAGACACCAGAGATATGGAGGTAGGCATGGGAGAAAACACAGGGGATGTGAGATGTGGTAATCCAAGAGGCAGGAGTGAGTAGGAGCAGAGATATATTACCAGCTGAGGGAAATCATAGGATAGGGAATTCAGAGGAAGAAAGGGCCTTAGAGGACATTTAATGTAGCTCCCTTATTTTGTAGATGAGGAAACTGAGACCCAGAAAAGTTAAATTGATGCCAGAGGTCACATAGTTACTAAATAGTAGATCTGAGATTTGAATCCAGATTCAGAAACTTTTTTTATTCTCTTAAATTTGTTTATTTTTAGTTTTCCATATTCATTTCCACAAGATTTTGAGTTACAATGTTTTCCCTGTCTTTCCCCTACCCCCACCCCAAAATAACAAGCCTACTCAATACCCCTCTCCCCAATCTGCTCTCTTTTATATCCTCCCCACCCCCCTCTAATTTTCTAGTAAGGCAAGATGGAATTCTCTACCCCAGTGCCTGTATATCTTATTTCCCAATTGCATGTAAAAAACCCAATTCTTCTAAACATTCGAGAAACTTTTGTTTTTTAATGCATGTGAGAGTCAAGGGAAAACAGTCATGTTAACATTCAGCACTGACATTTGGATTTTAAGGAGAACTAACAAAACTAGAATGGAAAAATTTCAAATTGCATTTGGCTGTGTAAAACTAATACTGATTATATTTGTTGATGAGAACTTCTTGCCATTAATTATTAGCATGAGGCACCATTATGACTATGTAAATCATTAAATATGTGTCAGATTGGCTTTGTTTTAAGTTTTATTTGATTATAATAGTAATCTCTATGCATGTAGAAGAGTTGACCACAAAGCTATTCATCTAATGCCATGAATCAAACATGAAAATCAGTCTCATCACTGCCATATAGTCATACTGCATATGCTTAGTCTTTATAATTTATCACATCTGGTAATTATGGTGTTACTTATGGTCATCTGCTCACAAATTAAAAAATAGAGGAAGGAGAGTTTGAAAAGAGATGATGCTTATTTTGGACATTGTAGCTGTCTTTAAATACTTTTGGAGCTTTGACATGAAATAGGCAGCTGATATTTTCTGTGAGACTTCAGAGGATGGAAATAAGACCAAAGATTGGAAGCTATAGAGAGGCAGATTTTGGTTCAAGGGTAAAACTTTCCAACAATTAGAGCCGTTGAAAAATGTCATGTATTGCTTCATTATGTAATAAAATTCCTGTCATTAAAAGTAATAGGCATTTCAGACCTTAGTGACCTTTGGAAAAGTCACTGAATATCTCTGGGTCTCATTTTACTCATCTATAAAATGATGGGACTAGATTAGTTGATCTCTGTTTCTTTCTAGCTTTAAATTTAGGAACATAGGTCTAGAACTGGTTGAGAACTCAGAGGCCATTTAGTCTAATTACATTTTTTTTTTGAGTCAATGTGGCATAGTAGATAAGGATCTAGCACTGAAGTCAGAAACAGCTGGATTTAAGTAGGACTGTCTGATACATATTGGCAGTGCAACTCTGGGCAAGTCACTTAAAGTCTCAGTGCTCAAGATCAGGGGTGGGGAACCTGAGGCCTCCAGGCCATATGTGGTCTTCTAGGTCCTTGGGTGTGGCCTTTTGACTGAGTCCAAGTTTTGCAGAACAAATCCTTTTATGAAAGTGATTTGTTCTGTGAAGTTTGGATTCAATCAAAAGCCTTACACTTGAGGACCTTGAAGGCCACATGTGGCCTTGAGGCTGCAAGTTCTCCACCCCTACTCTAGCTAATTCTCTAAAACTTTGAGTTAGCAGTTCTCAAACTTTTTGTTCTCAGGACTCTCTTGTCCTCTTAAAAATTACTGAGAACCCCTCAAGAGCTTTTGTCTCTGTGGGTTATATTTATTGATATTTCTCTATTAGAAATGAAAACTTCTTAGGATTGTTATAAAAGTAGCAAACTTTACAAATCGCCTGAAAGAGTTCCTTGGACCCTACTTTGAAACTTGGGGCTCTGGTTTGCAGAGAAGGCATCACCCTTCAATGGTAGAAGGAGTTTTCTCACCCAGGAGTTTCAAATACCAGTGAAATCACAGGTACAGTTTCTCTTCTTAATCTCATTTTGTAGTTTAAGGAAACAGTTGTCAGAAGCAGGATTTAAAGCCAGGTTTTCTGACTTTAACAGTAAGTGTCTTTTCCTCTGTCCCACTTTGCCTCTTATAATGGAGTCTTCTACTACATACAGCTCTGTACTCTATATTATCCACGAGAAATAATTATCCAACCTCAACTTGAGTACTTCCAAAGACATCATAAGTTTGTAAACTTCTGATATAATTCTTTATCATGTGACCTCTGAATTGCCTTTTCAACTATAAGGTTCTTCAGTTCTGTCCTCACTCCTCTTCCCATTTCCTATAACTTAGACCTGTCAATGACATCTGGTAGTACACATGCCCTTTCCTTGGCCATTCTGGTGGCAATCAAAGTTAAAGAAGATATTGAATGAACCCAGTCTCCTGATATGGACAACAAGTTGAAAGGTGACATCTAAAAAAATTCTCAGTGACATATGTCACAAAAAGACTAAAAGTTAATCATGGTGGTCTAGGATCATTTCTCTTATCTGAGAATACAGGTATGAAGCTTGGCGGTAAGTCTAGAAAATTGAGAACACAGTTGAAAGTAAAGGCAAAATAACCTAATAACACTAAAGAGTTGATTAGGAACTCTTGTTTGTTGACTTCTAGATCTTGAGTCTTGCTTTATTTACTTGAGAAATATCAATTCTTCACTTTTCCAATGTTTCTGAACTGTTCTAAATAGTTTAGTTCAAAATAAATCTTCCCACCTTTCCCCATGCAGAATTTGTATATGCCTATAGACCTCAGGCAAAATATGGCAAATTTTCAAAGAAATGGGAGTAACAGATCATCTGATTTGTCTCCTGAGAAACCTGTATATTGACTAAGAAGTGACAGAACCAAGAATGGAACATATGATTGGTTTAAGATTGGAAAAGGAGTATGACTATAGGTTCTATATTGTCACTTTATTTAACTTACATGCAGAATACATCATGTAAAATGCCAATCTGGATGAATCAAAAACTGGAATTAATTTTCTGTGAGAAATATCAACAATCCCAGACTATGCAGATGATACCATTCTGATGGCAGAAACTGAAGAAGAATTAAGAAGCCTCTTGATGAGCATGAAAGAGGAAAGTGTAAAAGCTGACTTGAAGCTTAACATTAAAACAACAACCCTTCCACCCCAACAGCCCCCCCCCCCCCAAAACAAACAAACAAACAAACAAAAACTGAGATCTGGTCATTGGTCCAATTGCTTCCTCATAAATAGAGGGAGAAGACTTGGAAGCATCATCTGATTTTATATCCTTGGGGTCCATATAGTTAAGGATATGCTTTTTCCAGTAGTAATGTATGGTTGTGAGAGTTGAACTATAAGGAATCTGAGCACCTCAGAATCAATAGTTTTGAATTGTGGTGCTGGAGAAGACTTATGAGAGTCCTTTGGATAGCAAAGATGTCAAATCAGTCAATACTTACAGAAATTAATTCAGGCTCTTCACTGGGAGATCAAATACTAGTGCTAAAGTTTAAACACTATGATGACATAATGAGAAGATAGGACTCATTGGAAAATACCGTGATGTTGGGAAAAATTGAAGGCAAAAAGGAAAGAGGTTAGTAGAAAATGAGATGAATAGATAGTGCCATGGAAACAATAAACATGAACTTGGACAGACTTTGAGAGAAGTTAGAAAATACAAAGTCCTGGTGTGCTGTGATCCACAGGATTACAATGGACATGAATGAATGACTGAACAACAACATGGAGCTCAGGAGGAACAATAAAGCCATAGAAATCTATTTTCTTGACAGCCAGTTATAAAGTATTTGTTTTTGAACCCAACCAATCCACTTCTTTAACAGGTTAACTGGGAAGTTTAGACTTGTGAACTCTCTTTAACTAATACTTGGAAGTAGACTTTTTTTTTGTACCTTTCCATATCATATATAATAGCATAAGGGAGAAGGGAGATTTATCATGGAAGTTTTTAATTAATTTGATCAATCCCCCAATCGACTTGATGAAGCTATCCATACTATATTTGGAGGCATTTTCAGGGCACATTCCAAGTCTAATGTGAACATGCCTGTAGGTAGCTTGATGAAAGGTACCAATTTTGATTTGTTCCTAGTTATTGGAGCTACCTTCAAGATGACTGGCTAGCTGGGAATGGATTCTTGGTATAGGAGTTGCCCCTCTACCTGGGGAAATATAAAAGTAAACTAGCAAACTAAGTCTCAGTCTTTCTCTCTCTCTGTCTCTTTCCCTCCCTTCCTCCTTCCCTCCTTCTCCCTCCTTTCCTCCCTCCCCTCTCTTTTTCCTCTCCCCCTATCTACCTCCTTTCTTTCCTTCCTCCCTTCCTCCCTTCTTTCCTCCCTCCCTTCCTTCCTTCCTTCCTTCCTTCCTTCCTTCCTTCCTTCCTTCCTTCCTTCCTTCCTTCCTTCCTTCCTTCCTTCTTCCCCACCCTGTCCAAAAAACAGACCAGCACATAACAAAATCTTACCTGGCAATCAAAGTTAGTGAGCTATTTAGGTATTGCACATTTGGCAGGAAGGGGATTTCTTGTTAAATGTCCCTTCTGGGGAGTAATCTAAATTACAGGGTGATTTTTAGGAGTCTTGTGGGCCAGTGTAGACTCTGGTGAGAGGGCCAGGGTCCCAATAGAAAGTCAGTCTCCTGATGGCAACTCCAAGTTTGATGGTTTTTTTGAGGACTGTTATTGCATATAACCATTTGTTAGTTCTTTGCAACTTGTAAACTTTCTGTGGGATGAAATTAAGACTGTCCTTCCATTGTACTATCTTGGATGCCTTAATAGAAGTTAGAAACCTATTATCTACATTTGGGGATACTTAGACAAAAGCCAAGTTTAAGGTATATTTTGATATTTTCCTGTAGTAATAACAGGTGGGGGGCAATAAACCAAAGAAAGAAAATTACCTTCTTGGAATCAGTCCCAAGGATCTGCACGAACTTAAGATCTTGAGGGGCCCTGGGACATCATTTATAACAGTTATTTGTATGTATTCCTCTACCAAGTCTTTCTTTGACTTCTCATCATGGTGTGGTTGTGACCCTATGTAAGCTCCAGCAGGTTTTATCATGCTGGAAAGGTTCCAGGTAAGGTTCTAGCATCAAACTGAGTCTGTTTTTTTGAGGACAATTTAGCTAAGCATGGAAAAGCATATCACAATAGACCTGATGATGTTCTGGTGATGTATGCCCTCTTCCTTCCTAGGATAATGCTACCACCCTAGTATAGAACTTCATCCCTCATGCCTAGACACTCATAATAGTGTACTGGTTGATATTCCTGCCTCAAGTATCTCCTTTGCTCTAATCCACCTTCTACTCAGCTATCAAAGTGATTTTCTTAGAGTAGGTCTGACCATCCCACCCTACCTCCCTCCATTTAATAAATTCCTGTGCTTACCTATAGCCTCCATATGAAATCCTCCATTTGGCTTTTAAAACCCTTCATAACTTGACCCTCCTCTCCCCACCCAGTCCCCCACCTTTCCTGTCTTTCTACATTTCACTCCCCCTCTATACACTCCAAGATCACATGACACTGACCTCATTGCTGTTGCTAAAACATAGTATCCCATCTTCCAATTCCAGGAATTTTCCCTTTCTGTCCCACATATCTGGAATTCTCTTCCTCCTTATCTGGTTTCTCTGGTTTCCTTTAAGTCTCAGTTCAAATACTTCTTTCTGCAATTAACCTTTCCTTTTCTTCCCCAATGCTAATGCCTTCCCTCTGAGGCTACCTCCAATTTACCTTGTATATATTTTGTATATACATAGATAATTTGCTTATTGTGTCCCCATTAGATTTTGAGCTCTTTAAAGTCAGGGTTTTTGTATCCCTAACTCTTGGCACAGTGCCCAGCATATAGTAAATACTTAATAAATGCCTATTGACTTGAATTGATTTGACTTTCTTGTCTATGGAAATCCATGAAATAGAAAATAAAATTAAGAATGATCTTCAATTTGTGTTGTGTGGCTTCCTCAGTCTTCAGTGATGGTGATGGAATGGTAGAAAATATGACAAAGAGTGCTAAGAATTATACAGTTTTAAAATTATTTTTGACTATTGGTACTCTGAATGTGAGATACTGGTTTATTGATCAATGAGTGGACATGTTGCTAGAGCAGCTGTATAATCTCAATCTTGACATTGCTATAAATAGAGCCTGAAGAAAGAAACTACAATTAAAGTAAAGGATTATTGAAGAGGTAAAAAATAAAGAGGTAGGGGGTGGATTTTATTATATTATTATATGCCCACTCTTCAAAATCTGCAAAATCTTTCTTGATGTAAGTATTAGGGGAAAAAGTGCCTTTCTCAAGTGATTTTCAACACATCTGTACCATTTTACAATGAATTGAAAGATATTGAGTATACATGATCTCATTGCGCTTATTGTTAACCAAGCATAAAAATCATTAAGTAGATTAAGTAGAAAAAATGATTAGGTAGAGCAAAATGTCACCTCACAAGCTTTTTCAACAGGATATCTTTCATTCACTGACTGTTCAGTCTTTAATATCAGGGAGGTATATAAAACAGAGAGATACATGCTTTTCAGGAATTTTGATCATTGCAGTGGTGGAAATCCAGTACAAGGGATTCCCTATTGATGATAAAAGGTTCTCCAAATGCTCCTGTATAGATGGCAAAGTGTTGAGTGTATCAAGCCCTAGAACATTGCAGAAACTCTTAGAGAAGATTTGTAATCACTCAAAGGAGTTTGACCTGACCATCCATATGGGAAATACCAGTTAAATGATGAAAGTCTACTGCTATTATTACAACATGCATTTGGATGGACAACCTATGTATGTATGTTTGGGTCACATAGTGTAATTTGACCTCAAGTTGGGTCTAGAGTTGAATGTGAAGAGGTAAATGAACTGAATTGTCTTTAAGAAATTTCAGAGTTCTTTGATGACCCCAAATTTCTTATGAAAGAAAAAGAGCCATTTAAAAAACACCAACATTCTGCTATATGGCAATGACACATGGAATACACCAAAATCCATTAAATTAAAAATGAATATCATAAAATAAGCAATGGAATCTAACATGGTCAATTTGAAATTACTGCAACTCCTATCTAGTGAGGACCTCTGAAGAGCAAGAAGAAATATAGTATTCAAGGAATTATAAAGTAGGAAGAGACCATGGATCAAGATTAAGTATGACAGTTATAGCATTCTACTAGTATTTTCATAATGTAAAGAGGAAGCAAGAAAAGTCCCCAACAGGATGAGTTTAGTTGTGGTGAACGTATGGAGAACATGGACAAGAGTCATGTAGGATGGAAAGGCATGGATGTATTGTCTCTGAATTACTAGTGGGAACTTACTAATTAGTGAGCTAACCTAGCCATTTGAGTATTTAAATGCACCTTCACTTCCTCCTGGGTTTAAAGCTCCAAGAAAGCAGAGAACATGTCTCATGGATTTTTGTGTTCCTTCTACTTCACAACACCCTCACCTAGTATGGTGCTCTGCATATGTATTCAATAAATGTTTGCTGAATTGTATTGATTTGAAAGTAGGAAATAAAGGTGAAATCAAAACAGATACTGGTTCCAATGTTAAACCTTCATAGAACACAGTGTATGTGCCAATTTTCTTCCCATTCAAATATTTATTTGAAGCCTTGTAGACATAGTCCTCTTCTCAGCTTCTTCTGGGCACAGGCAGATTGAGTTTTGATTTAATCTGCCTGACTGGCCAAAGAGTTCACAGGACTGTGCATGCAAATGAATGCAAATTGAAGTAAATAAAGAAAGCTATTTGACATAGATCAAATGAGCAAGTAGAGTAGAAGAAAAACATTTTTGTGCCTACTCATATTTGTTCCATCAAAAGGGGGGAAATCACATTTTACCAAAATAGCAAAACAATTGCCTTAAAAGGCTTGAGATTGAGAAATGCTCTCCTTTAAACATTTTGTACGGCAAAATCATATCAGAAATAAAGGTAGTTATTAAAGCCTCAGCTGTGCTTTCAAGTCAGTAGTAGAGAAAAAAAAAACATGACTTGCATGCGTTGTTATCAAAGCTCATTACAACTGTTTATGGCAAATATTTTGCATCATTTATTCTGTTGCTGAGAGGCTGGTTGCATTAAAGAATTTCTAAAAATGCTTGTGGTTAAAAACCAGTACATTTTATTTAACAAGCTATATTTTCTTTTATTCCTGAATACAATGATATTTCCAGACTTCTGTACTCCTTTTTCACAACAAAACCTTCCAGCTCATTTATACAGACCTGATGCCAAATAGATCATTGATCTTGGGAACTATGAAGTGTGACACCATTACTGAAGACCCTGCTTGTGAGTGAAGATGTTGGTAAAGATTATGGGACTTGGTTGTAGAGAAATCAAGTACACTTGGTTAAAGTTGAGGCAGGGGCATGATGTGAAGGTAAAGTCCAAAAGAAAAATTCAGTTGGAAATCAGTCTCAGGTAGACACAAAATCTCAAAGGGCATCCTGACTGGACAAACATCTTCTCCCACCAACCAGCCCCTTAGCTGAAATAAACAGCCAAGTGTTCCCTCGCCACAGCTTGGGTAAATACTAACTAAATTTCTGGCTTCTAAGCCAGTAAGAGGAGCAATCCCTATTTTTTAGCAAAATATTTTTCCACTCTGTTCATCCAAGAAACTCCAAATCCAATGCATTTCAATGGAGTTTTAAGGTTTCTCTATTTTTCTCCCTATTTATAGCTTTCAGATGTTGGCAGGTAGGGGACTATATTTTGTTCAGAATAAACTTATAAACGGCAGTAATTCAGTTTCATCATATGCCACACAGTATTAAGCAAGTATTAAAACAATCCTTCTTCCTTACAAATGTAAACATTTACAAAGGAAAGAAAACAAAATAAATCTGTATCAGACATTATTTCAAAGGTCATAGTTATTTATATTCTGAAGAGTTTTGTCGGGTGAGGACTTTGGGGCTGGGCCAAAGGGAAAACCAATCCCCTGTGCAGTTAGTCTTATAGGGATAGTGCACTGAAGTGCTAAAGAATGTGTGCCCAGGTTTCAGTACTCAATCAATCAACAAGTATTTATTAAGCATCTCCTATCTCTTGATACTGAGATAGGTATTGAGGGAATACACAAGAAACATGAGACATTATCTACACAGATGAGTCCCCTGAAGAAACAAGACCCATGAAATAGTGAACAAAGTAGTAAAGTGCTAATTGAATGGTATAGGAAATAAACATTTAATATTTTAATTTTTATTTAGTTGCCTAATTTATTTTATTTAATTAAAATTTTAATTTAATAATTTTAGTTTCCTCATTTGCTGCAAAAATATGTTTGGACAAAATGACCTCAAAGGCCTCGCTCTGACAGTCAATTATTCTATGACCATAATTGCTGAAGGAATTCTGAGGAGTGAGACTGATGTGGGTTGGAGTTGAAGGGGGCTTCCTTTGCAGGAAAGATAGGCCTTAAAGAGAGGAGAAGGAATTATAGTTAGAGAAGTAATGTGAACAGGGTCTTAGTGGCAGGAATGAGCAGAAGATATAAATTAAACACTATGGAGATTTTCTTTCTCTAAAAAGGTTTCCTTGATATCTTGTGATTTTTACATCTCAGTCATTTCTGAATACAGTGTCCTTCCTTCCTCCTATTCACTCCCCACTCCCTACCTCAAGTTAATCCTTCCAGTAGACTGACAGCATTTTGAGGGCAGGGGCTGTCTTTTTGTATCTGAAGTATTTAGCACAGTGTTGGCATATAGTTTGTGCTTAATTAATTCTTACTGATTGACTGGTCCTTCCCTCATAGAAAAGAAAAAGAATGACACAAACTCAGTTATCTTGGTGTCCATGTCTGAATGAGTCTGCAATTTTCAGAATCTATCATTCCCTTCCCCAAAGAAAGGAGACTGCTTGCTTTACTCTGTATCAATTAGTCCAAGTCTCCCATTTTTCCTTAGTATTCTTCATATTTGTTGGATCTTATATTGCAATAATATTTCATTACATCCATAGACTACAATTTATTTCAGCCATTCTCCAACTAATAGGATTCCTCTCCCCACCTCAGGTTTACATTTTTCTTTGTTTCCAGTTTTTTTTTTTTGCTAGCACAAAAAATGCTACAATGAATATTTTACATAGATGTGGCTTTTTAATTTTTTTTGGAGGGGGGAGGTCAGGGCGATTGGAGTTAAGTGATTTGCCCAAGGTCACAGGCTAGTAAATGTTAAGTGTCTGAGGTCGGATTTGGATTCAGGTCCTCCTGACTCCAGGGCCAGTGCTCTACTCACGGTGCCACCTAGCCTCCCCGATGTGGTTTTTAATTAAAATATTTTTCATAATGATAACTATACTTGTAATGTATAGTGGAAGATTAACAAATTATCAAGAAGATTTCATTCCCAAAATTGTCTAGCATCGATAATTCTGACCCAGATCCTTTTTTTTTTTCACAAGCCACTGGTAATTATGTGCATAATTTCAATGGCTTTCCATTTCTCTTTTCCTATACAGACAAGTCCTAGTATGGACAACACCTGAAAAATGTCATTGTTCAGTTCAGGATAAAAAATGACCTAATATTCCTTCCCAGACTTTAAAAGAAGTTCTATTCAAATATTCTAGAAAGTTCAGTTCAGTTAAACTATTCAGAATGTTTTTTTTCCATGCTCTCAGTTGGATTCTGCTTGAGCTACAAGCAAAAACGGTCCAATGTAATAAGCCTTTCTCTAGTGACTTGTGTCCAGTAGAGACTAAAGAGCCTGGATAAACATCTTGTTAAGGTATCAGCTTTTCAATTTCTTTCCAAACAAATTAAATTCTAAACATTTTGACATTTGCCCATCACAAATTCTAATTTATCCGATGCTAGAATTTGTTTTCTCAACCCTGATGCAAATGATCTGTTGTTGTTGCCTTTGCTTCTGCCCAGGGCAAAAAAATCCTTTGGTAGATACCCCACTGCTGAGGGTGAGTTAAGGACTCTGGGCCTGGCTGAACTGTTTGGTTAACCTTGCTAGCTTTTGAGGATTTAAATCAGATTTTTAATGCTACTTGAATTCTGTTTTGTGGTTCCATCTTGATGTTTTGTGCTGAAACTCCAAGAAAAATGTTCTTTCCTGGCAGCTGATATACTGAAACCACCAGTGCCAGAAGAAAAATAATCTGTCATTGAAGTGTATGGAAGGTGACATGACAGACTGTATACAGCATCTTCAAAGTTCACAAAATCCTTACTATGTCTTTGATAGATTGAAATGACTCCTTTGGAGTCATTGTATCATGTCTTCCACAGAATAAAGTTCTTAAATTTTTTGGGGGGGCGGGGAAACTCAAGCCAAAAAAAAAGTGATTTTACATGCATGGGAGAGAACTTTTACATATTAATAAGATATATTAATATAGAATAAGATACTAATATGTAATATAATATATGGCTAATATATTATTAATATATAATGCTAATAAAATATCAATATGTAACATATGCTATATATAATTTACAATTACATATAATGTAATTATATATGATATATTAATAGCTATAGACTTAGAGCTATCTAGGCTACTCTATTCTTCCCTCCTTTTCAGATAGAGAAATGAGGCCAAGAATATCTGTCTGTGTATATTTGCCATATAGTTATCTATATAATATATATTTTGTGTGCAATATAATATAGATATTTATGTAACATATAGATTACTTACCTTCCTTTCCTCACCTTACTCTTCCAAAGTGAGACTGGCTACATGTTTCCCTCAAGGTTCTGGGGGTACATCTTAAAGGGTTGGAATATAGCCAGGCAGGAAGGAGTCAGATCAAGAAAAGAGGCTCATTCTGGTTAACTAGTGTCTTCTGAATGCTTCAAGTTCTGGCTGTGCGGCAATAAAAAATACTTCTGTTCATTGTATAGCTAGTGGACTATGTTTATACATGCTCCAAATCTGTTCAAAGCATCTCATTACATATCACAAGACTCTTCAGAGGTAGGTTCTGCAGTATTTTCCATGTCGGAGATTGCATCAGCTAAACATGCTGATGATCATTGGCCACCATTATATATGCATATGTTTGTAACATATGTATGTACATATATATTAAATATACATATAAACATTCATACACATGCAAATATAGATATGCATAATACCATACACTCATCTATATGCAACACAGTACACATACTTTTAGTACACATATACATACCTGCATATGCACATATAAATATATAAATGTGTGTGTGTGTGTGTGTGTGTGTGTGTGTGTGTATGTGAAGATAGGATCTTTATTTTGTTGGTATAGGGAGTTCTCAGTGAGAAATTCCCTCTATAAATGTAACTCGATACCTTCCCTGCAATAATGCTCTTAAACATTTGCTTATAACATTGAAAGGTTAGATGAGTTACCTAAGCTCACAATGCATTCTGGTGAAAGGAGACACTCTTCCTGCCTTTGAGGTCAGTCCTCTAACCACCATACCACATTGTCTCTCACTCATGGAGATATGTGTAATACACACACACATATATGCTGTCAAATAAACATTATATATAATGTATTACATATATACCTTATGTGCATAAACAGTACTCATTATAGTTAAATATAAACATGAACACATACATATGAATATATCCACATAGTTCACAAATATGATAGACACATATATTTGCATAAACTGGCATGTGGAGGTAGTCTCTAAAGAGGTTATGTTTAACATATATGTGTTACAGTAATCCTCGCCTTTCACCACAGACCTTCCCCTTCCCCTACCCTCATCTATACATACATATAATAATCCAAAAGTTAATGTCTGCACCAGGGCTCTGTCTTGTACTTTTATTTGGACTAATATTTTTATTATTTATTTGAATAATCCCAGAATCCAGGTTTTTCAAGTAGTTTAGCATTGCCACCCGGAGATGCAAGGAGTAATCTTGGGGATTAATTTTTGGGACCCATCCCAGTTCTAGTTGAGCTGAAATAAATAATGAAATATTTATTTGGACTAATCTAAGGTAAAACATATGACTTGATTATGGTTATCATGCTGTCATGTGAATGTACTGCATTCTAATCTCTTCTGAGAAATGTGGATTCTAGTTCACCACTGATTTACTGTATGCCAATCTGTATGATGGGGCTTATAATACCAGGCTATTTACCTCATGAGATGTTAAACAGAACAAATGATGTAATTGAAGGGAAAGGCCTTTAAAAGATAAATCTACTATCAAAATTTTTAAAAAAGATTCACTATAACAAGGATGAAATATATGTACACACATGCACATATGTATGTGTATACAGATGCATACATACATACAAAATTATGTATGAGTGGCTCAAAGAAGCAAAAAAAATTATTGTCCCCCAAAAATAACGAAGCCTAATAACAAAAAGTAAACATTCTTATCAATTAATTAATCTTCCTATTCCCATATCATGATTTGTGTGTGTCTTAATTTTTTATTTCCATGCAAATTTCAGCTTAGGAAAGCATTTCTTTGGCATTATGTGAAAAATCAAACGAAATCTATACCCTTGAAGGGGCTACAACAGGGATGGGCACATGTGGTGGGCATCTCCCTATGTGGAAGAGGCTTAAAAGTCTGTTTCAGGGAGACTTATGATGATGTGTTAGTGGAGGTACTTTGGACAGAACTCAAAGCATGTGTAAATATTCTGTAACTAATTCTGGTCAATCATCTATGTGGTTAGTACGAGGCTCTTTGATTTGCTGTAGAGACCTTAAAAAAAGCACAAGCTATTGTGGTCTCAACCATTCTTTCTTGGCTTCTCTGTTTATAATTGGACTCCTTTGCTGTTAGCATCATTCTGTAAGGGGAGGGGTCTTGGGCCTTTTCTACTGAGGCTAAATGGTGGCCCTGTGAAATGGGACTTGGTTCTTAGCCTATCCTATTTATTCCTTTTTCTTCTAGGTAAGGGGATTAGAGATTTAGAAATCACGATTTTTGAAAGTGAAGAGAGGGAACTTCTAGGCATCCCAGAACCCAGGTTTTTCAAGTAGTTTAGCACTGCCACCTGGAGATTCAAGGAGTAATCTTGGGGAGTGACCTTTGGGACCCATCCCAGTTGTAGCTGAGCTGAGAACTCACCTGGCCTCATCTGGATGTGAACCTGGCAAGACTAATGCTATACAGAAATTGAGCTAAATTTAGGCCAACTCTCTCCATTGATCAAAGTGAAATAGGGGAGGGCATGTGCCTGAGATATTGGGGAAAAATGTTTATACTTTTGTCATTATTTTATCTTCAAAGAAAAGATCACAATATCAAAGCTAATTGATGTTAAATGGGAAAATGGAGCTTGGTGGCCACTCACTGGTAGGTGTCGTGGTGGTGGGGGCATATCTAGTGGAGGTTCAAGTTAAAAACATTAGAGAAGAGACATTTCAGGGTAGGCCTTGAATTCTGAGAAGTAGCAGGTCTCCCTCTGGGAAAGGAAAACCTGAACATACTCGCTATAGTGCCATATTAACACATGAGAATTGATACAGATTGCAAAAGACTGGTTCTTTCATCCATCTAGAAAGTGACTATTGATCAATACAGTCAGCAGTCCATTTATAGGATGGAATGATTGAAGTATCTGATATTTGCTATTCTGGATCACTCTTCATATAACTATGCAGCTAGGCCTCTTGACAGATTTGATTAAAAGTTACAGTAGTATTTCATAAGGTTCAGAGAAATTCAATTTAATAAGCATTTATTTTGTTCCAGGCACTATTCTAAATGTTGAGGATACAAAGACCCTGACTTCAAGGAGCTTATATCCTATTGTAGGGAAGCAACATGTACATAGAAAATTAAATGTTATATATATATATATATATATATATATATATATATGTGTGTGTGTGTGTGTGTGTGTGTGTGTGTGTGTGTGTGTGTGTGTGTGTGTCTGTCTGTGTGTCTGTGTGTGTGTGTGTGTGTGTGTGTGTGTGTGTATATAAAGTAATTCTTAGTGTTAGGGCACAACTTTACTATGCCAAGCAGTTTGCTAACCATAGGTTTGGGGGTTTAAGAAGGTTTAATGGCAGCAGCATAAAATAAATTTGAAAAGGGGCATAGAAAGGATAGGACTGATATTGATGTGCATGGGTACAAATACAGAGGCATGGATGGAAGAAAAATTTGAGGCAGTCTATGTGTCAGAATCATGGGAATTTTAAGTTGAGTCATAGTAATGTAAAAGCATGATGCCTTTCACAGATGAAATGGTAATATTGATTTGATTATCAAGCCCTGAACAAGTGGTAGAAAACATGGTGAGCACAGGGATATATATGTGGTAGTGGGCGGATGGTGTCTGGTTCATCCTAATGGTCAGCATAGGAGTTGGCAGAGTCTTGGGACGTGGTCTATTATAGAGAGGTCAGCTGTGTTTGAGTTACTTAACCTCCAGTCATCAGGTCAGTTCTGCCTGGGGCTCAAAATGATGTTGAATAGATTATTTCATCCAGGGTGGTGAAAATGAGGAGGGTCTTGAAACTTTCCTATAAGCAAAATAATAGGGAAGCATCCCATTAATCAGGGAAGTCAACCTAAAAGGGAATGAGAACTCTGAATAATGAAATTCTGATGACACAAATAAAAATAATTCACATGAAGAAGAAAAAGGGCAGTTGTCTAAAGAGACAGATGGGGATGTATAGGGAATTTATGAGGCAGCTTAAATTTTAAGATATATAGAAAGTGGAAGCAATAACTTCTGGAAGAACAGAAATGTAGCATGGTCTCATATGAGCAATTATCAGGAATGTTAAAGCTTAAAATGTGTTGTGACTCATGAGAAAAACTATGGATAACTACACAGATATATGTAAATATATGATATTTATGTGTCTATATATATTATTTTTATCTTTAATGTAGAAGACAGTAGAATCTAAGAAGCAAGGACTGCTTTAATGAATAGATTGGAGAAATGGGATTATTGAACTAATTTAAAAAGAGAAATGGAGTCTACAAACAGTCAATCAGTTGAAGCTTGGCTTCAATTCCTGGCAGGGTCTAAACCACATTTTAAAGGGAAGGCCTAATTAACATCTAGTAAAGGAAGCACCATGACTCTATTAAGTATAGGTCCTGCCAGACAAGCCTCATTTCCTTTTGTGACAGGTTGTCTATCATTGTAGCTAGTGACATGGTGGATAGAGCATTAGGTCTAAAGTCAGAAAGACCTGAGATCAAAGTGACCCTCAGATACCTAATGAGCAAGTAACTTCACATTTACCTCAGTTTTCTCATCTGTAAATAGGGATAATACTAACACCTACTTTGTACTGTTGTAAGGAGCAAATGAAGTATAATTGTAAAAAGCCCCCAACAATATAGCACAGTACCTAGTACATGATAGGTGCTTTATAAATGCTTATTTCCTCTCCTTCCTTATTAGACAGGTGGATCAGTATATATAGGTATACACATATACACACATTATGTACACACACACACACACACACACACACACACACACACACACATTAAACTACTACATGCTAAGGTAGCTAGATGGTGCAATAGATAGAATGCCAGACCTGGAGTTGGGAAAACTCATCTTACTGAATTGAAGTCTGACCTCAGACACTTCACCCTTTCTCCCTCAATTTCTTCATCTGTAAAATGAGCTGGAGAAGAAAATGGCAAATCACTGCAGTATCTTTGTCAAGAAAATGCCAAATGGGGTCATGAAGTGTCAGGCACAGCTGAAATGACTGAACAGCAAGTGCCAGAAACTGTGCTAAGCTTTGGTGATTCAAAGAAAGGCAAGAAACAGCTTAAGAGAAATTAGAGGTTGTTGTGTCCTCACTTTCCAGGTGAGAAAATTGAGACCCACAAAGTATAAGTGATTTGTCCAGGGTCATAGTATAGTATATGTCAGAGGAGAAATTTGAACCTCTATCTTGATAATGGCAACTTTGCCTTATTATTGATTTGTAGCTTTTCTTATTTTGAAAATTGTTTATCCCTTGACCACTTATTTATTTATTTGTTTGTTTGTTTGCTTTTTTGGAGGTCAATTTGGGTTAAGTAACTTGCCCAAAGTCCCACGGCTAGGTTTTTGTTTGTGTGTGTTAAGTGTCTGAGGCTGGATCCAAACTCAGGTCCTTCTGACTCCAGGGCTGGCCTCGACCACTTATTTATGGGGTATATGCTATCCTATCTATTTTGGTCCTTTTGTTACTGTATTTGTTAGTTGCCTAAATATTTTCTGCCCACAAGTACTCAATATGAAGATGTTTCTTAGTTGACTTTTGGAGCAAATCAAAATTCTGTTCATGAGCAGGGGAGTCTGCCCATGAGTAGTCACTGCACATCCAGTCTGGCTGAGATGGAGAAACCCAGTCTCAAAAATAAACAAAATTTTAAAAGTACATGATCTGATTTTCAGTTAATTCTTTTTTCTTTTTGGAGGGGGGAAGGTAGGGCAACTGGGGTTAAGTGACTTGCTGAAGGCCACACAGCTAGTTTTGTGTTGTGTCTGAGTCCAGATTTGAACTCAGGTCCTACTGACTCCAGGTCTGGTGCTCTATTCCCTGTACCACCTAACTGCCCCCAAATCAACTATGCCTAGCAGAGGATGGTTTCAATCCATCGACCTCTGGGTTATAGGTCCAGCATGCTTTTGCTGCACCACTCTGCTAACAACTCAGTTAATTCTTTTGTGGTATGATCTTCAGTTCAGATCATACATCCATTTTAAGCTTATTGCAGTATATGGTGTAAGTTGGTGATTTCAAACTGATTTCTGCCAGACTACTTTCTGGTTTTCTTAACAATTATTGTCAAATAGGTTATTCTGTGCTGGGTAATATATCCTTTGGGCTTATTGAACTGGACATGATCCAATACAATTATTTGAGAGTTTTTTAAGACAAATTTAGTCTGTTGAATTCTACTTTTAGCTAGTACCAAATGGTTTTACTATTTACTACTAGTTCTAAATTGAGCAGGTTATTTCCCTTTCATTACTACTTTTCTTTTTGTAACCCCATTATAGCACCAATGCAATATTCACAGCACCCATGGTGGCTATGAATATGCTGGTATAGTTCTGAATCACAAAGTGTAACAGACCCTCCACATGGAAGACAGAACCAAAACATTTATTCAAATACCAGAAAGTCAAATCCTAACACCAGAAAACTAAATCAAATCCATCACAGCAACCAAGAAGTAGGTACACATAACCAATGTGGTGATCACCAACATCTCCAAGCCTTCCCTCTGTCAAGACCTTCAAAACAAAACAGGCTCCATTAAGCAAAAATGCCCCTCTCTCACTCACTCTAGCTGCTCTGCCTCTACATTGCTTGCTCCCACCTCTGCTCATGCTCTCACCCACTCCTTCCTGCTCCACTCTTCTTATTCGACCCTTTCAGCAAGCCCCTCCCACCGTGGGCTCCCTGTGATTAAGTTTGGCCTATTAGAGGGCAGAGAAGATCTTCAAATTTCCATTCCATTAAACCCCATGGTACTCTAGACATTTTGTTTCTGGAAATAAATTGTTATTTTTGTCTTATTTAACCTCTCAGGACTCTAGGCAACTCTCTATGATAATATATTTCATAGAAAGTATTAAATTTCATCAGTTGAGGAAGTTTTCTCACAGTGTAATTCCTTATACCAATGAAAGCTCAGGTTCAATTCCTATCCCTGTTAATATCATGAATTATTGCTTTGGTACATTCATTGGTACTACACTAAATCTGTAGATTAATTTCAATAGTATTGCCATTTTTATTATATTGGTTAGCACAGACATGAGCACTTAGCCTCCATATTATTTCAGTTGTTTTCTTTATTTCATTAAGGAACATTTTCTAATTGTGTTTATATAAATATCCAGTGTGCTTTAGTAGATTTGACTACAAGATATTTTATGCATTTTAAAGCTTTTTTTTTTCTTTTTCTTTTTGGAGGGCAATTGGAGTTAAGTGAGCTGTCCAAAGTCACACAGCTAGTAAGTGTATCAAGTGTCTGAGGCTGGATTTGAACTCCAGTCCTCCTGACTCCAGGGCCAGTGCTCTATTCTCTGTGCCACATAGCCATCCCATTTTACAGCTATTTTGAATGGGACTGACCTTTCTATTATTTCCTCCTAGATTTTGTTATGGCTATGTAGAAATGCTATTGATTTCTGTTTCTTTTATAACCTGTTACTTTTTTGAAGTTACTAATTTATCTCAATTAATTTTTTAAATTTCTGTCCTATTATTTTCTAAGTAAACTATTTTGCCATCAGCAAATAAGGATGGTTTCCACTCCTACCCCATTTGGCTTATTTTCATACTTTTAAATTCTTTATCTTGTCTTATTGCTATTGCTAATATTTCTAGAAATGTATCAAATAACAGTGGGGGAAAGGACTATATTGGCTTCATTATTACATTTATTGGGAAAGGTTTTGTTGGTTTTTTAATTAGACTTCCTAAATTTCACCATTATGTTTCATAGGGTTTGTAGTAGTTTTTTTCCTTCCTTCCTCCCTCCCTTCCTTCCTTTCTCTTTCTTTCTTTCTTTCTTTCTTTCTTTCTTTCTTTCTTTCTTTCTTTCTTTCTTTCTTCCTTCCTTCCTTCCTTTCTCTCTCTCTCTCTCTCTCTCTCTCTCTCTCTCTCTCTCTCTCTCTCTCTCTCCCTCTCTTTCTCACTTCCTTCCTTCCTTCCTCCCTCCCTCCCTTCCTCCTTCCCTCTCTCCCTCCCTTCCTCCTCCCGCCCTTCCTTCCTTTCTTTTTCATTTTCTTCCTTACTTCCTCCCTCTCTCCCTTCCTTCCTTTTTCTTTTTCTTCCTTCTTTCCTTCCTTTCTTCCTTCCTCCCTTCCTCCTTTCCTCTCTCCTTCCCTCCCTTCCTTCCTTCCTTCTTCCCTCCCTCACCTTCTCTCTTTCTTTCTTTTTCCTAGAGGTGATTTGAGGAATCTTTCAGTTGACACTACATTTTTTTTTTTTTTGCTCAGAAGTTCTGGGTAGTTTAATTATATTATTCCTTGAATTATGGTATTCAAGTTTTTTGACTTACATTCTGGGAGAACTATAATCCTTATATTGTCTCTATGCATCCTTTCTTCTAGATGAATATCTTTTGCTTGTATAGAGAGTGTTTTCTTTTAACACTATTGCTTTTTGCTTCTCCTTTTCCAGATTGTCCTTCACTTTTGAGTATTTAAATTGCCAATCATCAGTTCTCTCTTTTGTCTCTTTGGTGAGGTTTAACACTGTGGAGTCAAGCTTTTATATTTTGCTAAATATTTTGCTTTGTCAGCCAAAATTCTGCATTCACAATTCAGATTTCTTTCTTAAACCATTCAGGATCACTAGATTATAATTCATGTTCTCTTAGGAATCCAAATGCTCCTCTGCCACAGCAGGTGTTGATTAACTTTATTTTTTATTATAATATTTATTCATAGATATCTATATTTGATTAGATGATCTGGAGGCCATATTCACTTCTTTTATTAATATTTTCCTTGTTGATTTGTCCATTTGTGATAAAAATCTTTAACTGAGTTTTCTTTTTCCTGAAATCTTTGATAATTTTAATATTTTTTCTTCTTTTATTCCCCTATCACTCATTTTCTGACTCCCTTCCTTTTGGTGGTGGTTTTTTAGGGATCTAGACCTCAAAGCTATCTCAGTTTACTCCCACACTAGGCAATTCACACTTCATTAGCCTTGGGCTCTGTCTAAAGTAATATCTAGACAGTCAGAACTTATCACAGATGGATGTTAGTCCCATTTTCTTTAGGCCTGATGGAGCCAGACATATGCTGGTTTCCTTCTTTAATCTCTTAGGTTCTTCAGTTCTCTGGCTGATTGCTATTGCAGCACAGAGTACTGCCACACTTCTGTTTCAACCAGAGCAAACTTCTGGCATTTGATTTTCCATGGCAGCTAGGAATGAGGAGTAGAGTTGAGCTGTGTTGCAAGCCTGTGAATTGGTTTGTATAGCCCTTCTGAAGTGTAGTGGTTGGTGGGGGAGGAGTTGCTGAGTGAGCATTTTAGGGATTAGGGATTAGTCTTCTCTGTTGTTAGTTTAATCAGGTAGATTTCTTGGTGCTATAGACCATGCAGACAGCTGGAATTACTTTATCTCTTGAACATAATTCATATTTTGGAGAGATTTGAGAGGTCATGAGGATTAGGGAAACCGTCTAGTCTTCCACCTTGTTGGTCATGTGAACATATATTTTAAAATAATATTAGAACAGATAGACCCATGATATAAATATAGAATAAACATGCAATTTTATTTTGAGAACCCTTTACAAGAAGAAAATATTCTACCTTCACCAACCTGACCCCGATTTTATTTAAACTAAGAATCCCAGTGACATATTAAAAGTCTAAATTGTGTCTTTGCTTTATATATTATAATGTAGCATACTCTCTCCTTTTCTGCTCTTTTTATGTTCTAATCTCAAGTGGGAAAGTTAAAATATATTGCTTGGCACATAATAGGCAATTAATAAATGTTTATTAATTGAGAATATAGGTTGCTGCCATCCTTGCTTATTTAAATGTTAATAGAGTGCTCTAAATTATATGTATATGTATATTTATATATATTTGTTACACATATGATTCTATCAGTGTAGGAGCTTTAATATAAAACTCTACCAGTGTTGATTGGCATTTTCTCTACAACTTATAGTCTTAGTATTGCATCAGGGTATTGAGAAAACAACTGTCCAGGGTTATACAAACAGTAGGTATCAGAAGTGGGACTCAACCTAGGTCTTCTTAATTCCAAGGCCAGCTCTTTATCCATCACACTGCCTCTTGAACTCTTTCCAAAACACATTTAAAATAGTGCTAAACTTTGTTTTAGTGCATGTGTGAAGCCAGTAGAGGGCATGGTTGATGAGAGGTTGAGTTGGGTCCCCTGAGGCTATATTTATACAGGTAATAAAATGGCTAATGATGAATGTTTCAAAATGCTAGTCACCAAATAGGCAATATGGTCAAATAGTCATTATGCTAACCTGGGATTTACTTAACTGGCTTTTCTTCTGTCCCAATGTATAAAATGTGTCAATTAATTGGTCAATATTAATTAATTTCCTACTATTTGCCAGGCACTCTGCTAAGAGAACTGCATCCAAAGTAGGAGATCTAAGAGGCCAACCTTCTTTTTTTCTTATTGTAATGTGACTATAGCTTATTATTCCTTGTTATCTCTGTGTAAACCTCAATGTAAGCTGGTGAAAACTTCCCTGACTGGAACAGCTTCTTCCCCTTTCCCCCTTCTGACATTCTCTCTATCCCTGCAGATACTAGTATCTAAGGCAAATAAACCTGGAGATTGAGTATTACCCCCTCATCTTAAGTCCTTTAACTTGTGTGGCAGAAGTAGAGTTACTTAACTGTGGGACCCTGCCCCTTATTCCTCATTCCTTATTAGGCAAGAAAATATGCTCATTTCATTGGTCTCAATTACTTTATAAACATCTGCAATGAATAACAGGTCAATCTTCTGTTTTTTCTATGTTGACTCCTTGTCTAAAACTCTATATAAATGCGATCCTTGAGATATTTGGTGTCTTTCACCAGAATGTGAATTATACAGCATCTAAAGCCATCCCTTTGTGTGCTGCCTGAGGACCAAGAGACTGCACACCTCTATTCTTCACCTCATGCAAGAAGCAATCAAGTTTTGTTAATTGATCCCTGTGTATCATGGCTACTCTTCATATGAATCACTCCTTCCCCTTTTGCACTGCACCTTGGCAAAGGGAGAATGAAAGAGGATATCTTTCTAACGGTAGACATAAGAGATTCCTTGGTACAGAAGGGAGATTGAATTGAATTCATTTTAAATTAAAAAGTTGTTTACAAATTCAATTGTTATTTATCTCAGTGGTTTCCATATTTCTAGGTTTTTGTTTCCATACTTGATGGTGTGTTCTTGCATGTGATAATCTAAAATAACAAAGAATATAAATCTGTGTCTATTCTTCTCCATCTTAAGTCTCAAAGGAATACAAGGAGTTGACAGTCATGCTTCCAAGTACATTATGCCCTGATTAATTTACAATGAATGAATTAGAAAATTATAGACTTTACATTCTATGGATTCTGATTATTCATCAGTGCTTTTCATTAATAAGCAACACGCCTTCAAGTTGTCTGAGTAGCAGCAACTTCTTCCAGTTTTGTAACATTGTGGATAAGATCTAGAGCCACTATAGACATTAGAGGTCACCTACATCAGCCCCTTCATCTTATAGATGAAGCTCAAACTGACACTCAAGGAAATAAGGTAACCACAGTCCCATAGCCAGTAAGAATCAGGGTTTGAACTCTGATTCCAAAACCTGTGATTTTTCCACTGAAATATGATTGACTTCTATACATTTGGATTAAAGAAGCAAGGTTTCGTAGTATAGTATTTTTTAATTTGATTCAGCTCTCCTTGCATCATGCAGGATGAAGTGACAAGATCTCAAATCTCTTTTTATTAATTAACAAGTATTTCTTAAGCATCAAAGCACTGTATCATGGTAGAGGACAGGCCAACTTTGGAAGCAAGAGCACTTTGTGATGAAGTCTTCCCTCTGACATATATTAACTCTATGATTCCAGACAATTGCTTGACTTTTCAGTATCCAGGCATCCCTCTAAGACTTTATGTTACAGACACATGCCTATTTGCACTAATAGAAAGAATTTCCAGATTAGGAGTTCCTTACAACAACTAAATTACAGGTCTCAATCAAAAAAAGAGTGATAGTATGACATAGTGGGTAGACATAGTAGACATAGACAAGAAGACTTGAAGAGACCAGATGAGAGTAGAGAGGAGGAGGAACATATTTCTTCCCACTACTCTAACAAAAATCTAGAAATGCTTAAATGTGTGGTGAATGAAAAATCAAAGGAGAAAGTGTCACGGATAATATTTCCAGCCCAAGATCATAAATTGATCTACAAGCAAGTGACCAGGTCAGGAATTGTAAAGCAGGAGTAGATTAGGATAAGGGATTCAGTGGCCTGAGCACTGAGCTTGTCAGTTGTGTGAAGATACCTGGAGCTGATCATGAACTCAGCCCCATGCCCAAGCCATCAATAAGAGGTCTCCTAGAAGGATTCCTAGAACTTAAAGATATGCTAGTTCTTCAACTCACCCCAGTCAGAAATTCTATCCAGGAGTATGGACTATGGCTAGGGTTCTGAGCTAAAATGTCATCATAGGATGCTCAGAGGTGATAACTCAGTCCCCATTCCCAAGCCATCTGCATGAACTCAGTTGGGACTAAGAACCTGGAGACATCAGCATAACTTTGCCCAGAGCAGATCTTAAACTCTAGCCCTTTCCCATAAAACTGTGGAGGGAGATCTCCCAGATGATCACGATCCTAGAATCAACCACCAAAGTTCTCTCAGCTAGTCGAGTAACACTAGGTTGCCCAGATTAGATCTCTGGAAGAATGACTAAATAAATTATAAGGATATGGATTCTCAAGACAGAAGCCTGGAAGAGGAGCATAGCTAAAATACCCACAAGCAAAGCAAAACTCAAAGAAAAACACAAGTTACCCCCACAAGTTAGAATTCCTAGGAGAAATTATCTGAATTAAAAATGAGTTTAAAGTGGTATTATACACGAAATGGGAGCAATTGAGGAAAGACTTGGAAATAAAATTAATAGCTTGGCATAAAAGGTACAAAACTTTATCAAAGAAGGGAATCTTTTAAAATTAGAATGGACCAAACAGAAGCTAATGACTACATGAGACAACATGAAATATTAAAACAAAAGCATAAAATTAAAAAGATAGAAGAAAATATAAGATATCTTGTGACAAAAACAAGTGACCCAGAAAACAGATTAAGGAGACCATTTAAGAATCATTGAACAACTTGAAAGCAATGACTTAAAAAAAGAGCCAGACTATAATACTTCAATAAATCACTAAAGAAAATGCTCAGATTTCTTAGAACCAAAGCAGTGAAAATAGACAGAATCCATTATTTACCTCCTAAACAAAATCTCAAAATCATAAACTCCTAGGAATGTCTTAAGTAAAATCCCAAGGTTCTGGATCAAAGAGAAAATACTGAAAGTAGACAGAAAGATAGAGTACAAATACAAAGGAACTATAGTCAGGATCACAAGATTTAGTAGCTACTACAATGAAGAAGAGCATGGCATATTACAAAGGACAAAATATAAAAGTTTACAATCAAGAATAAGCCAACACCTCTTGCCACTTTCCTCTCTCACCTCTTGACTTCACCCCTTAAGAATCATCCCTTCCTTGGGGCGGCTAGGTGGTGCAGCGAGCAGAGCACTGGCCCCGGAGCCAGAAAGACCCGAGCTCGGATCCAGCCCCAGACACCCAACACACAAACAAAGACCCAGCCGAGTGACCCCGGGCAAGTCACCCAAACCCAATTGCCCTCAAAAAAAAAAAAAAGAATCATCCCTTCTCATCAAATTCAACCTGTGCCCTCTATCCATGTATACCTGTGAACATATGCCATGTACTCTTCTTCAATTATTTTCATAATGAGAAAGGTTCATCAAACACAGTTATTGTTTTTCCATGTAGGACTGTAAATAGTCCAACTCTGATAAATTCATTTTGATTTCTTTTCATTGATTACCTTCTCAAGCATCTCTTGCTTCTTGCGTCTGGATGTCAAATTTTCTATTCAACTCTGTTTTTTTCATCAAGAATGCTTGAAAGTCCTCTATTCCACTGAATGACCATATTTTCCCCTGAAACAAGATACTCAGTTTTGCTGGGTAGGTGACCCTTGGGTTCATTCCCAGCTCTTTTGCCCTCTGGAATATCATATTCCATGCCCTTCGATCCCTCAGTGTAGAAGCTGCCAGGTCCTGGGCTATTCTGATTGTGTTTCCACAATATTGAAATTGTTTCTTCCTGGCTGCTTGTAGTATTTTCTCCTTGATCTGGGGATTCTGGAACCTGGCTATAATATTCCTGGGAGTTTTCTTTTTGGGATCTTTTTCAGGAGGTGATCTGTGGATTCTTTCAACCTCTATTTTGCCCTCTGGGTCTAAAACATCAGGGCAATTTTCCTTGAGAATTTCTTTAAGGATGATTTCTAGGTTCTTTCTTTGTTCATGGCTTTCAGGCAGTCCAATAATTTTTAAATTATCTCTCCTGGATCTATTTTCCAGGTCAGTGGTTTTTTCCATGAGATATTTCACATTGCCTTCTATTCTTTCATTTGTTTGGATCTGTTTAATAGTATCTTGATTTCTCATAAAGTCACTAGCTTCTATTTGCTCCAGTCTAACTCTGAAGGAATGAATCTCCTCAGTAAGCTTTTGAGATTCTTTTCCATCTGGCAAATTTGACTTTTTAAGGCATTCTCCTCATTGCCTTTCTGAGCCTCTTTTGCCATTTGAGTTAGTCTATTTTTTAAGGTGTTATTTTCCTCAGTCAGGCTGTTGACTGTCATTTCATATTTTTCTTGCATCTTTTTCATTTCTCTTCCCAAATTTTCCCCTACTTCTCTTATCTGCTTCTTAAGGTCCTCTATGGCCTGTAGCCAGCTTGTATTTTCATTTGGGGCTTTTGGTGCAGGAGTTAAGAGGCAAGGGGAAGTAGTTGCAGGGGAGGGGAAGAACAGGAAGGCAAAAAGGCAAAAGCATATTCTCATTGAAGTTGGCTCAAGGAGAGAATCACATACATACTAAATGGAATATCTTACCCTCACTCACTCTCCTGAGTAGGGGAAAGGAGGATGAGAGGGGGGATGATGGAGGGGAGGGCATTCTGGGGGGCAGGGAGGTTGGAAGTACCCACTATCAAAGAGGGACAGGATCAAAGTAGGGAATGGACCAGGTGGGAGGTGAGATGGGTGGGAGGGAAATATAAGCAGTCTTTTACAATATATTTACTATGGTAATGTTTTGCATAGCTATACATGTACAACACATACTGAATTGCTTATCTCCTCAGAGGGAGTGGGTGACAAGGGAGGAAGGGAATGGATCTGAAAATTGAAGGTTTAAAATTAAATGTTTCATAAGATGTCCAGGCATTGGGGCTCAGAGATTCACCTTGCCCTAATGGCAAAGTCAAAGGGGATATGGGAGAAGATATGGGAGAGAGCAGATTGGATGAGGGGATATCTAGTGGGACAGCTATTCTGGGGTGGTGGGTAGGGAAAACATGGGGGAAAAATGTAACTCATAATCTGGTGGAAATGAATGATGTAAACCAGAAGTTAATAAAGCATTTGTTTAATTAAAAAAAAAGAAAATTATTCCCATATAGTCAAAGCTGTGGATCACCCAAAGGATAATGGAAGGGCAGAATGGGTGTGCAAAGCTGTCAATGGCTAAAGGGAAGAATTAGGTAGGAGAAATAATGGAAACGATGTTGCCAGAGAAAGGAGTCACCGGAAAGAAAAGAGGTCCAGCTCAGCAGGTCACATGGTCAGAAGGAGGGAGAAACATGGCTGCCTATGGACTCCATTGGCATCTACAAAATTCAGAGAGAAAGGAAGGCCCTGGGTTATGGTGTGGGACTTCATGACCCACTGATGCGATGTCATGGACACTAGTTGCCCGGACTGTGAAGGCTTGGCTGGATTGTCATTAGAATCAGTAGGAGAACCCACATTGATGAGATAGCATTCTCCTTGGATTAATGCAAAGTGGATATTTTAATAGAGTCAACATAGAAAAGTAAGTAATGTGCTTAACATGGAATGAGGAGGGCCAAGTTTCAAATCTCTCTTCTGACATTTTCTCTATGGCCATGGGTTTCAGACAGATCTTTAAAACCAAATGTTGTAAGTGAATTTCAATCAGGGAACAATAAAAAAAAAAAGAATAAGCCAACAAAATTGATTATAATCTCACAGGGGGAAAAAGATCTCTAATGAAATAGAGGAGTTATAAACATTACTAATGAAAAGTTCAAAGCTAAGTAGAAATAGACATTGGAGCAAAGAGAAATATTAAAAGGTAACTAAAAGAGACCAATTAGGGAAAACTTTATAAGAATGAAACATTTGCATTCTAGTGGGGTGGAGGGTGATAAACCAAGCTCTGTGATGTTGCCATAGGGCATAGAGAGACTCACATAAGATGGAGGTCTTAGGAGTAAATTTAAGCATGATTTGATATGTTTCAATGTACTTTGATGAAATAGAAAGGAAAAGGAGTGGGGGGAAGGATATATAAAGGAAAAAAAGTGGGAAGAATATTGAGGCATGTCATCTCACATAATAAGGGGTATAAGTAGATGAGGTGGAGGGAGGGGTTATTACTTGAACCTCACTTTGAACTGATACAGATTGAAGTGAGCAGAAGGAGGATCATTTTTACTATAACAACAGCATTGTAAAAATGAACAATGTTGAAAGACGAGAACTCTGATCAGTGCAACAATCTCCCATGATTCTAGAGGACCAATGATTTAGAATGCTGCTAGCCTCTTTACAGAGAGGTGATGGAATAGGTATTCAGAGCGAGACACACATTTTTGGACATAGTCAATGTGGAACTTTGGTTTACTTGACTATATGTATTTGTTGCAGGGATTTTCCTTTTCAAGGCTGGGGAGATGGGAAGGAGAAAAAGTAGATGCTTTTAATTGCAAAAAATAAAACAAAATTTAATTAAAAAAAGGAATCAGGAAGAATTCTGTTTAAATTTTGTTCAAAACTTATTATCTATATAACACCAAGTCTGTGTCTTAATCTCTGGATACTTTAGCCACTTCCTGGAATTTAACTATTAATCACAGAGGGGCTAGACTGGAAGGAGTTCTATTTGCTGAGGAAATAATAATAATAATGATAAATGATCTTTATGTAGAACTTTAGTACATTATTTCATTCAAGCCACATAATGATTCTGTGAAGTAGTTATTATTATAGTAGAAAAGTAGTAGCAATGCTAGAAGGGACTTCGGAGGTTATCTAGCCAAATCTTATCATTTTACCTTTGAAGGAACTGAGAATCCAAATCAGAGAGGGCAAATTATTTGCCAGAGGTCAAAGAGTCAGTTAAGTATCTGAAGTGGGATTTGAACCCAGGACTTCTTGATTCCAAATTCAGCACTTCATCCATTATGTCACACTGCTTCAGACACCCATTGTATTTAGATATTTTTGAGTACCTCTTAGGTACCAAAAATCATGTCCATTTCTCCGGGGGGGGGGTATTGAGAAAGTTATCAGATATAATCCCTTTCTTCAAGAAGATTACTGTTTACACAAGGAGCCCAAAGTGACAGATGTAAAGTGTAAGGAAAACTGAGGGCTAGATGGCATGGCCCTGATCATAAGTGCACTGGGATCTCAGAGAAGGCAGAGCTCAGTGTCATCATCCAGCAATCAGAAAAGATTGCAGAGAAGAGATAATCTGACTCTCCTTTACATAGGAAGAAGGAAACCAGTATTTGGTAAGCTCCCATGGCATGGCAGGCACTGTGCTAAGTGTTTTTATAAATATTGTTTCATTTGATTCTCACAACAACTCTGGGAAGTAAGTGCTATTATCACCCCCATCTTATTAGAGGAACTGAAGTCAATGGAGGTTAAGTGGTTTGTCCAGGGTCATACAGCTAGTAAATATCTGATGTGGGATTTGAACTCAGGTCCTCCTGACACCAGACCCAGTGCTCTACCCACTGTGCCACTAGCTGTCGTAACATAGTTATCCTTTCCACATCATGGGGGTTAGGGACATTATGCTTCCATGATCTGGAGAATATACATAAAATCTCTAGTAGACCCTTCACCTTCATTGTCCCTTAGGAAATCATATAAAGACTTAGCTTTTTCTGGTATGATGCCAGACTCTACTGGAAGGCCTTTTAAGAAAATAACAATCCTGTATTTCTGAGTTTCTAAACCTTATCTGAGCTGTCTTCTGGTCTTTGCATATTGTCTGCAATTTATGCAATGCCCCCCCAATTCCCATTTAAATACTTCTGCCTACCCACAATATATTGAAACCACAATGTGGAAGGGGTAACTGTATTTTAATCTCAGTTGACCCTCAACAAAACTCTGGCATAGGTACTACCAGTATATTAATTTTGCAGGTAAGGATCAGAGGGGTTAAAAGACTTGATCTTGGTCCTCTAGTAAGTGAGGGTTGTGGCCAGTGTTGCATTCTCTCTATCCACTACACTGTTTGAATCTAATTCAGGCCCTCATCACTTTATTTTTTTCTTTCTGGACGGGGGAAGGCAGGGTACTGAGGTTGGGTGACTTGCCCAAGGTCACATGGCTAGTAAGTGTTAAGTGTCTGAGGCTGGTTTTGAACTCAGGTCCTCCTGACTCCTAAGGCTGGTGCTCTATTCATTGCACCACCCAGTGCCACCCCCACCCCCACCCCAATCACTTCTTACCTGGACTATTGCAATAGTTTCCAAATTGGTGTCCCTACCTCAAGCATCTTACCTCTCTAATCTTCCACATCCATATTCCACATAACTACCCAAGGTTATTTTCCTAAAGCCCAGGCATGACGATGTAGTTCACTGTTTCAGAAATTCTGGTGGCTCTCTATTACCTCTAGGGTCAAATACAACTCCTCTGTTTGGCGTTTAAAGTCCTTAAACCTATTTCCACCCTACTTTTCCATCCTCCTTATACTTTACTCCTTATCACACACTATAATCCAGCCTTGATGATCCTCATACAAGGTATTCCATTTATTATTTACATCCATGCCTTTGCAAGGACTGACCTAATGCCTGAAATGCCTTCCCCCTTTGTTTCTCTATCTTGGAATTTCTGACTTTCTTCATGACTTAGCTGAAGCAGCAGGAGCTTTTCTTGTCTCCCCCAGTATATATGTACACATTGCCCTCCTCTGACCCCTAAGTCTGTAAACTTGTGGGCAAAGACAATTTCATTTTTGTCTTTGTATTCTCTGTGCCTAGCACAGAGCCCATAGGAGCTCAATGAATATTAGTTGATTGATTTTTGTTTGTGTCTGGCCTCCCCTTAACAGAAGTGGTAAATACAGGTAATAAAGATGTCTTTCTGAGAAGCAAGGGCCAGGGACTAGATGACCTCTCCAGCTCTACAATCATGATGCTATGAAATAATTTAGAAGTGAAGATGACAGAGAAAATGGGATATGCTGGCAATACAAGAGTCTGAAATCCCTGATTGGGTAAACATGAAGTTAATAGTCAAGCCAGCACTCAGCTGTGGTTGGGGTAGCCTGTTTTTCTTCTTCTAGAGATATACCTCAGCTTTGAAGTGGATCAGCCAGGAGAGAAATGAAGGGTTACAGTGATAGTTATTGACAAGACTCTTACAAAGGGCTGGGGACTGGAATTGGATGTGTAAGGGCTGTTACAAGTGCTGAAAACCAAACGAGCAGAGAAAGAGACTTTCTCTGATTTATCTTGAACAAATGTCAAAATAGAAAGGTCAACAGTATAACGAGAAAGTGTCTTTAAAAATATTAAATGCAGTTGAATTTGGGGGCATGTTGTCTTTTTCTATTAGCACCCCTCCTTATCTTCTTGCCTTCCTATTCTGTTCACACACCCTGACACTCATGCACATACATGCCAACGTTTAATTATCTATGAGTGGATTATAAGCTTTGTGCCCAAACATGAAGACCCAAATTCTTCTTCTGTTGACTATCCATATCAACTGCCTCTGGCAATAGGGCTGAACTATAATTGGGGCTAGACAGATATTCTCACTCATGTCCGTGAATGCAATTCACAGCTAAATAAAAATGAATTTGGGTTACTTGCTTTGTTTTATTGTCTACTCTGTAGGGTCACTGCCATCTCTAAGACTATGATTCCATGCATTTTGTAGTTATTCCAGAAGGCAGTATACTGCCTTTATATAACTAAACCCAGCACTTTCTTTAGAGAAAGTGCTGGGTTTAGTTATATTTCAGTTTTGAATTCTTTCTCTGCTGCTTGCCATCTATGTGACCTTGAGAAAATAATTTCACCTCTCTGTGCCTCAGTTTCCTAATATGTAAAATCAGGAGATTGGATTAGATGGCTTATTAAAGGGCTTCTTTCCAGCTCTGAAACTATGAGCCTACAGTTTCTTGCTGTCAAGCTACTAGCTAGCAAAGTTTGATGTTGCCAGAGTGGCTAATTCTAGCAACCCTTCCTCTTTTCTACCGCCTTTAATACACTGCTTCTAATCAATGATGGTTTTGGAAATAGAAATTTATTTAAGTTATGTGCAAAATGAGAATAAATAATCCCTGACTTACTGCCTTATTGTGGTTCTCTTCTGACTGAAGTGCATTAACTTTTGTGAATGGGTTTGGGGTTATTTTTTGGGTTGTATAGAAAATCTTGCAGACTTTTTTTCAGGTTGTTGGCTGTATTTAGTACCAGCAAAATAATGGTTTTTAGAGCTCTAGAAAAACAGTTGCTTTTTGTATGCATATACATGCCCTCATTCAATATGGGGACATAGATATTATAGCCATAGATACAGGATTGTAAATATCAATTATTACAATTGCTTATGCATAACCTTTGGTCATGGGTATACTGGTAAAAATCTAGCACCCTCAGGAGCACAGGAAATATTTTTTGTAACCTAGAACACAAATACTTCAGAATGGAACAAAAATGAACCAAGACAGAATATTTTATTTTAAGTTTAAGGAAATAAAAATTAAAAAAATAAAAAATAGAATAGGATAAAAAGAAGCTTAAGGAAAAGCACAAATTTTAAACTATCATATTATTACTAACAATGAAGTTCCTTTATTGCTATAGTGGTGGAAAACAGGATTTTGATTTCTTAAAAGAGAAGATCAATATTATTTTCTATATCTATGGAAGATCCCTTGTTTCAGGTCAGGAGCTGATCAGTCTGATGTATGTAGAGGCAGAATAGTATGGTGGATAGATCACTGGACTGGGAGGCAGGAAGATGGACTTTAACCTCCAACATTTAAAAGCTGTGAGACCCTGGGCAAGTTATTTAACCTCTTTTGGTTTAGGTGCTTCTCTGTAAAATAAAGAGATTTGGCCTCAATGACCTTCAATGTCCCTTCAAGCTCTAAATCTATGATCCTAATAGAATGAGTCTGGTTCAGAGGATTTAGAAAGGAACACATGCTTGCTGTGCAATCCTGGACAAGTCACCTAACTAACCTCCACGTACCTTAGGCAACTCCCTGAATCTTATCTACATCTAAGTCACAGATGGTTTGGACTTTGCCTGGGTGGAGGGAGTTCCCACAATAATTCTCAGAAATCTCAGATCCTTCACTTATTTTATACTGTAGGAGAGTTTTTCTGCAAGACTCACCAGATGTAAAGTATATTAGATATCTTCTAACTCAAATCCCTATATTTATGGATAAAAATCAAGTCATGAGTACCAGGATGGAGGAGTGGATAGGGGACTGGTCTTGAAATCAGAAAAAAACCTAGGTTCAAGGCTAGCCTACTATATATATTACCTGAGTGTCTGTGAGCAAGCTACTTAGGCTCTAAAAATCCCAGGCAACTTTCTAAGATGAAAAGTTAGAGAAAAGTTGTTTACCCATGTTGGTATGGGAAGTTTCCGAATGCTGAATTAAATATACAATAAAATCACAGGTATTGGTGCAAAATAATAAAACACAAAACAAAACACATCCCCTGACATTTATATAACAATTTAAGATGTGTGTTAGCACTTTTGATTCCTGTAGTAGTCTTATAGAGTAGTTAGTGCATGTGTTCTACAGATGAGGAAACTGAGAGTTAGGTTAAGTGACTTATCTGAGGCTGAGAATTGAGCATTCATTGAGCATTCATCATTATTTGGGGTTTTATCTTTGCTTAGTTCTAGTATGGCAGCTCCTAAAGTCTGAAAGAGATTTGTGTGTGAAAACCTTTTTGTTTTCATATACTCTAAAAATAGGAATTTTCTATCTCGATTGCTCAATATGTCAGTGCAATCAAGGCTTGCCTATTGACATACATGTTTGCATTATTTATTAGCTGACCAGCAATGTTATCAAGTTACAGTGTATTTGGATTCAGGGTGTGCCTTGTTTCTCTGGCACTTTGGCTCTATTGCTTGATTCTTAGGCACAAGCTTGCTTTAAATTACATTTTTAACTGTATTTCAATAAGAGCTCATTTTTCAGATGGTCAATCAGCAGTGGCTGTCTGGAAGTACTTGCTCTCTCAATGCAACCCTGAATTTTCACTGTACATGGCCTTTGGTTCCATGTCCTTGTTTCATCGGGAAAAAATAATTGCTAATCAATAGGAAGGGCTGGATGGCATCATAGGTTAATTCACTAGGATTTTGCCTCTTGAGCTGGGAATTTACAAAAGTCCTGTGTGGAAAATAAGCTTGATGGTTTTGAGCCTGATATTTGTGGTGGATAACTTACTTACCTCCCTTTTCTGCTCCCCCTTTAAAACAACACATAGTTTAAATAGTTTGATTCACGTCACATCACTGTTGTTTCTACTGAGGAAAATCCCAGCACTAGGTGGGTTCCACATTAGGCAGGGCTGGGATGTGTTGACAGCTGTGCACAGGAGGGTTGCCTAGCATCCCCTCTTACCACTGCTCTACCACAGCTGACTCAGGGGCTGTCAATCACTCCTAGTCATTTGCCACTGTAATTGAGCTAATTCAGTCAAACCTTGTTTTTGAAAAGCAATAAAACAAACAGTTTCCATGTCAACACAGAGAAAGCCTTTACAAATGTAAAGGTGCCTGTCTAGGATGGGTGGATGGATAGAACTACAGGGTGGATGGAATTAGACTGTACATTTGGTAAGTTCTAACTGATTGGTTTAATGATACTTTACAAAGTAAACTCAACATGGAGGTCATAAGTTCACTATGAATGAATCCCTAGATGTTTACCAAACACCAAAATTAAATTGCATTCTTAATTGTTTTGCAAATACATTGGCCTAACTAATTAAATAGGAATGACTTTCTATGTTTCTATAGAGGAAAGAATATTGAAGCCTTTAGGACTCTTTCAAATTAGATACTTGACTTCCTTTTTGTATTTGGACAATTCACATTCTGGAGGGCTATTATGCAACTTTTGCACAATAAGAAGTTAAACTCTCTCAAATATATGAATAAAGCTATACGTATATAGGATATATACTATGTAAATGGATGTACTATGTTTATGCTATGTATATAATTAGTATATACATAAAATATGTATATAAGACTAAATATATATAATTACACAATGCAGAACTGTATTATTTATATATGTATGTATATATACACAGGTGTGTATATATACATATATATGTATGTATATATACATAGGTGTGTATATGTACATATATATGTATGTATATATACATAGGTGTGTATATATACATATATATGTATGTATATATACATAGGTGTGTATATATACATATGTATGTATATATACAGAGTCTAGTCACAGAGAGAGGGGAGGAGGGAGTGAGGGAGGGAGAGAGAGAGAGAGAGAGAGAGAGAGAGAGTTTGATTCACTTTATTCATATAGTCAATGGGGCTCAAAATCATGATGCCAACTTTCAAGACCTATTAAAATAAAAGAAATTCAATATCCTGAATTTATTCTCCTTTCTCACCATTTTTCACCCATTCTTTCTCTGGAACTCCAAATTTTTTTATTTTTTTTTTCTATAAACCTTTCCTCTAATAAATTTTGAAGAAATGAGGCAAAATTTATCTCTTCAAGCATATTCCTAGAAGGAAAAGTCAGGAAGGGGATGCATTAATCTAAGCTAGCATTACTAAAACATTACCAAGCAGGATATTTTTCTTTTTAGACATTCAAAGAGCTTCACATTTGAAATCCCATTCATCCTTGAATTTGTATGTGTGTGTGTGTTGGGGGGAGGATAGGAGAAGAATAGGAAGGAGAAAATGTCCTGGAGTTGTATACAAATATGTAAATAATAGAACATTGTTTGAGACATTAAAAATATATACTGGCACTATTCTTATCTTCATACATTATTAATCTTTATGCATTTCCATTTATTATCTATTATTCAATTTTGAAACAATTCTAAAACTGTAGCATAAAGTAAGAACCATGAATATATTTTTCTAACCTATATTTTTCTTCTATTTCTCTATTGCTGTGATGGGTTTCTTTTTGAAAGTGGTAATAATGATGGCATCATAAAATCATTCAGAATTTTTATTGCACTACTGATTTTAAGAAAAGTTCAGGCCCATATCTATATGATCTCCCCAGAGGCAGTAAATGGCCTGATCTAAGGCTTTTATGCATCATTCAGGGATCCTGAATTCAGTGTGTCACAAGTAGTAAAAAGCTTGTGCCTTAAGGAGCTCAGAAACTATGAGCTGGGCTCTGCTTGGTGCACTTCTTCCCTGCTTTATTGATATGAGGCTAAGGATTTAGTGCTGAAGGTGAGTTCATGCCAGTTCTTGGTGACCTAACCACCACAGTTTTCCTCTCTTGTTGTTGGGTCTCAGAACCATAAGAATTTCTGAGCTTCAGGAAGCCAAAGCACAGGGAGGCCTGTGTTGTCTTAAGAGATGCTGAATTTCAGTTCCTTAGAGGTTTTCAAGAAGAGGCTGGGTTGATACTTGTTGGGTATGTTATTCTGGAGATTCTTTTTATATGTAAATTGGACTAGATGGCCATAAGAGTTCCTTTCAATTCTCAAATTTTGTGATTCAGTGAATTAGACTTAACCACCAAAGCCCATTTAGGTATCTGGATGCTGATTCTATGTGTAGGTTGTCTTCTTGATGTAGTTTTGTCTAATATATTGGACTGAAGCTATAGGGCTATCACTGAGTATATGTTCAGTCTGGCTAGAAAACCCTGAACATGTGACTTTTACTATCTCAAATACCCAGATTTCCCTGCTGATTCAATCTTCTACTGGGATCATCCCCAATCACTATTTTTTCGGATGACAAACCATGGAAGCTGGTGCCATTAACACTGAAATAATGTTCAGTCAGGAAAAAGAAGGGCCCTCAATCAGGTGGTTGTTTACCTGTGCTATCACTAGCAAATTCCCACTGCTTTCCCTTTTACCTGTGATTCAGAGTTACCATTAATTGAATTGAAAATACTCTCATTCCTATGTAATACATCTCTGTCAATCTGCTGTTCCTATCATCCTCTTATCCTTCCATTTTATTGTGCCCTTTGGAATTTCATTTCTGTTGTTAACAAATATCTCTTCTTCTCAATGTGTTAAATGCCTGGTTAACATTCTTTCTCACCAATGAAATTCCTGGCCTTATATGCTAGGAGACATTAACATACACACTGGTATTTTCACAAATACCCTAACATTTCAGTTCATCCACATATTGAACTTGTATCATGTATTTTTCTGCTCTGTCTCAACTATACATAGGCTTGATCAAACCTTGATTTAGCATCAACTGCAAACATTGCATTTCTGTCTTTGCAAACTCTGCCTTTTATAATTTCATATTTATTTGTGATTTATGACTGTTTTAACTCTTCTCTTTATATTCCATGTGATTTCTAATTTTCAATGTTTTCCATGCATAATCCCTGCACTGGCTACATTTCATTGTAGATTCCTATTCCCTCTTGGAGGTAATTAGGTTGAAGAGAGGACCGAGTGCTGGACCTGGAGTCAGGAAGACGTGAGTTCAACTGTAGCATCAGATATTTACTTGTTGTGTAACTCTGGGAAAATTACTTAACTTTTGTCTACTTCAATTCCTCATTATAAAAAAAATGGAGATAATAGCACCTACCTCCCAGGGTGTTTGTGAGGATCAAATGAGACAGTATTTGTAAAAGACTTAGCACATAGTAGACACTGTGCTTGTTTCCTTCCTTCCTTCCTTCCTTCCTTCCTTCCTTCCTTCCTTCCTTCCTTCCTTCCTTCCTTCCTTCCTTCCTTTTTTTTTTGTTGAGGGTACCATCATTAGGCTAGAAACTCATACTCTTTCTTATCTTTCACTGTTCCCCCATTCAACACATGGTCAATATTTGTGTATTCTACCTCCACAATATCTCTTACATTTATCTCCTTTTCACTCACATACCCATTACCCTAGTTTAAGGACCTCATTGCCTTTTGCTTAGTTTATTACAATAGCCTCCTAATTGGTTTCATTACTTGCTGTCTCTAACTTCCTCAATCTATTTTCTGCAATTCCCAAAGTAATATTCCTAGAATATTGCCCTATTATTACTTCCCTACTCAAAATCCTTCAGTGACTCCCTAAATTTCTTAATTTGGTATTCAAAGTCCTTCAGAATCTGCCTCTTGCCTACCTTCCTAATTTTTTTTTATATTACTCTCCATATATTATACATTTCAAACAAACTGGCTTACTGGCTGTTGGCCTGAAAGGTACTCCCTCCTCATTCATACCTTGTAGAATCTCTAGTTTTCATCAAGGCACAGCTTAGATAGCAACTCTTATGGGAGTCATTTCTTGGTCTTCCTAGTTGTTAATGCTTTCTCCTTTATCAAAACCCCTTGGATTTAGAACTAGAAGAAAACTTAGAGTTTATCTAATCCAACTTGTTTCTTTTCCAAATGAGAAAAATAATGTCCAAGGAGAATAAGGGACTTATCTATATAAATAATAAGTGACAAAGCTAGCACTTGAACTCAGATCTTCCTGTCATGGAGACTGACTCTCAGTGATGATGGTATATCGCTGATGATATACACTTTTATAATGTAAAATCAATGGTCTATTTTTTATGTTTTTAGCATAACTGAATGCTGATTTTTTAAAGAATTTTTCAACATTCATCAATATAATACACAAAGTTCTACTTGGATGACTATAGTCTGGAGAAGATCCCAGACTCTTGAAGATTATGCCAGTGAAGTATAAGATCATGCAGATTCTACTACTTCAAGTATGGCTCCAGGAAGAGACTGAGTCAGTGTTCCAAGGACCAATCTTGATCAGAATAGAAAGGTATTTCACAAATGGGCTGCTCTCTGGTGATGAAAATTTTGGCATAATGACCCATGAAAGACCAGAAAAAAATTTAAAATATTCCTCAGTCCTATGTCGCCTCTTTGCATGTTTGGAATGAAGGGAGCAGATTGGAAGGAAAAGAGACAGAGAGTATGCAGTTTTCACACTATCAATAAGCTTAAAAAAAGTTACTGTTTTTCAAACAGCATAAATTCACTTTCTCCTCCTCCTACCTCTCTTAAGTAAGGAAACCCCCAAATCCTGTAAAAAACACGTATAGTCAAGCAAAACAAATTCCTTCATTGTCCATGTCCCAAAAATTATGCCTCAATTTATATTCTGAATCCATTACCTCTCTCCAGAGGTAGGTAGAATATTTTATCATGAGTCCTTTGGGATCATGCTTGATAATTAGGTTGATCACAGGCTCTAGGTCTTTCAAAGTTGCTTGCCTTTACATTATTGTTGCTATTGTATACATTGTTCTCCCAGTTTTAATCACTTCACTCTTCATTAGTTCATGCAGTTCTTCCAGGACAGTCTGAAACTGTCCCTTTTAACATTTTTTATAGCACAATGGTATCTCCTTATATTCATATGCCATGACTTGTTCAACCATTTCCTAACTGATGTCTACTCCCACAATTTTCAATCATTTGCCCTTCAAAAAGAGTAGCTATAAATGTTTTCGTATGTATGGGTTCATTTCCTCTTTCTTGATCTTTTTGGCAGCATGGAACTAGTAGAAATATTTATGGATCAAGAGGTATATGTAATTTAATAATTTTGAGATATGGAAATAAAATGCTTTCCAGAGTAGCTGGACCAATTCACAGCTCCACCAGTAATACAATAAAGTATGTTTTCATCATAGTGACTCTAGCATTTATCATTTTGGCTTTTTGTTAACTTTGTGAATGCAGTGAAATCTCAGTTATTTTAATTTGTATTTCTCTATTAATGAGAGTCCTTTTTCATGTGTTTAATGATAGTTTGGATATATTTCTATGAAAACTGCACATTTGTATCCTTTGATCATTTAACAACTGGGGGAATGGCTCTTATTCTTTTAGATTTGAATCAGTTTCATACATATATATTAGAAATGAGATCCTTAGCAGAGAAACCTCCTGCAAAAATTTTTTTCCATTTACCTGCTTCTCTTCTCATTTTAAATGCATCAGTTCAATCATGTAAAATGTTCTGATTTTATGTAATCAAAACTGTCCATTTAAAAATACAGAGCCCTTTCAAAAATCTGCGTGTCATTTTTGTATGAGTGATGATAAGTTAATGTGTATTATGCCAGTTTTAGTATATGTACTGCTGAAATGAGCACCATCAATAAAATTCCATTTAAATAAATTTTAGATCCCTTTTCAGTGACCAGTAAATGGATATATTGTTAGGGATAACAAGATACCAATCTTTACATTTTAGCTATAAGCAAAAGTAGAAGAAGGAAGTTGTTATTAAGTGAAAGGATAGCTCTCAAAAAAAAAAGAAAAAGAACTTTAAAAATTTGCCAAAATAGGCTTTATTTTACATTGAAAGGTAGCAAAAACATTATTTCATGGGATAATTGTTGATTATAGATTAACAAATTAATGATGTGTGTTTGCAAAAAGATCACCATGAAAATAATTTAAATTTATGCCCCCAAAATGTTTGCTTAGGATGAAGAGATAGAGATAAAACCCTCCATATTTAATCATCATACATGAGAACAATATCTGAATACCCTTTCCCATGTATGTTAGGGCAATCATTTCTTAAAAGATGTTTAAACTATAATCAAGATCCATTTGACTCAGGGGACTAATGTTCTGGCTATTGATTTAGCTTCCTGATTGAGAACAAAACCAACTAGAACATGAGAGGCTCTGGCTCCTGTCTCAGGATTCTAACCATCAAGGACAATAGAAAGGCCAAAGAGCTGTACTCAACTGCTGTGACCTTATTGAATGTCCTTTCCATGCTATGAATGTTCTTCCATTCCTATGGCTATGTAAACTTTCTTTTTTTAACTATCAAAAGGACTATGAGTATCTTACTTCATTCCAATTTAAAATATGATATACTAGACTCTTGAGCTAGACTTGGACTCATTTCAAAATAAAGGTGAGAAAATGTCATCATGGAGGAAAATATGGTTCAGGAAGGAATGAGGCCAAAGACTTGTTGCTTACAGTGATAATTTGCACCCTGAGCATGAGGTGGTGAGATTATAAGTATTCTATCCATTTTGTACATGGAATGACTTGGGTAGTGGTGAAGTGGGCTTCAAGAAAATAATACTCTTTCATCTTATCACTCACATCTCTCTCTCTTAGACTTTTACATCTTTTTTCCTGAATCCTACATTGAAATCATCCATTAAATTAGTATTACCCTGGGTTATGTTCATTCATATCCCTGAAGAATCCATCTTTTTCATTGATACTTATTGTTGGTGCAGCTGCACTTAATAAGAGCACAGAGATAAATTTGTTGTGAATGAGATATATTTATGGATGAAGGGTATCACACAATACCCCTGTCATATATATGCACACACATATATATACATATGCACACATACATGCATATACACACATGTGTATGTAATGTGCACATATGTAATGGGTATATACAAGCGTATACACATGTGTATATAAAATATGTATATGTATAATGTATATATACATGCACACACATACACAATGTGTATATATGTACTGTATATATATTATATATAATATGTATATATGTATTTATAACCATGGTAGACTTTATCTAGTAAGAGGGCCTACTTACTCTTTACATGGAACAATATCCTCTGATCATTCAATGCTGGTTTAGGTCTAGCCTAGCCCTATGAGTGTGGGATGAAAATAGGGCTATTTCTGAAGTTCTCCCTTGGTGTTGAGTATGCCTGACAGAACTGGAATGCATAAACCTAAGTCATCCCTGGTGTATGTGATTTTGCCACACTGGAAATGAAAGTTTCACACAATTTTAGGGTTAACCTCTGGTGGTTGTAAGGGACATGAAATAAACAAGATCATAGGACCTACCTTACAATAGTAGTCTTGTCCTCAGAATGACCCTGAGGTTTCCCAATCTCCCCAGGGCTATTAAGACTAGAGATGTTTTAGGAATAGGGTAGGCCTCCCAGGGATGCTTCAGGCTAGAGCAGATCCATAAGGAATAAGTGTTCCCTAAACCTGTCCCCTAGGACTAGTTTGGAGCTGATAAATTCTCCAGAAGTGGGGAAGGCAGATGAATGACCTTTTGCCATGGTCTATTCTGCTCTGGATGTGAAATGAATCATCATTTCATAAATAGCATGTTATAGAGTAGTAGAAGAATAAAAGCAAAATTCCTAAAGTCATAATAATAATAATAATACTATACCAAGTAAGGCAGTAATGATAATAGCAATAAAGCCTAGCTATGATGATTATTATAATAATAGTAATAATCATAGCTATTATTTTACTTACTTTGCCTTTCATTTGAGACTCTGCATGCTTTACAATATTATAGCCATTTCAGCAGTGGCCAGATTCACTAGCAAACTTCTCAGGTGAGTATTGAATGCTTATTGGTTGATTGGTTCATTTATTGAGCTAGTAAATGGAGGGATGGGAGAATGACCTTTATTTTGATTGTGTCTCTCCTATAAAAGGTATGGATATGCTTTTGGGATGTGAGTTTCATTGACTGGGGTTACCCCCCCCCCAAAAAAAATAATTCATTGTCTTGGACTCTTGGGAAGCTGAATTTTTATAGGAAGAGTCACTGCTTTGTGCTCATATAAAAAAAATGAACCTTCATTGTTAACTCTAGGCTTTTAACTTTTTTTTTTACCATTTATTTTCTTCCAGAGAAGTTCTCATGGTAGAATATTTCTGCTCCCCATTCCCCCTTCAAACTTTCATTTTATTCAGAAGTTTCTACTTGGAAGACTGAGGGGGAAAAATTAAAGTTAACATAGCAAACATTTGTTATATAGTGTGGCTGGGAATGGGTGTTTTGGTGAATAGTTTTCATATATACCATACATAAGTTAACAATGTTTGAAGAATTAACATACAGTAATAATCCAAACCATACTGAATATGATTTTCTGATCATGAAGTCACTCCAGGATTCTTCAGTGTACCTGAGAGTCAGTATTGGCACTGATTTGTACTTACTATAATATACATTTGTGTGTCTATACACACATGCATGTAAATATACTCAGCACACAGTTGTACTCATATGTACACACAAATACATATACATGTGTTTGTTTATGGGCATATGTATGTCTAAGTGTTATATTTTTTGGGGGGGAAATCTCCTTTCCATCTCATGGAGGGTTGTGTGTGTTCACAAACATGTGACACCACTGGACATATCCTCTATAGAGATATACAGTTGAAATTCCAACAGACTAACCTCTCTGCAAGCTTATCAAAGCACTCAAGGAGCACCATTGATCAGTGCCCTAAACGTGTTTACCCAATCATCCTGTAAACACCCCTCACTATTACTAAAGCATACTGTTAGGCCTGACATTTCAGGATGATGCTTGGGGCTCTTTTGTCCTTGCTTTTCCTTTTCAAAGAAATGTCTCCTTGGATAATGTTTTACTTGATTTTCCCTGCCTAAAATACTGGGGATCAAAGATTGTAAGGGGTGGTTTTCAGGACAATTTTCCTTTGCCCCAGATACTTTTAGCATTGGCCCTTGTTTTTTTGAATTGCCTTATCCATATTTTGGAGCAACCAATATCTTTGCAAAGACAGGGCACTAAACAAAGACACATTAGTCTAAAAATAAGTCTGACATCTTTAATTGGAAGTAGCTTTTCATGTCCAGTTTCTTCTTTTTTTTTCCCCAGTAGGTAAATGATAGATCATTTTAGAGGGCTGCAATGAATATTTTCATCTTAACAAGTAGCATTTAAGATTTACAAGAGGTTAGGGAAATGTAGTTTCAATTTAGTGATTGTTTTTATGTGTATTCACTTCCTGTTGCCTCAGGACCTCAGTGAAATGCTATTTGTTCCACTGAGTAATTATTTCAGATCTCTTAATTGATAGGCAGCCACATATATATGCAGCTCTTTATTTACTGAATATATTCATTCCAGGGAAACAAACAAAAGGAACATGCTTGTGTGAGATTTCATTAAAACTTGGCCTTATTCCTAGAAGCATAGGTTTAGGAAAGGACCTTGAGAGGTAATCCAGTTCAACCCCTCCCCCTAGGTTGTGGGACATCTCAATGCTCCTCAATTTCTTATAATTCTCCTGGGAAAGGTATTATACAATTTACATGCAAAATAGGGGTAGTAATTCCTAATATTCTTACCTCACAGACTTGTGAGGTTCAAAGGAGATATATTTATAAAGTACCTTACAAACTTTAAAGTGCCATATAAATATCCACTATTATTGTTACTATTACTTCTGGTGTGGGAACTAATTTCCTCGGAAGAACAAAACTTACACATAACTAAAATGAATCTCTCAAGTCAGATTAAGTTATGTGCATAAGCATTTATTAAGTTCTTGCTATGTGCTAAACACTGTGGTGGCAAATAAGGGTAAAATATGTACTTGCTCTCAAGAGGTTTACAATCTAATGTGGAGAACAGCATGCAAGAATCTATGCATATTTAAGCATATGTATGGGGTAAATTGGAAATAATCAACAGAAGGAAGGGACTAGCATGTAGTGTTGGGGGAGAAAAGTGAGGAGAGAACAGGATCAAGGAAACCTAGAGAGGAAGAAAGGAGGGAAAAGGGAATAAGTATTTAAGTAGCACATATTGTGTGCCAGGCACTACATTAAGCATTTTAAAAAATAAACATTATTTCATTTGATCTTCAAAACAACCTTGTGAAGTAGGTGCTATTATTATCCTAATTTTACAGGTGTGGAAACTGAGGCTAACAGAGGTTAAGCAACTTGCACACAGCTGGTAAATATCTGATGTCAGATTTGAATTCAGGTCTCCCTGACTCCAAGCCTAGCACTCTTTTTTTTTTTTTTTAAAGCAATTGGGGTTAAGTAACTTGCTCAAGGTTACACGGCTAGTCATTATTTATGTGTGGGTGCTCATTTTCTGAGGCCGGATTTGATCTCGGGTCACCCCAACTCCGAGGCTGGCGCTCTTACTCACTGTGCCACCTAGCCACCTCGCCTAGCACTCTTTTACACAACCATCTTTCTCAAGAGGAGACAGTATGAAGGAGAAGAAGGTGATCAAGAGTTTCAAAAGCTACAGAGAGGATGAGTGGAAGAAGGATGAGGGCTGAGAAAAGGTCATTTGATTGGGTAATTAACAAATTATTGATAATTTACCTAATTTGTCCTATTCCCATTTGTAATGTTAGTCTATTGCTTAATATTCTGTACTCAGTAGAGAGATAGCACAATTGACGATTGCCTTCTTTTTACATACATTCAAAGTCTAGAACTTTATTTTACTGGCAGGGACCTTGGGAATCCAAGTTGGCTCCACACAGTGAAACAAGAGGGTAATGACTTTTGTGAAGTTGCAAGGATGGTTTTATGTTTTCCTTTGGATGTAAGGGGAACTGAACGTGGAGAAGTTTATTATGAAACAAATGGGACACTAAGTAAATTTTTGTACCATGTTCTCTAAAGTCAAAAATATACTTGTTATACAAAATTTTATTCAGAACTTTGAATCTCATCTTCTAGCACTTAGAAGGCATATGAACTAGATCTATATCTGAATCTCTTCTCTCTCTGAGTTCTAGATTTGGTTCCAACCAAACAGAGGACAGGAGGCTTTGGAATTCCTAAGCTTTAGAGAATCTCCTTACCTCCATGGTTATGTTAATTTGGAGTTGGTTATATCTCCACCAATATTAAGATAAACACTGAGGAATGCCAATCCTCCATGCCAAGTATCTATAAGTTACTGAAAGCAAAGTTTCTTTTTTGTCAATATAATGGCATTCCCCACACAAAGACTTAAAGAACTCTAATGGCACTGAGTTGTAAAGTATACCTTTCTTCTTGATTTTGACTCAGAGAGGGATGAATCTTCTGATTATTGGGAAGAAAGGAAAGCCAGTTAGAAGCTGAGAAGTTTCTAAGGGGCCCGAAGTCATCTCATAAGAAAAGTCAGCAGCTAGGATATCTGTTGGGAGTTGCAGGGAAGATGTAGAAAGCAGTGTCCTGAGCAGAAACATGTTCAATATGAAGGCCAGGAATGGACTCCAAAGCATATGTGAAGAGACATGACATGTTGGATTTTGGGGTGGGGAGTCAGTATTAGGTTTCAGGAGATCCATATCAAGATGAAAAATGGGGGTAAAAGTCTGACAAAGAATTTCCTCATTTAGCTGAATTCAGCTTTCTTGAGGTGACTGTCCATTTTTGCGTGGACTCAGCCCCACCCTGCATCTGTCTTAAATTTCTCTATAACCCAGACAGTTCAGGCTGCTACAACCTGATTTGCTCCTCATGGAAACAGTGGCTTCTTCAGTGATGGAGGAAATAGGACAGGTTCCACTAAGTGTCCATTTAAGTCCCTTCTAAAACTAGATCCGATAGCCCTGAGATTCTTAGTGAATTTTGTATATTAAAGGCAAATGTTGGTTATAGTGCTTATATTTTTCAAAGTAAAATTGAGATACATATTTGTTGTTCAGTCATTTTAGTTGTATCCGACTCTTCATAACCTCCTTTGGGGTTTTCTTGGCAAATATACTGGAGTGGTTTTGCTATTTCCTTTTCCAGCTCATTTTACAGAGGTTATCAGGGTCACACAGTTAGTAAGTGTTCTGAGGGTGCTCAGGTTCTCCTGACTCCAGGTCCCACATTTTATCTGCTGTGCCACCTATCTGCCCCGGATACAGTGTTATTTCTATTTCTAGCTTATACCTTTATTGGACTGAATGTAAGCTTTATGAGGGCAGGATTGGGTCTTAGCTAAACTTTGATTTTAATCTAGTACCAAGAACAGGGCACTGCTCTGTTTTCTGAGTCGTCACTTAATAAATGAATTTTTTGGTACACTGATCAAAGATATTCCTTTTAGGAAGACTCCTTTAAATCAGAAAGATTTCTTGAAATAGAGTTTTGAAAATCAGAGACATATGGTCATAGTATTTTTGGTATCTCTTTAGGACCATTAATTATTGGTCATGTTCAAAAATTGTGTAGGGAGGATCATGAAGCAGAGGCCCTGAAGATGGTTTTATGATGAAATTGGTGTGGAGATATATAGGTAGATGAAATATTAATTTTAGGTGATGAGGGAAGCATTTCAGATCCTAGAACATTTCACAATATTTAAAATGCATGGTAATTAAGTATGTCTCATTTATAAGAGCATTGGGTTATTTAAATCACATTGGTATTTAAACACAACAAATCAAACACAAATGATCAAAAAATTTATTCAGTAAGAAAATAAATGAGTGTTAAGGTAAATTTAAATTACAGGACTTTCTTTCTCAGGAATTATGCATTGTAGGTATTGAGGCTCTTGGATTTTTTCCCCAAATGGTATCACTACAGAGAGAGAATCTTCTCTTATGAGAGCTAAAGGCAATTTCATACTCATTGAGTCAATAGATTTTTTAGGGCCTACTATGTACATGGCACTGTATTCATAAAAATGTTTTGAATATAAATTGAAATATTATCTTAAAATAACATATTTTTATATCCCCCTAATTTCCTCCCCTTTGCTCATGATAGTTGTCCTCCAAATCCAACTTGGGAGCCTAGAGTGAATTATAGTCTTGATGTTCTGTCATCCTTACCTACTTTCTCAGTCCCTTTTGATAAAGAATTATCACCTGTCTGGGCTTATACAAAAATCTGTGGCAATGTTAATTGAAATCTAGATCTTATAACCTTGCCTTCAAAAATTTCTCACTTCTGTAGCAAAAGACTCTTTTTACTGTGGTCACTTTATTATGCTATATATAAATGCTTAATAAATGAATGTGTTTAATAATTGCTAATAATACTTATTGACCTGAGGCAACCATTATTTTTTGACAAGGAGGGCTGGGGAGGGATGGGGAAGTAGAGGAAGGGAGGGCAGCATGCTGTAGTGATCCTGGATCACCCACTTAACTTATGTGGCTTTGAGCAAATCAATTATTAACCTCTTTATAACTTCATCTATATTTTCCAAGATGTTTTCTTCTTCCACAAAATGGCAACAGTATCACCTACCTCCCAGGTTGTTATTAAAATAAAATAAGATAGAAATTATAATCCCTTTGTAAACTTTAAAGAGCTATATAAATGCTATCATCATCACCATCCCTGCATCTTTATCACCACAACACCATCATCATCATCATCACATGGGAAAGAACACTGGACTTGGGGTCAGAGAACTTAGGTTTCAATCCTAGCTCTGCAACTTTTGAACTGTTTAATATATGGATTGCCTCATCTTTCTGAGTCTCAGTTCTTCCACTTTAGGACGCTACAATAGAAGGTCTTTAAGGTCCCTTCCATGTCTAAATTTATAATTCTGCCCTTGAAGCTTCTCTCTCGTCTCTACATTCTTTCCTGTGGTATCATCTATGCTTATTACTCCAATGATCACTCCTGTATAATAGAATCCCAAACTGACCCTTTCCCCCTTATTTTCTCTTTTCTAGAATATGCTACTCCCTAGTCATTTATAATTCTTATATCTATACTTGAATTTCCCCTTAAAAGTTACCTCTCCCTCAAATTCTCTATTTTCATTGATAGTAGGTAGTACCATCCTCTTAGTCAACCAAATTTACCACCTTGGAGTACTCTTTGATTCTCCCCAGTCACTTATTCAGAATATATTCGATAAATTGTCACCTTTTGTCTATTCTCTGCAATACCTCCTGCATCCAACACCTGCTTAATTCTTACTGTAATCAATCTTGCTTAGGCAACTCTTTCCTTGTAATACTCCTTTGAGGTGTGTAGTACAAGTAGTATCACCTCCATGTGATAGATGAAGAAACTGAGATCCAGAGAACTTGTGACTTTTTTTTAGCATTAATTATACAGCTATGTGGGGACTTGAACTCATGTTTATGGGGTCCAGAACCAGTGTTCTTACTACTCCACCAATAGTTTGTGAAGGACATTGTGAGGAAAGCATTTCATAAATCATACAGCACAATACAAATTAGTAAGCTCTTTTAATTAGCTTTCTATTGGTAGTCTAAACGTTGCCTTTCATCATCATTGATGAAAGTAATCACTCTAAAATGGCCACAAATGGTTCTATTTCATCATGCTTTAGGATTATTAACAGTTAAATTCATATTTTTAGACTTTTAAAAGCTGCATGATTTGGGGGGCGGAGCCAAGATGGCGGAGTAGAAACAGCTCATCCAAGCCTCTCTGCCCCCAGATTCCCCACAAACTATGTAAAAAAGGACTGTGAACAACTTCTGGAGCCCCAGCACCCACAGAACGACACAGAGAAGCTAACCTCCCGCTGAGGACAGCCCAGCAGCCCTGCAGGAAGGACCAGCACAGTGGTCTGGGAGCTGGCAGCGCGCAGAGAGCAGAGCACAGGAGCCGAGCCGAGCCCAGGTCCGCATGAGCCGAGGTTTTAGCCCCAGGGCGGCAGGGCCAGCAGCCGGCTGGAGGAACCCCAGAACACCAGGAGCTGTGGCGACTCCAGAATTATCAACATAGACATGCCTAGGACAAAGTAAGAGGTTAGTGTCCTATGGACTTTGGGACCTGTATTTGGGGAATGCGTCGGCTCCCTCCCCTGGGGGCTAGAAGTCACTGAGGAGACATGCCATTTTGTAGTTTTCAGAGGCAGCTCCGGCTCCTGGCCTGCAAATTGTGGGGAGATCCAGCGATCAGTCTTGGGGGGTAATCGCTCTTGCTTTAACCTCCCTGGATCTGGATTGTGATCTAGGGTGGAAGTCGTGGGTGGGTTTACAGCTTGCCAGAAACGGAAGTTGCCCCCCACACGTTCGGGACGAAAATTCCTCTATCTGGCCTTAAAGCCATAGTGTGGCAACAAGCCCAAAAGTCAAGCAATTAAGTGGCAACATGCCAAGGCAAAGGAAACAGAAAAATGCAACCCTAGACTCCTATTTTGGGGGCATAGAGCGGGAAAAGGACTGTGAGGTCAGAAGTCCTGCTCCAAAAGCCCTAGGGGAAACCATGAGCGGGTTGCAGGCCATAGAGGACCTTAAGAAGGACTTTAAAAATCAAATAAGAGAAGTGGAGGAAAAATTGGAAAGAGAAATGAGAAGGATGCAGGAAAAGTATGAAATGAGGGTCAACAGCCTGACTGAGGAAAACAACACCTTAAAAAATAGACTAGCTCAAATGGCAAAGGAGGCCCAAAAGGGCATTGAGGAGAAGAATGCCTTAAAAAGTCGAATTTGCCAGATGGAAAAAGAATCTCAAAAGTTCACTGAGGAGATTCATTCCTTCAGAGTTAGACTGGAGCAAATGGAAGCTAGTGACTTTGTGAGAAATCGAGATGCTGTTAAGCAGATCCAAACAAACGAAAGATTGGAAGGCAATGTGAAATATCTCATGGGAAAAACCACTGACCTGGAGAATAGATCCAGGAGAGACAATTTAAAAATTATTGGACTACCTGAAAGCCATGATCAAGAAAGAACCTAGAAATCACCCTTCAAGAAATTCTCAAGGAAAATTGCCCTGATGTTTTAGATCCAGAGGGCAAAATAGAGGTTGAAAGAATCCACCAATCACCTCCTGAAAAAGATCCCAAAAAGAAAACTCCCAGGAATATTATAGCCAGGTTCCAGAATCCCCAGATCAAGGAGAAAATACTACAAGCAGCCAGGAAGAAACAATTTCAATATTGTGGAAACACAATCAGAATAGCCCAGGACCTGGCAGCTTCTACACTGAGGGATCGAAGGGCATGGAATATGATATTCCAGAGGGCAAAAGAACTGGGAATGAACCCAAGGGTCACCTACCCAGCAAAACTGAGTATTTTGTTTCAGGGGAAAATATGGTCATTCAGTGGAATAGAGGACTTTCAAGCATTCTTGAGGAAAAAACCAGAGTTGAATAGAAAATTTGACATCCAGACACAAGAAGCAAGAGATGCCTGAGAAGGTAATCAGGGAAAAGAAATCAAAAGGAACTTATCAAAGTTGAACTATTTACATTCCTATATGGAAAAGCAATAGCTGTGACTGATGATATCTTTCTCACTATGAAAATAATGGAAGAAGGGTGTGTGGTCATATGAATACATATGTGAATGTGTGTGTATATGGTTACAGTTATATGGATAGAGGGCATAGGTTGAATTTGTTGGGAAGAGAGAATACTCAAGGGATGAAATTATGAGGTGAGAGAGGAAAGTGGCAAGAGGAGATGGGGAGAGACAGGGTAGGGTAAACTATCCCATGTAGAAGAAGCAAGGGAAGTGGTTGCAAAGGAGGGGGAGAATAAGGAAGGCTAAAAAGGCAAAACCACATTCACATTGAATTTGGTTCAGGGAGAAAATGACATACATACTAAATGGGATATCTCAACCTGCAGCAGGATAGGGGGAAGGGGGATGAGAGGAGGGATGATGGATGGGAGGGCATCCTTGGGGGGAGGGGAGGTTGGAAGTACCCACTATAGAAGAGGGACAGGATCATGTAGGGAATGGACCAGGTGGGGGGTGGGATGAGTGGGAGGGAATTATAAGCAGCCTTGTACAATATATCTACTATGATAATGTTTTGCATAGCTAGACATGTACAACATATACTGAATTACTTATCTCCCAAGAAGGAATGGGTGACAAGGGAGGAAGGAAATGGATCTGAAATTCGAGGTCGTAACATTAAATGTTTCAAATATATATAAATACTATTATTAATACTCTTTTGCTTGTAATAGGGAGATAAGATGTGCAGGCATTGGGACACAAAGATTCACCTTCCTCTAATGGAAAAGTCGATGGGGGTATGGGAGAAGGTATGGGAGAGAGCAGATTGGAGGAAGTGATATCTTGTGGGACTACTATTCTGGGAGGTTGGGTAGGGGAATAATGGGGGGAAAATGATTGTAACTCAAAATCTGTCGGAAATGAATGATGTAAAACAGAAGTTAATAAAGCATTTGTTTAAAAAAAAAAGCTGCATGATTCCTAGGACCCTTTGATTCTCCCCCTTCCCACCTCCCCTACATTATCAATAGACTGTAGGAGCAGACAAGGGTCATAATGACAGAACTGAAGGTTATTTTGTGCTTTTATTCATTTCACAGGTTGCCATATCATCACAGCCCCCTCTATCCCCATCAAATCATCACCTGGTGTCATTTAAGCCCTCCACAACATGGCTTCCATTTAGCTTTCTAGTATTATTTCATATTACCCTCCTCCACATACTCTCCATTCCAGTCATTCCAGGCCTACTTACTGTTCTATTTCCTATACAGGATATTCCATATTCCATATTTGTGCTTTGCACTGGTGTTATCTTAGGTCTAAATTTATCAATATAAAGAGGAAGATAAAAATATCTTAAAGAGGAAAAGAGTATAGAAGGGCATGGGGAAAAAGGTAATTGAGAAGTTATCTATAGCTACCAATCAATATACTTGTTTTCTCAACTCTCTAAATTATTTTTTCTTTTTATTATGAACTTAAACATCAGCATACAATAAACATTTCAATGTCTAGATAATAGAAGATTGTATATGAAACTATGAATTATTATATAATTTTTTTGGCTTTTTGGAGGGCAATTGGGATTAAGTAACTTGCCCAAGGTAACACGGCTAGCTGTGTGTGTGTGTGTGTGTGTGTGTGTTGTGTGTGTGTGTGTGTGTGTGTGTGTGTGTGTGTTAAGTGTCTGAGGCCGGATCCGAACTCAGGTTCTTCTGACTCCAGGGTGGACGCTCTACTCACTGTGCCAACTAGCCGCCCCTATAATTTTTATAAGAGTATATTTAAAAGAATGATAACTAACCGGCACTGCATTTCAGTGCCCCTATATTGACTTCCTTCTCTTCTCTTTTTGCATACTTTTAAAACTGTTTCATTGAAATTCCTTTCTTTCTTTACTCTTTTTACTATATTATCACTAATAATTATTAACTAGTATTTATATAGTGCTTTTTAAAGTTTGCAAAGATAAGAATTATTACATTTGAGTCTTATAACAACCTTTGGAGACAGATTCTATTATTTTCCTCACATTATAGACTATGAAATTGAGGAGGTTAAATGACTTGCCCAGGGTCATATAGCTACTAAGTGTCTGAGGCCACTCAGACCTTCCTAACTGCAGGTTCAGTCCTCTATGCACTGGGACACCTAGCTATTAATTCTTTCTCTAATTGTTCCTTCTCTTTCAAAAAGCCTGTTCTTGTAACAAATAAACATAGTTTGAAATGATACAATAAAACAGATAAACACTTTGGCCATAGCTGAAAATATATGACTCATTTTGAGCCTTCTAGTCCATCACCTCTCTGCCAAGAGGTAAGGATTGACTTCATCATATGTGTTCTGAAGTCATTATTGATCATTTCATTGATCAGATTTTTAAGTCTTTTAAAGTTCTTTTACTGTATTGTAATCATTATATAATTTTATTTCCTGCTTCAGCTCACTTCACTTGGCATTAGATCATAGAAGTTTTCCAAGTTTTGTTTAAAACTTTGTCAGTTCAAATGTTGCAATAACTTTCACATACCATAATTTGTTCAGCCATTACACAGTTGATGAGCACTCATTTTGTTTATAATTCTTTGAGCAATAGTTAGTTATAAATATTTATGTACATATGAGGACTTTCCCTCTGTCTTTTATCTCTCTGCTGCACATACCTAACAAAGATGCTGGTGGGTGAAAGGATATGCACAACTTAGTGATTCTTTGGATATAGTTACAAATTGCTTTCCAAATAGTTGGACTAATTCATAATCAACCAAAAATAAATTTGTATTCCTGTCCTCCATAGACCTTCCAATGATTTCCATTTCCCTTTTCTGCTCCATTTTTCATTCTCATGGGAGTGAGGTAGAACTACAGAATTGTTTTAATTTGGATTTGTTGTCTTAATAATTTGGAGCTTTTTCTTACAGCTATTGAAATATTGGATTTATTCCATTGAGAACTGCTTGTTCATATACTTTGACAATTATTATATTGAAGAATGCTTATTGTTCTCATATATTTGTATCAATTCCATTTATACCTTTGATATAAGACCTTTTTAAGAGAAGTTTGCTGCAAAGATTTTTTCTACTTACCAATTTCACTTCTAAATCTGACTGTGTTGATTTTCCTTAAGAAGAAACATTTCAATTTTATGTAATTGACATTGTATTTTAAACATTATCTTTATGCCTTGTTTGGTTAAGAACTCTCCTTCTATCTAAAGTTGTTAGAGGCATCTCCTTCCCTTTTCTTTTATGTAGGTCATGTGTTTTTTGGAGCTTATTGTGTTATGTGGTGGGATATATTTGTCTAAGCCTAATTTATGCTAGACTGCTTTGTATTTTTCCCAGTAGTTTTTGTCAAGTAGGGGAGTCTTTACCTCAGCAACATCCTTGGCTTTCATAGAATACTGTACTTCTCTGTACAGTTGCTTCTGGGTATTTTTAAGATGGTGCAGTAGATAGAGCAGTTGATTTAAAGTGAGAAAAATCTGGGTACAAATCTAGCCACAGATACTTGTTAGCTTGAGGTTCCTCAACTGTTAAATGGGGATTATTATAGCATATATCTCCCAGAGATGTGGTGAGGATAAAATGAGATATTTGGAAAGTACTTAAGAAACCATAAAACACTATATAAATTCTCTTATTACCTTATTCCATTGATTAACTTTTTAGTTTCTTAACCAGTAACAAATAGCTTAGATGATTACTGCTTTACAGTGTATTTTGAGATACTATTTTATGTTTTTAAAATTATTTTCTTTCATCTTCTTGATGATTTGCTTCTTTATTTCCATGAGTTTTAGTTTTTTAAAAATAAAAATGGATGTTATATTTTGTTAAAGTCTTTTCTAGTACCAAATGTTTTTTATAAGAATTTGGCACATGAGGTATATAGACTATGCATATATAAACACACACACTATACCCACATATACATATATATGCATACATATATACAAACATAACATATTTTATGTGTGTATCACCAATAGCCATTCCCTGACAGATAAGTGGTCAAAGGATATGAACAAAGAGTTCTCAAAAGAATTACAAAATATTCATAGTAACATGAGATAATGTTTCAAATTACCAACAATGTGAGAAAAATGCAAATCAGAACAATCCTGAGATTTCACTTCATACCCACTAAATTGGCAAAAATGACAAAAGATAGTTAATAGTTAATGTTGGAGGAATTACAGAATGACACGCACACTAATGTATTGTTGATGGAGGTATGAAATGGTACAACAATTTCTTATGCCCCAAGGAAGCCACCAATAAGAAGAAAGTCCTCACATAGACCAAAATATTTATAATAGTATTTTTGTGATAGAAAAGAATTTTGAGCAAAGTAAATGCCCATCGATTGTGGAATGAATAAACAAATTGCGGTACGTGAATGTCATGGAATATTATTATGCTGTAAGAAATCATGTGTGTAATGAATACACAGAAGCATGAAAGGAGCTATATGAACTGATGCAGAGTTAAGCAGAGCCAGGAAAACAATATAAACAGTAACTATAACAATATAAATGAAAAGAGCTGCTACACACTAAAAAAAATAAAAAATGAATGTAACAAAATTATAAAAATCCAGGAATACTTGAATGAAGAGATATAAGAGGACTCCCCATCTCCAGCCCTTTGTAGAGGTAAAAGGTCCAAAGGTCTTACACATTGCACATTTTCTGACTTTTTCAATGTATTGATCACTTGTGCTGATTTTTTCTACCTCTTTAAAAATACTATTTGTTATATGGAATGGATCTCTGGGAGGTGCAGAGAAGGGTCACATAGGATAACTGATACTGTAAGAAACACAACAGAACAATAAAAACTTAATTTTTTCTGTATCTATTGATAAAATCATATGATTAATATTTTAATTTAACATGGTCTATTATTTTCATAGTTTTCCTAATGTTGAGTCAACCCTAATTTCCTGGTATATATCTAACCTAGTCATGGTAAAATATATATTTATGTGGTTCTGTATTGTCTTTGTTAATATTTTATTCAATGGTTTTGAAATGATATTCATTAGTGATAGTTTTCTTTCTCTTCTTTCTCACTCACTGATTTGGGTATAAGAATGATTTCTTTTTCAATAAAGAACTTGATCCTATGCCTTCTTTTTCCATTTTTCAAGTACATTGTTTAAGATTGAATCTAATTTTTTTTAATATCTGATGGAATTTGCTTAAAAATCAAAATGAGTCTGGACATTTGTCTTCAGGTCTTCATTTATATATTGTGGTTAATTTATTTTTCCTGAGATAAAAATTTTAAGTTCTATATTTCTTGTTTAGAGTGTTTTACATTTTTCTAAGTATTCATTACATTGGTTTTCAATGTTTTTGTCTATTATTAACATAGTTTTTTTATATTTCTTTTTTATTTATTTTCTCTCTTTCTTTTTATATTTATATTTCTTGTTAAAATCATCAGGTTATATTTGCTCCATTTTATTTTTCAGGGAGTCTAATACTTGGGTCATGTTTTCTACTTTCTATTCTAATCATTCTACCATCTATTCTATTCTCTTTTCATTTTCTTCTTTAAGACTCTAATGTGATTTTGTTTATCTTCTGTTTCATTTCTTTAATCCATTCTTGGAGTTCTTGTGGTTTACATTTTTTTTCATTGTGATCTGCTTGTATGTAGTGTGGTGAGGACTGTCTACCAGATGTGGCACAGTGGTGTCATTATGTAGCTCGAAGGAGGCAGGATAGTCTCTCCACCCCCACCCCCCCACTATTCTGTAAGGGAGGCTTTACTTCCTCCCAGGAGGGGCAGCAGGAAGTTGGGGCCAAAAGCTTGGCTACTCTGCTCTCCTCATAAAGATGGAGACCCAGGCTGCAATTGTATCCATCTCCTCCCATAAATATTGGTAATTTTAGGAGGTATCATTTTCACAGTAAATTTCTGATCACCATAATATCTGATCACTAATTGGGGGAAAGGAAGATCCAAGTTTTACATCCAAAACTTGATCCTTTTTCTACCAAATGCCAATTGAACAATGAATAAACATAGGAAATAGCAAAGGAACCCATTTGTCCAAGTCAGTAGCAAAATATAAATTGGAAAAGTATACGTAGGAGGATATAAATCATACAATACAGAGTGAAGGAGCTCTTCCTTTAGCTGAGATAGCTCAGCTCAACTAAGATAGAGAGTCTCAGATCTCACCCAGGGAGAAATTCCTGGAAATCTCTAGTAGCAAGCTGGAGAAAGGGACATGATGTTCAGTGCTATCTCCATTCATATTGGCTTCTTCCCAAAGTTTTATTTTCTTTTTGGCAACCTGAAGTGGGGCTCACACCATCTAATTTCTCTCTCAAAGTTGGAAACCAAAAGATCTTAAAGTCTAAAGAGACTAAAAAGCCCAAAGAAACTCAAAGAGACTCCAGGAAATTGAATACCTAAAGAGTCTTGGAGACCCCAAAGAGACTCATAGCCAAAGAGAGCAGATTTCTCATTTCTCTTCCTCTCACCAACTCCATCCTATCCTTCATATATAGCAGGGCACTGATTGCCACCAATGAGATGTCTAGGAACTGTTCCTATCCCATCTGGCTTCTCAATGCCACTGTCTTGTCACAATCCTAGATTAGGTCACTGGCTTGTGTTTCTCTATGCCTTCTTTCCTAATCTGGGCCTGGGAGAGGGAGCTAGACCTAGGGCTGGAACCACAATAGACCATCTGCCTCTATCCGTGGCTTATGCCTCCATCTCCTTATGACCTAATTTGGTCCTTGGCCCTGTGTCCATCTTTTTCTGCATAATCACTAATCATGAGACGGTTTTGTCTTTTACTGTTGTCCTGACAGATAGTGAAGATCAGGGATTCAGGTTTTATACTGGGCTCCTTGCCTCTATACTCTAGCTCCTTAGAAAGTCACCTACTAGAAGTTATGTTTGTTTCCAGTAGTGACTACAACTACTACTAGAAGTAATTCTTGCTTTAGGCTTCATTAAAGACCTAAACTATACACATTGTCCCCCTGGTGATCTCAATGTAAGGGTGGGGTCAGTACCACCCCACACCACTTTATTCTGAAAATACCTCTTATATATCTCAAAATACCCTGAGTATTACAAGAAAAAGTCTGCCCTTTCTTCAGCTTCCCTTTCCTTGTGCCTATCCATAAGCCCTGTAGTTTTCTCTACTTATTCTTTAGCCAAATATTCTCTGATGACCTGAATTTTGCCTGAAGCACAAATTAGGAATTAGCAAGAAGTAAATATGAGTGTGACTTAAGGCTGAAAGCCAAAGTTCTATCCAAATGTGAAGAATTTTCCTGAATGCTCAGAGCAATTATGATTATATTTCTGGCTTCATTCAAGCAGCAGAAGAGGGAACCATGTAGACCTGAGCAGCCATTATATAATGTCCCTCAGCTTAAAGTGAACTAATTAGTGTAACAGGATGTTAGATCCATTTCCATGGGCAGTTTTCTGCCAAAAATGGTGGTATCCTTTGCTTCCAGTCCTAATGAATATGGGAGATCTCACTGACTTCTTGCCTTTTAGAGGGTCCCTAAGATGTACACAAATAGTTTGGGTGCCTTTAGCCTATCTCTATCTCTTGTTGATTTTGTTTCTTGCAGTGGCTTCTATAAGAAAAGGTTTAGAGTCAGCTGGCTTCAGACCTCATTTACTAGAGATCTCATTAGATTTCTACTCCCTAGTGCCAATAACTGGAACACTGGCAAACTTCCATCTATCTTCTTGTGTAGTTCTTGACTTATTGAGGGAGCTTACTGATGTTTCTTTTTTGTTGATTAATCTTTGTTTCATCTGGCAACAATTTCTATCTTTGAGGAGTATCTTAGGGAAGCTGGGTTTGACTGTAACTTTTCACATTATCATCTTTTCTGGAAGTTCATCTCCATAAAATCTTTATTAGAATGAATGATGTATATATACACCAGGAGTATCCTTGATGAAAACATGAGAAAGGAATAGATAGATTTTCATTGACCATTTTCCATAGTGTACAGAATATAAGATGTCCCTGGGTATTGTCTACTTACCCCAATACTTCAAATATTTTTTATTTCATCAGTGTGAATACTCTCTACAGATACATATTACAAACCCCTTTATGGCTCATGGGACAGACTTTGTGAGTTGCTAAGGTTAGAAATAACATTCAGTGGCCAGATTTTGGTGAACCTTTTGAAACTTAGCTAGGCTAGACATTGGAATGGAGACTCAAAGTCCACATCACCAAGACCATACTTGAAATCTTTATAACTTGGTTGGGGCTGACATAATTGGGATCTCTGTTTATTGTTCATTGATTTTACAGAAGCATCTGTCTTAGTAGAACAAGGTTTTTTTGACCTTTGAAGATTTTCTTCAAAGCAGCTGTCTCCTATACTTACATTTGGGATTATGACAGATGTGATTATGGATAATTATTAAAAGATCCATTGAGTTTTGATATTAATGGAGATATAAAACCAAATGAATGTTTACCCAAGATGCTTGCCAGTTTCCTGGAAGAAGCCCTACACATGTTCCAAACAATAGTAGCTGCTATTAATGGTGAAGATCTTCAACCATCCTTCCTTGTAGCTATCATGTTGACTTAATGTGACACTGAGACACTATAGAACATTATTAGGGAAATCTGTATTAATTTGAAAGATGTTTTTTATGTCCACATCAGATTAAAGTAGTGATTAATAACTCACTAGTTAGGCAGCCTGTCAATTTAGTCCATCGGTAGGTATGTCATGGATAAGTTGTGTAGATGGGTAGACAAGTTGAACTCTGAGTTGCTTAAGGAAGTCTGGGCTTGCTTCATTTGGGAAATTTCATGATGCTTCTGATGATAATTATGTCATAAAAGGCCGTAATTATTTTTGCACTTTGTTTTGGTGATGCTATTATTACCACTTATCATGGGATATCATAAATTTAAAATAATCTAAAAGGCAACAAAAATGAAAAACAGGCATACATAGTTTGTGACAATCAGTAATGCCTTATATATAAGAGGTAGCATAGAATACATTGTTAAAGATGTATAGGAAGAAAAGGGGGTTTTTCATATAGAAAGAAGTGAAATTAAAAAAAAAAAGAAAGATGTGAGAGAGTAGTAGACAGAAAACTAGAGAGATGTTTTGGTACTTCTAAGATATTAAAAGGGAAGACTTCTAGGAGATTCAGTGAATTTTCTATGGGAGATTTATTAAGAACTAGGTAAGGGGGCGGCTAGGTGGCACAGGGAGTAGAGCGCTGGCCCTGGAGTCAGAAGGACCTGAGTTCGGATCCCGCCTCAGACACTCAACACACAGAAACAAAAACCTAGCCGTGTGATCTTGGGCAAGTTACTTAACCCCAACTGCCCTCCAAAAAGCAAAAAACAAAATACAAAGAAACAAACAAAAAACTAGGTAAGGAGCACATAGAATGAGAAGGCATGAAAGGATTGTGGCCTGGCATTGGTTGTACCCACATGGATGAAATCACAGACCCACCAAAGCATGAGTTCCTTTAAGCATTTCCTTTCCTTTCTGGTCAGATTTCAGGTTTGGGACTTAATTAAATGCCCTTAGCCCATGGCAACAAGGACCAGGCAGCTGGTAGTATGCTGATGGCATTTCCCATAGGGTTAAAAGTTCATTATGGAACAGGTGGAATTATAAATTAGGGGGTGATAAGCAGTTGGATGGGAGTAGAAGAGTAAATGCTTATTTTCCTTTCTCCCATTCCTGCCAGCAGCAAGCAACAGGTTACTTCTCTAATTTGAAACCTTGTCAGCTTGCTTAAGGAAACCTCTGTTGAGAGGATAGTTGCATTTTAAAGTACCCCAGATAGTGGAAGGAGAGTCAGACGGAACATGTGAAATCCATTTCAGAAAGGCTATTCTGATTTTTTAACACATACTTTTATATAGAATTGAAGAGATGAAGCTCTCTTCCTTGGTTCTTATTTCTAAGTGTGTGTGTGGACATTTCCTTGGCGTGGGGGATGGGGAAGGAAAATACACAGTGAATGTGCTGCATATTTTATATGTTGGGTGGGTAGAAAGTTGCACAGAGAGTTTTCAAATTGGCTGTTGGCCACAGTTCCTGCTAAGGTGAAGTTGTTTGTGGCCAAGAGGGAAGTATCTTTGCCCATAGCTTCAGTTTGTCACGTATAGATGAAGATAAACAAAGCAAAACTGTAAGACAGTGGAACTTGTCTTCTTTAGTTCTAGGCTTCTCTTTCTCCTCCTTTTTTTCCTCCTTGGTAGTATTTATTTCATGGGATTCCTACCTCCTTTCCCCATCTTTCAGACAGTCAGGACTTTTCAGCTTCCTAAGTACCTGTAAACAGTCAGGATTTATTATCCATGTATGTACTTTGAGAGAACTCATTCTTACTAATGTGTTATCTCTCTCTCAATTTTGCATTTTTTAAATCTTCCATCTCTTAGCTGTGACAATGGAATTTTTTACCTTTTGTTAAATGAATTCCTAGCCATAATATGGGGAAGACAGTGTCTTCTCTTTTCTAGATCTGAGAATTTTGAAATTACCAGTGGGTCAGAGGGCGCCTTCTGAAATTTTTTTGCATGCAAAAACCTAGAATTTTAACCTGGTTATAGCAGTCCTCTTTCTTAGTCTGTTCCCCTAGGAGAATCTGGCTGAACATGTAAAATCCATTTCAGGAAGGCTATTCTGATTTTTAACTTTTCAGTGTTAACCTATATAAGAGCAGTTGTATGAATTACATTGTGATATGTTATACTGAAAGGAAGATGAGACCTTGTATTTGCTATAGCTAATGATTGTCTCTATCGTTCCCACTAGCATTTCCTGACTGGAGTAGCGGGGTTGAGATCTCTGGCTGTCACCAAAATTAAACAAAATAAATCATGGATTGGAAAATTAAAAACAATAACCCAATTTTATGGCTGCTTCTTTCATTCAGACTCAAAGGGAATTAAGGATGATGGCCTTGGCTGAACCAAGTTTAGCTACTGCTGAGGCCGAGTTCTGTGCCTTATCATGGATTTCTGTCTTTTTTGCTTCAAGCTAAGAGAAAAAAAATGGAGAAATGACCTTATATCCTATCACAGAAGAGACTTTAAAGCTGAGAATTTATTAGTTTAATTGTACAATGAAATCACATTTAAACAATTCTTTTGGTAAAGTTAGCACAGAATTTCAACTCAAATTTTCCTGGATGTTCTTTTCAAGGTAATGAAATGACAAAAGATTTAGAATTTCTACTTGTACTGTTATGGGATGATTAGGAATAAGAACAAGGATTAGACTTTGATTTAATTAGTATGGGATACTTTCAGGTGAGGAAAGTCCCTCTACCAAGGCAATTCAAGACCTTCTCTGCAAAGTAGTTTTAAAGAGTTATCTAGACAACTGGGAGGTTGTCAGGCCATCAGTCAACAAGCATTTATTAAGCTCTTACTATGTGTTAAGTGCTGCTGATACAGTATATTAAGAGAGATATAGGTACTGAGTGGTAACTGATGGCCCAGTGGGTAGGAGTCAGGAAGACCTGAGATCAAATCTGGTTGAAGATTTGTGACCCTGGCCAAGACATTTAATCTCTGTTTACTTGAGTTTTTTTTTTAACCTTAAAATGGGGGAAATAGTAACACCTATTTCACAGAGTTGTTGTCAGGATCAAATGAGATAATCTTTATGTGTATGTGTGTGTGTGTGCATATGCACACACACACACAGGCATTCAGCACAGTGCTTGGCAGATGGTGGTGCTTAATAAATGCTTACTTCCTCCCCTCCTGAGAGACAAAAATATGGCGCCTCAAATTCTTTTAGGAGAATCAATATGCAAACAAATTGTATATAGTGGATATATCCAGCATAAGTGGAAAGTAATTTCAGGGAGAAGACATCAGTTGGGGGCAGCAGAGGGAGAGGAAGAGGAGGGAGAACTTGTTGAAGACTATACAGCCAGTATGTATGAGGAAGGACTTGAACTCATATCTCTTGGCTTTTAGGTCAGTTTTTTATTCAGTATACCACACTGCCTCTCTAGAGGAAGATTAATATTTGTGAACATTCCAATTGGGAAGCTATATTACATGTATATCTAGATATACATATATTCATAATACATGTGTATATATAACTACACATAGACACACAAAATGTGTGTATGTAGGTGCATATGTGTATGCACACATGTATATACACATACAGACATACACGTATACATATACATATAATTTCCATATCATATGCAAGGAAGACCCTCATAATTATCCTCCCATTCGTAAAAAAAAACCCTCACTTGACCCTAGCATCCCCTTGAGTTGTTATCCTACTTCTTTCCTGCTTTTAAAATCTGAACTCATAAGAGAAAAATAAAAGCTATCTAATTCTCTTTGCCTCCATTTCCTCTCCTTTCACACACTTCATAGCCTCTTGGAATATGACATTTGACCTTATCTCTCAGCTCAAACTTCTTTCTCCAAAATGAGCAATGAGTCTCTTCATTGCCAGAATCAAGGACTTTTTCTTTTTCATCCTACAAGACATCTTTGTAGCATTTGAACCCATCACCAATTGCCTGTTTGGCTTTACAAAGTTGATGTTCTATAGGCATCTCAGAAGCAATACATCATAAACAGAGGTCATTGTATTCCTACCAACCCCAATCCCCTTTTGAACTTTCCTGTTTTTGTTGAGGATCCTACTATCCTTCTAGTCACCCAGGTTTGTAAAACTTTCTGTCATCCTTGATTATTTATTCTTACTCATATCACATAATCTCATTTCCTTTTCCATAACATATGCCACATCTATGCTCTTCTCCTGATTCTCATGGCTACCACTATAGTTCTGGTCCCCATTGCCTTTTGCTTGGACTATTAAAATAGCTTCTTATTTTGTCTCCCTGCTTCCAGGTTCTCCTCTTTCCAATCTGTCTTCCATGCAGCTGCCAAAAACAATGTCCTTAGAGTGCACCTTTGACCAGGTCACTTCCCTGCTCAATAAATGCTAATAACTCCCTAATGTCCCTAGGATCAATGCCTAGGATCTAGGATCTGCCATCCAAAGCCCTTAACAATCAACCTACCTTTCTAGGTTTTTTAAAAATAGATTGATCTCTTTCATACTCTTTCCATCCAATCAAACTAGCCTTTTTGGTGTTCATTACTCAGGATATTCCACTAGTCTTTTTGCCTTTGTACCAGCTCTCCTCTGTGCCAATCTCTCTTCCTCTCATTTTGGAATGAATCAATTCATGAAAAGTATTTGTTAAGCCCTTATCACTGGCAAGGTACTGTGGATGCAAACACAAAAGAGAGATAGTCACTGCTCTCTATATGTAAATGGAGGGGATAAAGCCTAGAGGAGTAATGCCTGGAAAGGTTGCATTGGTCTGGGAAGTCATTGCATTGGTGAGTGGGTTGGTTTACACACCTTTTCTAGAGTCAATGACCATATTTATTTGATTGCTTAGCTTCCAGAGAAAGAGGTGGAAAATGATGGGTGGGTGGGGGGGTGAAAAGTGAAAATGAGGGTGGTCCTCCACATGCAATGGCATGGCAGAAAGATGACTGGGTTAAAACACTTTTGGGGATCAGCAGACAGTGATATAATGAACTCTTACCAATAAGGATAACATGGCCCTACAATGGGAATCCTTATATTCTATCAGAACCCTAATGCCAACTATTACACGAAACTTTTCCTGAATCCCTTCACAATATGCTATCCCCATAATGACCTTGTATCTATTTTTGCTATGCTTATTCATGTACATGTTCAACTCTTCTTTTGCAGAATATAGTATAAGCTCCTTGAGGGCAGGGATTTCTCATTTTTTTCTTTTTTTCCTCATCACCTAGCTCAGTGTCTGGCACATCAATGGTGCTTAATAAATAAATAAATGTTTGTGAACTGATTGGTATATTGATCCCTTCTTTGGAAGGGATCCCTTCTATTGGAAACTCTGTAGCTAATAAGTGGGTATGGTAATTAGGAATAAAGAGGAAGAAAATAGGAAGCTCCAATTGCCATAACTATAGACAATATGAGAAATGTCCCACATCAGTAAGTGGCTTAGAGTGCCGGTGCTCCCTTCATTTGTTCACTCATATCTGACTCTTTATGACCCTGTAATCCATGGGGTTTTCTTTGCAGAGATACTGAAGTGGTTTGCCTTTTCTTTCTCCAATGGATTAAGGCAAACAGGATGTCAGGATCACAGGATTTCAGGATTTGAACTCAGGTCTTCCTGACTCCAGTCCTAGTGTTCTATTCACTGAGCCACATAGCTGCTCCCATACCCTTCCATAGGTATAGGTAAAATGAATTGAAATGTTTTTTAAGTTTGTAAGTCTACTCCCTGAGAAAGTGGTGTAAGAAGTGGATAGGTCATCTTTAGTGCAACAAGCTGAGACAAGCAAACACATTGCAGACAGTAGAGTGAGGAAACACTAGTGACCCAGAGAGATCTTTTTATGTAGTGACCCAGAGAGAACCTGTTCTCTGAGTTCAACAAAGGAGAGGTAAACTAGAGGCAAGTCTGTAAGAGAAAGTTTTCAAATCAAAGATCATGAATCTGGAGGGAACTTCATGCTAGAAGCAACAGAGGAGAAATCCAGTACTGGGGAAAGATGGTTGGAAGCTTTGTCTTTGTTTCCATGGCCACAGCTTTGTATCTTTCAAACAGCCTTGTATGTACCACTGACAAGATCCATCACTGGGCTCACTGGGCCTGAAGCAAAACTTCAGAGAGCATAAACCAGGGCCTAGGACAGCTGAGGAGGAAGATTCTCTAAAGAATACCAGAAACCAAACTGAAGAGAGAGTTAGAAACAATAAGGAAGTATTATTTTGGGGAAGTCTGCACCTAAGCTTATCCTCCCATGTGTGTTAGCAAAATGATGGCTCCGTGCATGCTTTCTCTTTGAAGCTCTGCTTTTTTATATTAGGATTATGTGTGTTCCAACTATGCCTTGCTCTGATGTACTGGTCCATGGTCACAACCGAAGGCACACTGGGGACTCTCATTTTTCTATCATAGTCACATGTGAATGAACAACAGAGCTGTGGTAAAGGCATCCATTGGAATATGGTTAGGAAGAGAGATGTGTGTCTGCTTGTGTGTGTGTGTGTGTGTGTGTGTGTGTGTGTGTGTTTGAGTATTTGAGAGACAGATGGACAGATAGCCAGAGACAGAGAATAAGAGATAGAGATAGAAAAAGAACCTTCAGAGGCCAGATTATTGAGATTCTCTCAAAAAATAAGAAGGTCACAGGTCTGGGCACAATGTAAATTAGAGCCACTCATGAAAATACCCTATTGCCCAAACCAGGTTATACTCTCTATGAGGGACAGAAAAATGTCTTAGCTAAGTATATCCAAAGTTGTGGAACACACTAGGTACTTAATGTTTTTTGCATTGAAGAAAATTGGTGTGGGGTATGTGTGTGTGTGTGTACATGCATTTCAGGAAAGAGGTCCTGTCCCAAGGCTCATCTATGTTTTCACACTTGAACCTAATAATTCGGGAATTAGCTAAACTTCTAAGTGGATCAGTGCAGAGTGCTAGACTTGAAATCAGGAAGATCTGAGTTCTAAATTTTCCTCAAACATTTAATAGCCATGTCTTGGCAAGTCACTTAACTTTACAGTGACTCAAGTTTTCTCATTATGAGAGAGGATGGATTCAGTGGACTTCTTTGTCCTTTACAATGCTAAATCTATGCTCTTATGAAAATACTCCCAAAAGGCTTAGATATTAATGACTTTGCTCTACTACACAGGGGTGGGGAACCTGCAGGCTTCCCCACCCCTGTAAGTAAATCCTTCAATAAGAGAACAGAAACCAAAGAAGCATCTGAGAACAATTCATAGAAAAGAGACTTGGGGGGAAAAAAAAAGGTCTAAGAGGAATAAGGCCTAATTCTCTTTAGGCAGTCCATAGAAGTAGGATTTTGGGTTGTTTGTGAGATAATAAAGTGTGAATTTATATCATCATTTTATTTTGTTATTGTATCTCTACTCCCAATATTCCCATCTCACTAATAAAGATCCCAATAATCATGGTACCAGGCATTTAATAAATAAAAGAAACAATTAAAAAAACCCTCAACCCTAAACCCAAAGTAGGATTATATTCTTTTTCTATGAGTCAGGCTAAGGAAGGAAGAAAGGAAAAGTTTTTGGATTCTTTTCTACAATTTTTTAAGTATCAAGAAACCCAAAAAAGCAGCAGACAGGTATCAGTACCAAGAAAAACCATTGGGGGTGGGGGAAGGAACCATATCCTAGGCCTTGTTGGCAGAAGCAACGACTGGTTTTCTATGAGCCCCATGGAGTCATACAGCCTAATGGGAATAGGCTACACTACAGCCCTGCAGTATTCCAATGGATGCCTTTACCACAGCTCTGTTGTTCATTCACATGTGACTATGATAGAGAAATGAGAGTCCCCAGTGTGCCTTCGGTTGTGACCATGGATCAGAAGAGTGGGTCTCTTCTGATAAAAAAAAGCCCCTTAAAGGCTGCAGATGTATTATACCTCAGAAAGTATGGTCCTTGAGGTCCCTCAGGTATTAACTCAATGCTTGGCACATAGTTAGTGCTTTATAAGTCTAAAGTTATTAAAAGTCTAGACTTTTAGACAATCAAATTATTATCGATTGATTGATACATTTATCCCTTTTAATGTAAGTTAGGGTAAATTTTGTTTCCTATGAATGGGGGTGGTGGTGGGAAGGAAAGAGGAATGGAGTATATGTTTCTAGAGTTGAGATTCCTAACCTGAAATCCATGGGACCAAAAGGTGGTCAGGGGACAGGTTTCAGGGAGTTTGTGAACTTGGATAGCAAAAAAAAAATCACATCTTTATTTTCATTAACTTTTAACTGAAATTTAGTAGTTCTTTAGATTTTGAATTAAAAATAAAACATTATGAGAAGAGGCCATTAGGCTTTGCCAGACAGCCAAAGGAATCCATAACACAAAAGGGGTTAAGACCGTCTGCTCAGGAAGTATCTAGGGAGTGCAGGGAATAGCATGCTGGATGTGAAGTTAGGAAGACCATCCATTTTGTCCTGAGGAGACCCGAGTTTGAATCCTGTCTCAACCATTTACTAACTATGGGGTGCTGGGCAAGTCACTTAATAATGGTAACTAGCACTTATTTGATACTTTAAAGGTCACAAAGCATTTTACAAATATCTCATTTCATCCTCACAGCAACCCTGGGAGGGAGGTGCCATTATTTTCTCCACTTTACAGATGAGGGAACAGAGGCAAACAGAGGTTAAGTAACTTATGCAGTGTTACAGTTAACAAGTAGCTGAGGCAGGATTTGAACTCAGGTCATTCTGATTCTAGGTCCTGTGATCTATACACTGCACCATCTAGCTGCTTTAACCTCTCTTGCCTCAGTTTCCTCATTTGTAAATTGGGTTTACGATAGCACCTACTTACAGGATTGGTCTGAGAATCCAATACTTATAATGTATGTAAAGGGCTTTGCTATTATTAGTAAATGTTTGTTGACTGATCTTATGTGAGGGCCTCTCTGACTATACACCCATAACACTGAGAGGCAGTACCTAAACCTTATCTTGGCAGGATTCTCCTTGCCAAACTTTGATTATGGCCCCAAGAGTCCCCAGAGAATGCCAAGAGGGTTTTCTCCAGGGGTTCTGAGTCAGTCTCAGAGGGTTTTTACACCAGAATTTCCTAATTGTCTCATTTTCCAGTTTAAATCCCCAATCCCAACTGGAGCAAAGCACATTCTTTAGGCTGCTTACTGCATTGGAGTCTGCTCCCGTTGTTTGCAAATTCCTCTTCTGTGAGGTTAGCAAGCAAGCTGGCTAAACTATGCCAAAGGCTGCCCTATAAAATGCAGAGCAGCCTTCTGGGGGTGGGGGATGGGAAAGGAGCATCCAGCCCCATATGAACTTCATCCCAGGGACCTCAAAGAACGGTGGCAGCCTTTTGTTTGTCATTTAGGGCTTGAGCTTGGTCCCGCACAGTTGGACGACATTTGACCTTGAAACCCTGCTTTAAAAAGTCATTTTCCCCCCTTGCCTGCTTTGCAGTTATCTGTGCATCAATGAACACTTTATCATGGTAACTCTCAAGGAATGTGCAGAATGATTCTAGGAGCTTGAATGCCACAGCAGTTTCAAGTATCCTGGGCTGCTGGACAGTGCTCACTAATACTCCCTTCTAGAGTAATGTTACACTTGATAAACTGCAGTAGCTCTACTCACAAGTTGACACTGATTGCCAGTTTGCTTCCAGTGGCAATTCAAGGTGCAGGAGTTCATCAGGGAAGCACTTCCTATCCAGATACTGGCCACCTGAGCTCTCCCCCACTTCCCCCTCCCCCAGCTTTTTTTTTTTTTAATTTGAAACACCAAAAAGAAATGCCAGGGTACTGGTTGAATTCATATTTTAGGTTTAGGGAATCGGGTTGTAGCTTTTCAATCAAATTATTTGAGTGTTATTTAAATATATCCGATTTTTAAATTCTAATTTTATGAGTGTTCTATTCTCCCCAGAAAGGATTTCTACCCCTCTCCCCACTCCCCTCCTGACTGCCTTTAGTAGAAAGGGAGATTCTTCAGATTCGTCTGAATCCCCCCTAGAACTAAGCACATAATAGGTTCTCAATCAATGCTCAATGATTAGTAAATTATTTTATTCTTTGAAACTCTCAGGTTCTTACCCTAGTTGGCATATATTTTCCTCCCATTTATATAACTCAGCTGTCAAATGGGAATGCTAGACTCTATTGCTTTTGGCAACTTGACCATGTTCAGTGGGGTGGGGGCGGTCTCCTCCCTCATGGGGTACCTAGCCAACTGGGTTAGGGTAAATATAGCCTATTCCCATTAGACTGTGTGACCTGGGTTTTAGGCAGCTGGTGGCACAGAGGATAGAGGGTCTGGAGTCAGGAAGGCCTGAATTTAAATCCAGCTTCAGATAATTACTACTAGTTGTTTGCCCCCTCTCCCACATAGTGTGCTTTCTCTCTCTCCCCTTCTCCCTCTCCCTCCCCCCTCTCTCTCTCTCTCTCTCTCTCTCTCTCTCTCTCTCTCTCTCTCTCTCTCTCTCTCTCTCTCTCTCTCTCTCTCCTGAAATACATTACAGAAATACACTATATGAAATACACTAACAGAAAATTCAGTTATCAATGGCACTTACTGTATATATCTATTATATGAAGAGCCTAGAACATCACTAATAGGAACCCTAAACAGTGACCTATGACTACTTTCCAATCTAACTTCAATTACTTACTTGTATGATTGGAATTTCCAGGGTAATCTAGATGGGCAATGTAGATGGGCTAGGGAGACAGTAAGAAAATATTGTGCTGAGGAAGGGAGAAGGAAGTCTTCAGATGGATATGGTATATACTCAGTTTCTGTCATCAGTAGTTTATAGGTGTATTTCTTCTCTTGGTATTAATTTATTCTCTTAGTGTGACTGGGCTAATGAAAGTTAGTCTTACAAGCCCATATTTCTCCTTTCTCCTCCTTATGAAGTCCTTTCTAGGAATCAGGTTGGGAGGGTAGAATGGCTAGAAACTGAACTAAATTAGTAACCCAGAGGTCTGATTATAAGGGCTTGCTGGTAGCATGGTTAAAGTTGAAGCAGTGGCTGGGCTTGGAATAAGAAAGCTCTGGGGTTTGAATCCTACCTCTGGCAGTTGTGTGACCCTGGGCAAGTCACTTATTCTCACTCTCAGTTTCCTCATCAGTAAAATAGAGACAGTAAAACCTGTAGCACTTGCTATACAGGGTTGTAAGTATCAAAAGCATGGACGCAAAAGATGTAAAAATTCTGGTTATTTCACTGAAAAACTGTGACTCTGGAATACTGATGATGAATCTTGCTACCCACCTCCTGAGTGAGAGGTGTTAGGGTGAGATTCAGAATGTGACATATGATTTTGGATATAGACAGGGCTGTTATAGGAATTTGGTTTGACCCTGTATGTTTGTTATAAGGGTTTTCTTTTTCTTTTTTTGACTGGGGTATGGAGGAGAGAAAACTATTACTCATTAATTGAAAATAAAAGTTTTAAACATTTCTGTAGTGCTTTGTAGACCAAGCAATATATGAGTTTTTATTCTTTCTAGTAGTGCAAAAAAATTCCTGAGCATCATAATCCTGATCCTGATGTCCTATCAGAAACTACTAATTGGTCAAAGATGAATACAATATTTGATATATCTATACTCTCTTATAGTATATATATATGTATATATATACATACATACATATATATATGGAGATACTTATATCTCTATTCTCAATAGAATGGCCTAAAATTTATTCTCTTGCACCCAGATTGGGGATGAAATATTGGATCACAGGTTTAGAGCTAGAAAGGAATTTATGGGTCATTTAGTCCTACCTCCTCATTTTATAAATGAGGAAAATAAGGTTCAGAATGACTAGCTGACTTGCATAAAGTTGTATATGTGGAAAGTGGTAAAACCTGGATTAGAAGCCAGGTCATCCAATTAAAATCTGGCACTGTGTCCCCAGAACCATGGTATTTTTGAATTAAACGAGGTTTTGTCATACCCAATCCTAGAATGTTTTAGGGGGCTAACCATCAGGATAGTCCTTTGAATTGACTAAATAGTTGTAGTGCGAAGAAAGTCTTTCAATTCCTTAGATAATTAGCACATTTAAGTGGGTCACATGAGCATCTGATATTTGTGTCCCTCAGTATTTGGAGCATTTTCCCCTTCTCTGAGAAATTGATCCAATTTCTCAAAGAAAGGCTTTCATTACTGTTGGTGGAAATTTTCTATATTATTACTGTATATGAAAGCATTATCCCTTCCCTTTGGAAAAAGTGTACAGCTAGGATTCTTGGATACTACTCTTTAGGAGACTCATCTGAGAGATGAGTCATCAAAGGTAATCTGGATATTAGGCAGAACCAGTAATTTGAGCCAGGAAAGGTCTCATCATTCTTTGGGTTCCTAGCTACAATCAATTCAGCTCTGCATATTAATTGGGAGTAGAGAAGTGCCTCAGAGAAAAGGAAATCAGCGGGAAACCCAGCAGGTGATGCTAGCTTTGAAGAAAGTAGTCTTATTTGGGGCATGGGGAGGAACAGCTAAAATGTAGAAAAACTACCAGCACTGACAGGAGCCATCTAGGCCACACAGGTCTCTAGGGGGACCAGGCCCAGCTGTTAGCCAGGAGTACTAGATGAAAGGACTGAAATTAACCACGAGGTCAGAATCAGTCTTAACAAATGGCTTTTTAATTTGCTTCAGTCAAACTAACCAGATTATAGAGAATAGGTCAAGGGCAGCCTAGGACTTCCATACCATAGAGACCTTCCTAGTGAGTGAAGGAAGTGACTATGAAATTAGTGTAATATGACCTGAAGCCCAAGGGAGGAATCCTGGAGGTGAGAAAGATTCATTCAGAATACCAAGAGTAGATTTCTGATGTCCTGGAGTCACAGAAATCTCAATGGAGGGCAGTTTAATGTTAGGGCAGAATGATCTGGATCCCAGGTGAAGAAACTTGGGAGAAAGGATGAAGAAAAGTACTTTTTTCAACTAAGGCTTTACTTTAAGAGATAAGCCCAGAAAAAAAAGTTTCCAGAAAAACATGAGGAATCCATGTATCAATTTTAATTTGACTCAGTCTTGGTGAACCTGAGCCCCTGGCCTAGCATCCACCCCGTGAAAAGACTGAAGTGCTTGACTTCAGAGGCAAGAATTCAAAAGACAAATCAGTGAAAAGAGGGTTAAAAAAATCAGGAGCTACTTAAATTTTTATTCAAGATTAAGTCAACCAAGTAGCCTTTGTTTTAACTTGGTAACATTTTCTACTTTTACTTGTTTTAAACTTATGTGTTTCCCTGTGGTTATATATACCAGAAAAGCAGGGTGTTATGGTGGCATAGTGGAGAAATAACCAGCCTCATCAGCCAAGTGGCACAGAGGAGCACAGAGAATTTATTGGACTTGGAGTGAGGAAGACCTGAGTATGAATGTTGCCTCAGACACTTAATGGCTTTGTGACCCTGAACAAGTCCCTAAACCTCTCAAACTCAGTTTCCTCTTCTGTAAAATGGGACAACAACAATAGTATCTCTGTCACAGTATTGTTGTGAAGATCAAATGAGATAACCTGTTCTGCAAACTTTAAAGGATTATGTAAATTTTAGTTATTATTAAGTCCCATCTCTATGTGACCCTGGACATTTAACCTCTCAGTGTTCTAAGTTACTCCCTATTGTACTTATTGTATATATAAGCATTACCCCTTTGGAAAAAGTGTACTGTTAGGATTCTTGGACCCTACTCTCTAGGAGATTCATCTGAGAGATGAATCATCAAAGGTCATTTGAGAATTAGGTAGAACTGGTAACCTGAGCCAGGAAAGGTCTGATCATTCATTGGGTCCCTTATAGCAATCAGGTCAGCTTTGTAAGTTAATTGAGAGCTAGAGGTGTCCCTCAGAGATAAGGAAATTAGTGGGAAGCCCAGCAGGTGATGATGCTAGCTTTGAAGAGGCCATGTAGAAAAACTAGGGGGGCTGGTGACTCTAAGCTGCAGAGAACTTACCTGCCTTAGTAGCAGTAATTTCAATACTGAATTCCCTAAACCAATGAAATCACATATCTGTTGCCTTATCCTTTTCCTACACAAATATATCAAGGACCCGTGATTTCCACTGGTGGGAAGTCCCTCCACTGATGCAGAGGTGCTGATAGCAAGCTTGGATTCAAATCCTATTTCAGGCACTAGCTGTGTGACCCTGGGGAAGTCACTGGATCTTTCTACCCTTTTGTTTCCTCATCTATAAAATTAGGGGATTATCCTCCACGGTCAAGATCTAAATCTATGATCCTATTATACATCTGTTTTAGAATGTTAGAGAGTTGCAAGAGGTTTCTTAGGTGATTTGTCTAGGCATCATCTAGGCATGCAGCTAGGAAATAACACAGACTGGATTTTAATCCAGGTCTTCCTAACTCTTGGTGCTGCAACTCCATCTCCTACTCCACAGCTCCATTTCTATTTAATAGTAGTAAAAATCCTTAGAAAACTCAGAGTTGTGTGCTCATTTGCAAACTACAAGGAAAAAGGAGAAATTGGTGTCCTCTTTCACTTTTACAGCACGTCTGGGTGAGAAGAAACAAGAGGAGGGTGCAGCTGAATAGCCAATATCAAGAAATGAATAACTGCTGGGGGTCATCACCAATGGAAGGCCTTGTATGACACCATTCAAGAATATACATATAACATCACTAATGAACTTGAAGGGAACTTGGATTTTAATGGTGTAGAGCAAAGTAGGCAACGAGGACACTTTCAACACGATTTGCTTCTGCCAACCCATATTCAGTTTTCCATGTAATGAAAAATGGGTCCTTATACCCTCAGTTAGAAGTAGTAGAAAGAAGACCCCTTTGTCCTCTCTGCACCCAAGGATATAGAATTGTTTGGTAAGTAATACTCTCTGATTTACAAAAGCCAAAGTGACTTCCTTGAGCCACAAGAGTCTAAGTGCTGTTGGAGTGTGATTGGCTTTTGAATGATGGATAGTATATTTTAAAAAAATATGTTTAATGAGTGTATTAACAATGCAATATTCACTATGCCTATAGCAATTATAAATAGACTTATGTGGTTATTAATCACAAAATATATCAGTCTCTCTATATGGGGGATAAAGCCAGAGAATTTATTAAAATACCAAATAACCGAGTCCCAAAACCAGAAAGTCAAAGCCATCAGGGTAGTTATGAAATTGGCACAAGTAGTTAACGTAGTAAACAACCACATTCTTAAGCCTTCAAAACAGAACAGGCTACCTCAGGCAAAGGTACTTCTCTCCCCACTCTCAGCAACTGCTCAGCGTCCAGGAAGCGTGCTCACAACAGCTCCGGCCCCCCGCAGTTCTGTTCCCTGGCAGTCCCCAACAAGAGTCCTTAGCAGAAATTGTGGCTGGCTCAAAAAGGAGTTTGTGCCTCCACCTCTATCTTGGCTGCTGCTGCTGCCGCGGCCACCGCCAGTCCCCACCGGAACTCTAACTCTTCTTCCGCTTCCTCTTGCCCCTCCCCTTCCTGCTATGTCAGCAAGTCCAATGGGGCATGGAAGATCTTTAAATCCCATAACCCTTACAATGAGGCATGGTTTCCTCATTGAAGGCTCTTTGTCCTGGAAGATGAATTTCAGCTTCTAGTTTACCCAGAGGTGGTAGGAAAGAATGTGAGAAAGGTTTGGTGTTGAGTCATAATAATGAGATGTGTTTCCTGTCTATGTTTTCTTTCTTTTTTCCTCATCTGAAAGGTTGGTCAGCAAACAATTCATAACAAAAACCAAAACATACAACCACTATAAAATAAATTCAGGAGATTGTCCAGGATAGAGAAATTTTTTCTAAATCTGTAATACTTATCTGGTTACTTATGGTCATGTAATTGACAAGAAAAGTGGACCTTTAAAAATCTTTAAACTGGATGAAAAGGTTTGAAAATTTTTAAAGTAGAGAGGTAAATGGTTAATCATTTTTTGAGTAATTTTCCCCTCTTCCTCTACCTTACCTGTGAGAATAAAAAAGGAAAAGAATTTGACTGAAAAGATCTTCAAGAAAGCCAAAGGTTTCAACAACATATTGGGTCTGTCCTATAGTAATTTCTTTCATTTAAATAGCTCTACAGTGTTTAAATATAAAAGTGTGATTATTACTAACAGATACATCCCCCCTTCTGCCCCAAATGAGGGAGTATATAAAAAGAAAGAATCCCCCCCCCCCCAGATGGTTCTTGGTAAGTAGATTTTAATTTGTATCTACACTGTGTTCTTCTCACTTCATTAGGCTTAGAATTTGTGACTGAACAGCAGTGTTTGGGCAGCCTGCTGCCTAGTTGGAGATGTCAGAAGCAATTACGTTCTCAGATTTAAGATTTTATTATCACACATATCCTGTCTTTAGCTATCTGAGTGGACAGCCCAATCAAGGATGAGAAGTATTTCATCATATCTTTCTAGTTGTTGTGTAACTTTATTAGCATCTCATTTTTAATATCACTTTGTATAAGTGTATAGTAGCTAGAACTAGCTAAATGCAATTCGTCAAGTGTTTGAATTTTTACATCTTTCTTTAATTTCCTTACTCTTTCATTGGAGTAAATGAGACATACTAGCCATATGATAAAGAATCTGCAAAATACATGTTGGGTTACCTTGATGTATCTCAGAAACAAGTCCATGAAATATCCAAGAAATTGGTTATGTAGAACAGTGATGTAGTTCATTACCCCAGACTTCATCCTTTTCCATGTCTTCTTAGAAGAAAGTGTTTCCTTTGTTCTTGGGGAGAGGTGAGGAATAGGCTCACTAGGGCATAGAAAAATTTTCCTTGGCTTCCTCCTAGATTTTCATTTTTTTAATTGACTCTAGAAAAGAAACTGAGAAGTGATGCTATTTGGTATTTTTGATTATGAGAGACCTGAGCCCCCAACACAGGGAGAAAACATTGAATAACTCCAGTGATAGGAACATTCCATTTTTGAATAGCTTTAATTGTTGGGAAATTTGCTCTTATATTAAGCCAACTTCTCCCACTAGTTTGTCCCTTTGGGATCAAGCAAGATAAGTCTAATGTTTTTTTCATATGATAGTTTTTCCTGAAGAGAGTTACTTCTCCCTAGAATTGTATTTTCTCTTGACTAAATATCCTTTAACTGATACTCATATAGCATAGTTTCCAAATCCTGTACTATCCTGATTCCTATTTCTTAGACACACTTCAACTTGTTAATGTACTTGCGAAAATGTGGTGCCTAGAAGTGAATATGATTTTCCAAATGAAATCTAAAGAAGATGGAGTCCAGTGAGATAATGATCTCCATTATTTCTCTTCTCCCTTTCCATTTTTCTTTCTAAGATCATCAAAATATAAAAAGAACTTAGACCCTCTTTCTAATTAGGCTACCTCTATGACCCTGAATAAGGATAGAGTTCTGAGGGGTCACACATATCATTTCCCCCATTAGGATTTATTCCTGAGAATGTAAGTAGTCTAGTTGCAAATGGTTATTCTCTCCTGTTTACATTTTTATGTTTCTCTTAACTACTGTGTTTGACCTTAAAATTTTCTATGTAGATCTGGTCTTTTCACCAGGAATGCTTTAAAGTCCTTTGGTCCATTTTATAGCATTATACTCAATTTTTCTACATAAATTATTTTCAGTTGTAAGTCTATATACTTTGCCTTCTGGAATATTATGTTCCAAGTTTTCTGCTCCTTTCTAGTGATGGCTGCTAAATTGTGTGTGATCCTGATTGTGACCCCTTGGCACTTTCTGGGGTACATGCTGCTTGCAGGCTTTTTTCTTTGAATGAAGTGCTTAGTAAACACATCATGTACAGAGCTCTGTGCCAAGAACTAGAGATCCAAAAAGAACAATAACACCATTCCTGCTCTTAAGGAGCTCATTTTCTAATAGGGAAAGACAACACAAATGGAGGTATCAGTTATAAGTCAAATGGAAAATTCCTGTGTTCCTTAGGACGTAGCAGCAAAGCATACGGGAATGGTTCTACTTTAATGTCATTTCATCAATCAAATCATATCAGTTTCTGATGTTGAACTGACAGGGCCAAAGACTTTAGTGAAAAGAACTTTCTTTTTTCAGTAGCTGTGATGGTGATACTTTTAGGAACACTTGTCAAGCTATATCTCCACAGGGGCTTCCTCCCAGGAGAATAGTGGAGGCACTGGAATAGAAGGATTACCAAGGTCTTGATCTGTCTCCATCAGGGTCTGAGGGGAGATGGTGGCCAAGAGCTGTGGTTTGCAACCAACAAAGCCTGGATTTGGCTAAAATATTTCTGAAGATTTTTATTTTGAGGTTTCTTTTAAGAGGCGAACCTTTGCATTCTTTCTATTCCATTTTTTTTTCTTGGAGGGGGGAGATGAGTCAATTGGGGTTAAGTGACTTGCCCAAGGTCACACAGCTAGTAGGTGTCAACTGTCTGAGGTCAAATTTGAACTCAGGTCCTTCTGACTCCAGGGCAGGTGCTTTATTCACTGCAATACCTAGCTGTCCCTTTTCTATTCCAATTTAATCCTGTGGTCCTAAAATCTCTGGGCAGTTTTCTTTTATTTCTTGGAACATGATATCTAGGCTCTTTTTTTTTTTAAGTAATGGTTTTCAGATAGTCCAATGATTTTTACATTATCTCTCCTTAATCTCTTTTCCAGGTCAGGTGTTTTTGCTATGTTTTGTTAAATTTTCTTTTTTAAAAAGCCTTTTGACTGTGTTTTAATATTTTTTTTCTTATACAGTCAGTATCTTTTATTTTGTCCATTCTAATTTTCAGGGAGCTAGTTGCCTAGCCATGTTTTTATGTCTTGTGCCAAGTTGTTAATTCCCTTTCCAATTATTTCTTCCACAGCTCTCATTTCTTTCCCAAATTTTTCCTCTATCACTCACATCAATGTTTATATATTATTATATGAATAATAATAATTATATAATACATTTGTATTAAAGATATTATAATGTGTATGTCAATATTTTGTGTATATATATATGTATATATTGTATACGCACACAAATCAAGAATTTAAAAGAGTGTGTCATCCATACACACATTTCCAGTGATCTATTTGAACTTGTGCCCAAGTTCCATTATTCTTTGAGGTTTGCTTGTTGATGTTTTGGAGTCATTCTTTTCCAGATTGATCACTACTACCATAAAAATTTTGTTGTTATTGTTAATAGTGAAATTTTTTTCTTTGTTTGCTTATTCTTCCAGTCTGCTTCCTGACTTTGGACTTTATATTGGTACTGAGCTCTGTTTACTTCTGGAAAATATGTCTGGGCTGACCTTATATCTTCTGGGTTCCTGTAGCTAGATGGCACAGTGTAAAGAGTATTAGAGCAAGATTCAGAAAGACATGAGTTCAAATCCAACCTCAAACACTGCCTGTGTAACCCTGGACAGGTTTTTAGTATTATCTGCTTCATTTTCACCATCTGTAAAAGGAGGATAATTTATAGCACCCACTTCCCAGGGCTGTCACGAAGATAAAATGAGAGATTTGTGAAGTGTTTGTAAACTACAAAGTGCTAGATAAATGCTAGCTATTGAGTGCTGTCTTATTCCCGGATCTCTGGAACAACTCCATCTCTGCTCCCAAAATGGCCCGATTCAGGAAAAAGTCTGATTGCTGCTTCTTGGTCTGACTTCTCTTAAGTTCTTGATCTTGATTTAAATCTGAGCAAAACCCCTTTGGGCTTATGTTTGTGGCAGTTTGAAAAGAATACTTCTGAAATAAGTTTCTGTTAGTCAACTATAATATTTGGCTAGTTCACGGTGATAATACTTCACACTCCTTTTCTGTCTGAGATTCCTACCCTTGTTATTCTGCAACAGGCTTCAGACTGGGCTGCAGGCTTGAACTGAGATCCCTGCTCTGCTCCTTGGGTGAGAGTCATATAGTTGTTGCTTGTTTTTGAACTTTCTCTTTGCTCAGTACACAGCCTAGGACCTATGGCCATTCCTTACATTGACCACCACCTTCTTCAGTTAGCCCTGGATCTTTGACCTAGATCTTGGCAGGGAGCTATGGAATTACCAGTTGGCACCTATATCTTGAACAAGGTTATTTCCCTTTTTACTGGATTTAGAACTTCTTGTTGTCTGGTATTCAGTCTTTCTCTGTGTATGAATGGTCCAGATAGTGATTCCTGGCTAGACCCCTAGCCCAGTGTCCACATACCTCTTTTATTGTCTCCCTATGCCAATCTGGATTGTAAAAATGATTCACTATGAGTTTTTTTTTAAATTTCAATCAAGGAATTAATCAATTTGGATTCCCAAATCCAGGCTATATCTGATTGATTTTTTAGATCTGGTTGGAGTAGTAGTGGAATAGAGCTTAGCTGTGTTTCATCCTGCTGTTCCTCCATATTGGCTTTACTTCATCTCTGTAATTTTTTCAGAGATCACAACTGTGAAGAGATCTATCATATTCATTAATTCTTTCAAAATCCGCTGTGTAGTTTTTCTGAGCCCAGTGACTTTAATTCATTAGGGATATCTAAGTATTATTTTACTATCTCTCTATTTTGACTTTCAATTCCCTGGTAACTATGCTTGTTCTGGTTTTCTCAGATTGAAGATTGTTTATGGTGGGACATTCTTTGAAGGATTTGAGATCTCATAGATGTGGGTATTTCCATCAATAATACAGATCTCAGTACATTTGTCACTGCCTGTTCTCTAAATCTCATCCATATCTTCTCACAAATTTGCCATTGCTGTTTGGGTGCCCCTCATTATCACTTCTTTGGAGAATGTAGCATTCTCTAAATCAGCCACTAGAAGAATATTGGTATTAGAAAACACAGGCCTTTCTATTAAATTGTGCATAACCTTTGACCTAGCAATACCACTTCTAGGTCTATATCTCAAAGAGATCATAAAAAAAAGGTAAAAGGACCCAAACGTACAAAAATATTTAGAGCAGCTCTTGTTGTGGTGGCAAAGAATTAGAAATTGAGGGAATGTCCATAAATTGGGGAATGGCTGAACAAGTTGTGGTATATGAATTTAATGGAATACTGTTGTTCTATAAGAAATGATGAACAGGTGGATTTCAGAAAAACCTGGAAATGTGTATATGAACTTGTGCTGAGTGAAGTGAGCAGAACCAAAATAACATTGTACACAGTTACAGCAACATTGTGCAATGACCAGCTTTGATAGACTTAACTCTTCTCAGCAATACAGTGATCTAAGCCTTTGAGATCCTTGGGTACAGTCCTTTGACTGAGTCCAAGGGATTTGTTCTGTGAAGTTGGAATTCAGTCAGAGGGTTGGACTTGAGGACCTAGAGGACCACACATGGCCTTGAGGTCACGAGTTTCCCACCCCTGATCTAAGACAATTCTAAAAGACTCATGATGGAAAATGCTTTCCACATTCAGAGAAAGAACTATAGAGTCTGAATGCAGATTGAAGCATACTATTTTCTCTTTTTTTTTCTTGTTGTTTTTCTCTTTTGTTCTGATTCTTGTTTCCCAATCTATTGTAGAAATATGTGTAATATTATTGTAAATGTATAGCCTATATTAGATTGCATGCCATCTTGGGGAGCGGGGAGGGGAAGGAAAGGGAAAATCTGGAACTCAAAACCTTATAAAAGTGAATGTTGGAAATTAAAAATAAACAAAGGAAAAAATAGGCATTAATTTCTTTTTTTTTTTTTGCCTTTTTTTTTTTTTTTGGAGGGCAATTGGGATTAAGTAACTTGCCCAAGGTCACACGGCTAGGTTTTTATTTGTGCATGCGTTAAGTGTCTGAGGCCGGATCCGAACTCAGGTCCTTCTGACTCCAGGGCCGGCGCTCTATTCACTGCGCCACCTAGCCGCCCCCCCCTTTTTTTTTTGCCTTTTTAGGCATTAATTTCTAATGAAATTTATAGTCATTAAAATTATTTACAATTTCCAAAAGCCAATACAGTTTCCTTTCTTGTTTTTCTGTTCAGTTTTGGGCCCTAGCCATTCCTCATTTGTAGTGTTTGTTCCAGATATATGAACTTGTGGGGGAGCTTTATAACTTGTCTATCCAATTTTCAATCATAGTATGGGATTAGGCATTTTTCATCCACTTGTTTTTTTCTGTGCAGATAGTAATAGGAAATTCTTTTGAGCAATTCTATGTCTCATTTAGAAGGCTCTTCAATGTTCTGGTGCTTGATCCAATTGATACAATGTATTCCCCAAAAAGGACAAATGGAGGACTTCATCATCTGTAAGACAATTCCTTTTTGATAAGGAGTTGGTAGGAAAAAGAAGGAAAAATTATAGTTAAGTGGATTTGCCTTCTTTCTGTCATCTATTATCTTGTTACGTCCACTTAAAAATCCTCTACATTCTTTAATCTTCCTTTTGCCTAAAGCATACCTTTAAAAAGCTCCTTTTGAGCTACTATGATAAAATGTGGTATAGTATAGTAAGAATCAGTGATAATCTGGGTGATCAGTAGGAATAGTGGCTAAGACAGGATCAGACATTATCTGCCAGACTCTTGTTCAATATGTACTCAATCACTGAGTGAATATTGACTAAAATAGTATTTTACAGGATGACTAATTTGGACCAGCTGATTTTTATGTCCATGGAGGGATTAAAGCACTATACTTTCAAAAATGAATAGGGGCAGCCAGGGGGCTTGGTGAGTAGAGCACTAGCCAAGAAATCATGAGGACCTGAGCTCAAATGTAACCTCAGACACTTGATACTCAACTAGCTGTGTGACCCTGGGCAAGTCACTTAATCCCAATTTGCCCTTGCTTTCCTCTCTCCAAAAAAAGGATAAATTCTTTTTTTTCATATGCCCACACACCATTCTTCCATTATTTTCATACTGAGAAAGATTTCATCAGTCACAGTTATTGTTTTTCCATATAGGAATGTAAATAGTTCAACTTTGATAAGTTCCTTTTGATTTCTTTTTCCCTGATTACCTTCTCAGGCATCTCTTGCTTCTTGTGTCTGGATGTCAAATTTTCTATTCAACTCTGGTTTTTTTCCTCAAGAATGCTTGAAAGTCCTCTATTCCACTGAATGACCATATTTTCCCCTGAAACAAAATACTCAGTTTTGCTGGGTAGGTGACCCTTGGATTCATTCCCAGCTCTTTTGCCCTCTGGAATATCATATTCCATGCCTTTTGATCCCTCAGTGTAGAAGCTGCCAGGTCCTGGGCTATTCTGATTGTATTTCCACAATATTGAAATTGTTTCTTCCTGGCTGCTTGTAGTATTTTCTCCTTGATCTGGGGATTCTGGAACCTAGCTATAATATTCCTGGGAGTTTTCTTTTTGGGATCTTTTTCAGGAGGTGATCTGTGGATTCTTTCAACCTCTATTTTGCCCTCTGGATCTAAAACATCAGGGCAGTTTTCCTTGAGAATTTCTTGAAGGGTGATTTCTAGGTTCTTTCTTTGATCATGGCTTTCAGGTAGTCCAATAATTTTTAAATTGTCTCTCCTGGATCTATTTTCCAGGTCAGTGGTTTTTCCCATGAGATATTTCACATTGCCTTCTAATCTTTCATTTGTTTGGATCTGCTTAACAGCATCTTGATTTCTCATAAAGTCATTAGCTTCCATTTGCTCCAGTCTAACTCTGAAGGAATGAATCTCCTCAGTGAACTTTTGAGATTCTTTTTCCATCTGGCAAATTCGACTTTTTAAGGCATTCTTCTCCTCATTGCCCTTTTGGGCCTCCTTTGCCATTTGAGTTAGTCTATTTTTTAAGGTGTTGTTTTCCTCAGTCAGGCTGTTGACCCTCATTTCATACTTTTCCTGCATCCTTCTCATTTCTCTTTCCAATTTTTCCTCCACTTCTCTTATTTGATTTTAAAAGTCCTTCTTAAGGTCCTCTATGGCCTGCAACCTGCTTATGTTTTCCCCTGGGGCTTTTGGAGCAGGACTTCTGGCCTCACAGTCCTCCTCTCTCTCTATGCTTCCATTGTTTTTGCCCCCAAAGTAGGAATCTAAGGTTGCATTTTTTTTGTTTAATTTGTTTCCTTTGCCTTGGCATGTTGCTACTTAATTACTTGACTTTTGGGCTTGTTGCCACAGTATGGCCTGGTGCCAGACAGGAACTTTCGCCCCAAATGTGTGTGGGGGGCAACTTCCTGTTTCTGGCAGGCTGGAAACCCACCCAGACCTCCACCCCAGATCACAATCCAGATCCAGGGAGGTTAAAGCAAGAGCGGTTACCCCCCAAGACTGATCGCTGGATCTCGCTACAGTTCGCAGGCCAGGAGCTGGAGCTGCCTCTGAAAACTGCAAAATGGCGTGTCTCCTCACCAGCTTCTAGCCCCCAGGGGAGTAAGCCGACACGTTCCCCAAATACTGGTCCCAAAATCCATAGGGCACTAACCTCTCACTTTGTCCTAGGCATGTCTATGTTGATAATTCTGGAGTCACCACAGCTGCTGGTGTTCTGGGGTCCCTCCAGCTGGCCGCTGGCCCTGCCGCCCCGGGGCTAAAACCGCAACTCAGGCGCTCGGCTGTGCTTGGCTCTCTGCACTCTGCTCGCTGTGCAATGCCAGGTCCCAGACCGCTGTGCTGGTCCTTCCTGCAGGGCTGCTGCGCTGTCCTCAGTGGGAGGTTAGCTTCTCTGTGTTGTTCTGTGGGTGCTAGGGCTCCAGAAGTTGTTCAGAGTCCCCTTTTACATAGTTTGGAGGTGATCTGGGGGAAGAGTGGCTTGGACGCGCTGTTTCTACTCCGCCATCTTGGCTCTGCCCCCCATAAAGGATAAATTCTAATGTTATATTTAGTCCTGGAAACAGGTGCTAAATGGACAGCCCACAAAACTTTTTTTTTTAAGCAACTGGGGTTAAGTAATTTGCTCAAGGTTACACGGCTAGTCATTATTTGTGTGTGGGTGCTCATTTTCTGAGGCCAGATTCGATGTCGGGTCATCCCAACTCCGAGGCCGACACTCTTACTCACTGTGCCACCTAGCCGCCCCTCCACAAAACTTTTGCTTGGATATGTGATGAGACCTGCAGATATTTACCTAAAGGTCAAGGATAATAACACTTCTGTTATTGTACTAGGTAGGAGAATGGGTTGTGGTGCACATGTGAAGTTTTCCTATGATGTTAAATTAAAATGGATTCCTTATGCAGTAAAACTACTCGAGGTTTTTTACAAAGGACCTACTCTCTTTCTCTGGAGTGAAACCTAAGGAGTTAATTAGTTGAATCCTAGCCAAGAAGCTATTTTAGGCCTGCTAGATATTCAGAGACCAGCAGAGGGCATTAATATCCCCATTGGGTTGAAACCTCAGTATCTTGAATGGAGGGGGTGTTGATATAATGTTTTTCTCAGCCTTGGATGGAAAGAACATAGTTGTTGGGCAGAATCAAGAAGCTAGAAGACAGAACTATAAATAAGGAAGTTGCAAAGGGACAAATTTTGTCTCTGTTTAAGGAAAACATTCTAAACAATTAGAATTGTCTCCAAGTGGGATGGGCTGCCTTGGGTGGTAGTAAGTTTTTTCTTCTTTATGTGTCTTCTAGCTTAGTTGCTCACAGACGGTGAATGGGAGATTGTTTCTCAGATACAGGTTGAACTATATAGTCTTTGAAGTACCTTTCAGCTCTGAGATTCTGTAATTCTGTGATGGAGTCAAGGTGGAGAAGACAGGAAATGTGGGAGAGTGAGTCACCTGCATTAAGAGTAGGCCAGGATAGACTACTGGTCTGTGAGTTGTGATGTTAGGAAGGAGTGGGTTGAAGGGTTGTAAATAAAACCAAGCAGGGTGACTCAAGACTGGAGAAGGAGTTTTGCCTGAGTTAAAAACAAATGGCAGAGTAGTCAGATTTCAAAGGCTCAGGTGAGTTAATTGCTTAGTTTCCTTCAAAGCACAGTTCAGGTGCCAGCTTCATACAGTAGACCTTTCCTGATCCACTATTATTAGTACTCTCTGCTTTTTGAAATCAAATTGCATTGCTTTGTATGTAAGTTTCATGTACTTGTATACCCATAACTCCAAAGTAGAATGTAAACTCCTTGAGGGCTGAGCCTGTTTCATCTGTGACTTTGTATTTCTAGTATCTTGCATAATTCTGATGCTTAGTGAACGTTTGCATAATTTCCCAATGGTTCACTGAGCTGAGGGGTCTGAGTTCATCAAATATCTAGGCAGCCACACCCCTCTCCCCAGCATCTGCCTCAGGATAGTTTGCTGTCTGATCTTTTCATTGCTATTACAGAAAATAAAGTAACTTGTCAGAAGTCTCATAAAAACATAGTCAAGCTTGTCTCTGAGGACAAAACAAAATAAAACAAGAAAAAAGTGCAGTCTTTCCCAGAAACTTCACATTATCTAAAAGCAAAAAGCCTCAGGGTCATTAAGAAATAATGGTTATTTAAAAATAATATATTTTATTTATTTTGATTATATTAATCAAAAATAAGATTTGATTTTCATAGCCGAGGCTCTGAAAAAAGAGTAGGAGCAAATAGAAAGTGGGGAAGTCATTACCTAAGTAATTCATGATTAAAATAATTTCAGGTGGCCTTTAGCTCTCTTAGCTGATTGAATAAATCTGGACTGAATTTAGGCTGAGCAAGAAAGCAGAACCTTTTAGAAACTCTTGGGACCTGAGGTGAGTGTAAGTCTTATTTAATTTAAGAATTGTGGAATGGCATGAACATGGTACTTAAAGTCAGAAGACCTGGATTTGAAATCCCGCCTCTGCCACTTTTTAGCTGGGAAAATAATTTTACTTTTCTTGATGTTCCTTTTTAAATTTGTGTGAGAAATGAAGGGATTTTTTCACTAGCTTCTAATATTTTGGATACTTTTTAATCTGGCACTTTAATTTACCACCCTTGTTAGGTCCACCTTATGACTCAAAACTTTATATAAAAGTTTTCAAGGCAACTGAAGAAAATATCTGCGTGTATCTCTCTCACTCTGTGTCTCTCTTTGTCTCTCTCTCCCTCTCTCTCTCTCCACACACAAACACACCTCTCTTCTACCTTCATCCACTACTAAAGTGACCTCCAAGTCATAGAGGTCAACTCAAAAGTTATGCTAGCAGGGTAAGAAAAAAAAAAGTTTGACTACAAATAAAGATTGGGAAGTCGGTTCTAGAAAGGTGATAATTACAACTTTGATAGTGATTTCCAGAGAATTTTATATCTAGGAGTTAACTGAAGACTTTGCTGTAACTAAATGCTTTATTTCCCCAAAGACACAGAATGCAAAGGGAAGCTAGGTGTCAGTGTTCCTGAGTTCAAATCTGGCCTTAGATACTTGCCAGCTGTGTAACCCTGGGCAAGTCACTTAACCCTGTTTGCCTCAGTTTCCTCATCTGTAAAATGAGCTAGAGAAGGAAATGTCAAAGCACTCTAATATCCTTGCCAAGAAAACCCCAAATGGGGTCACAAAGAGTAGAAAACAACTGAAACTGACTGATCAATAACAACAATGGGAAGCAAAGGAGAGATGGCTGGTGTAGTGAGTGCTGCTAGGCTTAGTCGGGAAGATTTGGGTTTAAATTCCATCTCTGAAGCTGAATGGCTATTTGCCCCTGGGCAAGTTACTCAGCCTCTGGTTGCTCTCTAAGACTGTTAAATGTAAATTGCCAATCTTCGTTGGCACATCCCACAATGAGAGCTCAAAACATTAAAGAACTCATTTTTTGGCACCAAAAAGAAAAAGAAAAATGCTTGAAAAACTAGTTCATTCCTCATACTCATGAATGAGGATCACCATTTTCTAAAGTAAAGGACAGCACCCAACATAAGAAGATGCTGTTGGAATCTTTCTTCAAGGCTAATTTAACCCTATGGTCTAGAATGAAAGAGAAAGATCCTCTGGCACCTTTAAAAAAGAAAAAAAAAAGAACAAGAGACCTCAATGAACAAAATGACCTTGATGTTCCTACCCACATTAACTGCACAGTATTTTGTAAAACTCATCCCGAGATCTAAGGTGTTCTGTGAACTCTTGCTGAGCAGTTAATGACTTAGTATTTGCCTACCAAATCCATCCCCTTCTGGTGTGTGACTCATTGCTTTGGGGGGCACTGAGCTGAACTACCAAAAACCAATTTCAATTCTAAATATAGTTTTGACTCTTTGGGAAATAATATATGGCATGCATCATTCAAATCTCAGTGTTACTGAGTGGATAAAAATAGTTGGAATTAGGTTATTGTTTCTGCATCAGGCCATGTGATCTCAGCTGTACTTTGGATTCTGGCATATGATGATCTTACAAGTGAAGGTCATTTAAATATTGTGCATACAAGTGGGAACACATGCATACAGACACACACTGATCTCTCTGAAAATCATTGAACTGAAGTGAGAATGACTACTTAGTGTATATTTGTGTTGCATGTAGTTTTGAGTTGTGTAGTTTTCTGGTACTTGAATCTCACTTAAGACTAACCTAAAAAATAAGAAAAAAATTTCAGATCACCTGATAGCACTTTGGATGTAAGTCTTTGCCTTAAACCAGCAAGCAGAATTCAGTGTTAAGAAATATCTTGCCAGTTGTTTAGGCAGATCCTTAGCTTTGGTTTTACTTTCCAATGAATGTGAAGCAGTTTTATGTACCCTATGTCCATTTTCTTTTCCTCAGTTCACATAAATATTGGTGTCATCCTCAATTGGAAGTTTGAGAAAAGAAAACTGGATAAGAATGTTGGCTCCAATAGCCATCAGCTGTAATACCAATTCTACTGATATCTATCAAGATTAGCTACTTTTTCAGTACATAAAATCCATTTATGCAAAAGGAAAATCAAATAAACTCTCATTTTAAAAAATCTCTAGTGCTTTTCCCATTTCCATCATGGAAAAATGACTTCCCACCACTGCCAGTCAACTTATAGTATTTTTCTAATAACTCATGAGTAATCCATCAGTTTGCAAAATAAATATTCTTTTCATGAAATTGTTTAGCTGCTTGCCTTCTCTTTTCATTTTTGATTCTGTTGGCTTTGAGGGTTTCATTTAAAAATAGAGATACATAATATTCATGCCATGATAATTTGCATATTTTGGGGGGTCATTTTAAAAGCTGTTTTTGACAATGATGCAATCACAGGAGTAGTAAATAGGTTTCTCTTGGCTGAGGCAGGTGGAGCAGTCTGAGTTCTTTATTTAAAGTGACATACTTAGGTAAGACATCACTTTGAGAGGTGATTGCATTTCTCTTGTGGTTAAGGATGGTTTTTAGCTACCTGGAATTCTCTGTCCCCATTGTTTGCTCCTAGTTCTTCCCTCCCCCATCTTAAGCACCAGAATACCAGATCTATATATGTAGTTTATAACTAAGCTGTTGTAGTTAGGAAACCCCACTCACATCCAAAATTAGTCTATGCCCTAGCAATGTCTCCTTTCCCTTGGTACCCTTTTCCTTTTCTTCAGTCCTTTCTCCTGTAACCCCGCTCTTTGCCCCTTTCCCAGCTGGATATTCTATTTCAGTTTTCTGGATAATTGACTTTTCTCTGCCTGTCACTTCTGAGGCAGGAAACCAATGAAAGCTTAGCCTGAGCCCACTTCTCTCCCTATAAAACACCTAAATTCCCTTGTTGCCCTGATCCTTTAGATGCCCTCCTCCCTGAGCTACCTTGAGGCAGGAATCTCAGTCAGCTTGGTATAACAATATGTCAAGTCATAGGAGTAGTCTTACATTATTAAAATATCATGAACTCCATTCTGTGGAAGATTTCTTGGCAACCCCATTGTTTCTATCCCTTCCTGACCTTTTCCCATTCCACTTTGGAGCTGCTATCCTGGCCCCAGTATGGAGGATTGATGCCTTTTAGCTAGTTTTAGAGAATTTAGCTTTTGCCATAGTTTGGGAGCTGCCCTAGTAACCCTCCTTGTAACCAGTCATTCCTGCTTCTCCCTCATTGCTCCACTGGGTGAGTGTCCCAGTTTAACAGGGGCTAAACTTTCAGCACTGACTGGATTGACTAATTGTTCTACCCCTAGCAAAGGTCCTAACAATTGGTACCAGAGGTAGGGGTATTTTTTTTTTATAAATAACAGTTGTTCAAGATGGTTTTTGCCAAGAACAGGCAATAACTTCTCTACCTTCTATCTGTCCACACTGAAGCTTCACTCCCTGGTTTTTTTTTTAGGAAATTTTCATTGCCCCTAAAATCTAGAGTGTATATTTCTGGAGACCTCTCAACCTTCATTTTTAGGAGGTAGATCAATAAGCACTTTGACATACATACATTTTGGGTCTCTGCAGACTCATTTCTCTCTCAACTTCTTTTTACTATTTACAATGGAGCTTCTGCTTTCCCGTTATGTTTCTCAGATGGCATTTCTCTTTATTACAATGTACCTTAGCTTAGCAAGGGGAACATAGGCTTGCTGGCCTCACTGATTTCTGGCCTCTTTTGGCTTACTAATGGTGTCAACTGTTTTGCTTTGGTTAAGCAAAGAACTAGAAAAGATAGAACAAAATTGCTTAAAAAGAAAGATATAGTAGGAGAATACCTAGCCACCCATATTAAGTTCAAGTTATCTCAGCCAGATTTCAAAGGATACTTAAAGAATTGGCAAATGGAGTTGCTAAGCCATTGTCAGTCATCTTTGAAACACAGAAAAGAACAGAACAATCACATTGGAAAAGGGCAAATGATCCTTCAGTTTTCCACAAAGGGCAGAAAATGGATTCTGTGAACTTGAGATTAGTGAATTTGATTTTATTCTTAGAAACCTATTGAATATACTATTAAAAGATTGCTAAATTAACTTCTAGGAAAGAAAGAGATCACAAGAAGTCAATAGGGCTTCCTCAAGATCAGGTCATAGGAAACTAACCTAATATTTTTATTTGATAGGATTGCTAAACTTATACATTAGGTGGAATACTATAGATACCATTTTCAAAGCTTCTAGAAAACCATTTCAAAAAGGCATATGATGGCAATAGCAATGGCTCTCGAGTCAGAGGATCTGTATTCAAATGCCCCCTCTGATTATTACTACCTGTGTGACATTTGGCAAGACACTCAATTTCTGCAAGCCTTTATTTCCACATCTCTGAAATGAGGAGGCAGAATAGGTGACCTATGAGGTCCCTTCCAGATTTAGATCTATTATCTTAAGTCTCTCATGCTGCTCAGAGAAAAGTTGAAGGGATGTAGGCAAGATAGTAGCATAAGTAGATGATTTAAGAACTGATTGAATGGCCAGGGCCAGAATAGTCATTAATAGTTTAATGTCTCCCATGCCCTGAAGTTATTTGTAGTGACTTGGGAGAGACAGGTGGCAATGGTAAAGCAAATGCTCAGCCATGTGGAATAAGATGGGAATATGGAGGCAATATAAGCTTTAGGGGCCTGCCTTAACCCAAAATTTGAGAGTTTTACAAACAGGATTGTAGACAAAGAATGGAAATTTCATAGGAAGCATCATCTCAAAATCTAGCAAACTCACAAGGGGAGATTTCTTTAATGGCACTGGCCTCTGATGTTGCCATGTGAGTAACCTCAAACCCGAGTTTGGGGACGTGGCTCTTTTAGCTAGAGAAAGGAAATGACATGAGTAGTTAGCCTCTTAGAGAGAAAAGAACATTGCTCATGTGGTCCCCAGAGTGGGATGGACAGTAAAGGATTAAAACTTTAATGTGAGGGAACAATGTTCTCCTTCAGGTAAGATCACCAAGTCCTAAACAAAATGCATTATCCTGTAATTTAACATATGATTACCAAATTCCAATCTGCCACAAGTCCTGACAAGCTCATACAGTTCCTTGGGGAGCTTCCTTATCAAATATTAAAAACAAAACAGAAAAATGCTTATAAAATTGGTAGATGACATAATATTGAGAGGGATATCTAACTCAATAGATGACTAGTTAGAATTCAGCAAGATCTTAACTGACTAATACTGGACCAAATCAGAGATGAAATTTAATAGAGATAAATCTAAAATCATATGTTTTAAGTTCCAAAAATTAATTTCCCATGTACAAAGAAGGGGTGTGTGTGTGTGTGGCTAGAGAGTAGTTAATTTACAAAGAATCTAGAGTTTTAGTGTGCTGAAAATTCAATATTAATCAGTGGTGTGATAGATCAATAAAGCTAATACAATCTAGGTTATTGAAAGGCGTATTATCTCAGACTAGAAAGGTGGTAGTCTTTCTGTACTCTGCTCTTGTCAGAAACATCAGGATGATTTTGATTATTTCTTGGTGCCACATTTAGAAAGGATATTGGAAAAATATTTTCTAGAATAGAGTAACCAGTTGAAAGATTTAGAGATGATTATCTTGGAGAAGAGAAGACTTGGAAGGGGAAATATAGTTCTTTTCATATTTGAACAACCTTCAAAACTATGAGCAATCAGTAGAAGTTACAAAGTAGAACATTTACATTTAATAAAAGGGGAAAACAAACTTAACACTGTATGAAAGTGAACTGACGGGGCGGCTAGGTGGCGCAGTCAGAAGAGTGCTGGCCCTGGAGTCAGAAGGACCTAAGTTCGGATCCGGCCTCAGACACTTAACACATACAAACAAAAAAACCTAGCCATGTGACCTTGGGCAAGTTATTTAACCCCAATTGGCCTCCAAAAAGCAAAAAACAAAAAAATGAAAAAACAAAACAAACAAAAAAAGAAAGTGAATTGAGTTTCCCCAAGTGGCATTAGGCTCCTTGTCACTGGAATTCTTTAGGAAAAGGCCAGATGGTCACATAAAGTATGTATTATAGGGAGAATGGATCCTTTTTTTAGACCTGGGGTGCCTAATACTTGGTGCTGGGTTCTTTCCATCTCTGAGATTCTGTAATTTCTCTAAGAAATAGCAATAGAATCAATATCTTTACTTTTTTCTATTTCCCATTTATTTTGGAGCCAACAATTTGTTTAAATAGTTTAGGTTGTGTAGCTGCTATAATCTCATTGTGTTTTCATCTTTACCATTGATTTTAATCTGAATTTATTTTAATTGATAATCTCAGTTTTACTAGAATCTGTCAGTGATCTCACTGCACACAGATGTTTCCTTCTGAAATGATGGCTATTTCTGTAATCATTCTCCTGGTATTATTTATAGTAAAAACACCAACATGGTTGTAGTCTTGTTTCTTTAGTAGTGTACTTACCCATTGGTTAATGAATGAAGATTATATTAGGAGTAATTTAATACTTCAGTGGATCTTTGATCTCACTGATATGGCTATGTTTTCCTTTGGGGAAGATTGCAACCCACCCAAGTTTTCTTATTTTTTGTAATCCTGAGTTAGGTCTCTCTCTGTCCACAGGTAGTTTACTCGATATACTTACAACTTTTCTCTATTTTTTTATACTACTGCATTAGGTCAACAAGGAAGCATTCGGATTATCCTTTCTGTTATTCCTTATTTTGGCCATACTACTAGCCCTTTTCTTTTTCTGGTCATACATCACTTAAAAATTATTTTTAGTTTTCAACATTCACTTCTGTAAGTTTTAAATTTTCTCTCCGTCCCTCCCTGCTCCTTACCCAAGACAGTCATACATCTTTTTAATATTATTTAGGCCACTTTTAGCATTCAATTAACTATTAGTAATATACAATATCTTATTTAGGCCCATCTTACATCTCTCTATTGCCCTTTGGGTGACTTACAATTTTGATTCATTGGAAGTTGTGACACTCCATTATTCACAATCATTTAACATCACTGATAGAGTTGGTAGAATACTTCACTAGATCTCTGATTTCATAATTGTCTATATCTCTTCTAATGCATACCATAGCCCCTGTGTGTCTCCTCATTCTCACCTATATACTCCCAAAGATTTGCCACAGGGATCCATCCAGTATTCTGTGGGACTTTCCTTGTTAAAAATATACAGTAGAGCATGAAGGCTTGCTATTGGATCTTCTTTGATCTGAACCATCTTTTATTCTAGGCATGCAATTCTTTGATGATGACCTTTATGTTATACCTGCTTTTCTCATGGATTTTTTTAAAGAAGAAAATAATATGCTGTAGCTTATTTATGCTCACTATACAACTCTCTCTGCCTGCTGAGTGATGCCCAACTTCAATTCTTCAGTGGCCAGAGTATTACAAGGTTTATAGTCATGCAATTTTTCCATAAGAATGTTGGTGTAGAAAGAAAATGGCTCTTTTTTAAGAACAAACTTGAAGTCATTAAAAAAAACTGCATCATTTTCCCACAGGCAATCTAAGCTGCTTTCTTACTCTTGTTTAATTCTTCTTAAAGATACAATTTTATTGATATCTTTTGTTTTTCATCCTCTAAATTATCTCTTGTAACCTTTCCCTTCCTTGTTTCTAGAGAGGCATTCCTTATATCAAATAATTGCTTTTTATAGTTGAGAAAAAACCCAGCAAGACTCATCAGTATACGCCCCCCACCAAAGATGGCATTATAATGCAATTTCCATATCCAGAGACCCTCTACCTCTGTAAAAGAATGGGGTAGAGTTATCTTCTCCTATCTCTTCTTTGGAGCCATTCTTATTCTTTGTAATTTTGAAACATTCATTTTGATTGTTTTGTTGTTCAATTTATAAAATTGTAATTATTGTGTATATTATTTACTTTACATCAGTTTCATGATTTTCTGTATCATATTTGTCATTTATTATGGCATTAAAATATATTCACACACACACACACACACACACACACATATATATATATATATAATACATATATAAATATACTACAGTTTGTTTAACCATTCCCCAAATAATGGGCATCTAGTTTATTTCTAGTCCTTTGCTATCTCAAAAAGTGGTCTTATAAATATTTTTGGTATATATGGGGCTTCTCATTTAATTCTGAACTGAGATCACTGTCCATTTGCAGTATCTGCATGTATCCTACTTTTGTATGCTTCACTAAAACCTTAATGATCAAAGCATAGTCAAGGCTATCTCTCTTGTCTTATCTACTGAACTAAGGAATCCTTTATGACCTTAACATTATGTACCAACATTAAGAATATCAACAGTTAAATTAATGTTTGTGTATTAAGAACTATGCAATTCTTCTAATATATAATAATCTATTCTATTTTTATAGAAAAGTGCTTTTATTTACCATTGTGTCAGAATTTTCTCTTGAGGATACGGAGAAGATGTTAATTCCAGTTCCAGTTGCATATTAGTATACAGTGCAAGTCCAAGTAAGTGATTCATTGATCTTTGAGAATGAGGACTGCATTTTATGCACTTTGTTTTTATACTTGCAATGTCTTGCATGAAGTAGTAACTTAATAAATGTTTTTTTGAGTGAATGAATAAATCTGAGGACAGAGGTAGATAAGACTCTAAAGAATTAAGAATATTCATTCTAGTTTTGGTACAGTGAACTTTTATGGTTATTTGGTCAAATAACATAAGTGCTATCTATCTTTGTTTTTTAATATGATAGAAACTGATCCATATGCAGAGAATATCAGCATACTGAGCTGATATAAATTCCTTCTGTAAAAGAGGCTGGAGAGCCTGCTTCTAGGAGAGTCATAATGTGGAATGGAAGGCCCTGGAGAGACTTCGAAGCATTACTAACAGACATTCTGTGACCAGTTCAAATCTGTGAGCCACATGGTTAGGAGAAGCTTTTTTTTTTTTTTTACTTGGCTGAGTATCTTGGAACTGGGCATCTTAAAAAAGCTACACTCTGATGGTTGGACTTCTTTGCTGATGGTATCCAGTGGGAGACAGTCATGTACACAATAGGGAGTCCTTGAGGGCCTTTTCCCCTCTGAGGACATGTGACCCTGTGAATACAAGCCTGGGTTCTTTGCCTTCCTTGATATTTGTTCTTTTCTGTTTTAGATGTAGGGAGAACAATAGCTTAGTATTCCAATGCCTAGATTTTGTTACTAGTTATGTGTGGATGCTCTGAAGATCAAGGAGAGACCTGCATGCATGACCTTTGAAACATAGTCCCCGTGTAGCTGAGACAAGGACTCACTTGGCCTTTGGATGAAGATGTGGCAGGAATAATGCCATATGGGAAAGGAACTAACAGTGAACTCAATCTCCTGAGAGAATGTGGTATAATAGGAAAAAGTGTACCATGAAATATAGGGTGAAAATGTTTATATATTTGCTGTTTCTATATCTTCAAAATCTTTGTAAAAGTTAATTGATAGAGTTGTCAAATTAGATTATATTGCTACTCACCAGTATCTATTGGGAGAGGAATACATCAGGTGGGGTCTTGAGTTGATGGTGATAGAGAAGATATACCTTAAATTCCTCAGGGTACTCCACAATACCAAGGGGGGATAATAGCAGCCAGTTTCTGGGGTAGTCATCCAGTCCATACACCCACTATATCAGTTTTGTTGATTTGATAGCACCAGTAATACCCATCAGACAAGGGTCAGCTGGTGGTAATAAATGGCATACTGTGTTTGTAAAAGCACATTGTTGTTATAGTTCAGCTGACTTGTGCATTATTTACTGATATTCAGTTTTGACTTTTATCTGGGGCCTATCTATCTTGCCTCTGGTAGAGTGTATAGAGGTAAATCTAACTGTAAATACCATTTGACAATAGTAATAGTAATTTCTTAAAAATGATGCAATAGGGTGGCTAGGTGGTGCGGTGAGTAGAGCGCTGGCCCTGGAGTCAGAAGGACCTGAGTTCGGATCTGGCCTCAGACACTTAACACACACAAACAAAAAAACCTAGCCGTGTGACCTTGGGCAAGTTACTTAACCCCTATTGCCCTCCCCCCCCCAAAAAAAAAGCAAAAAAAAATGATGCAATAAACAGTTATCTTTTGCTTTGTTGGAAAGTCACATGTATCATTTGACATTTTAGTTTATGAATATGGCACAGTCCTCCAGTCTGTCTTGCCAGCTGTTGCTTACAGGTAATTTAATCCCATAGAATCAATGAAAGTTTTTGCTTACTCTACCCACTCTCTAACAAATCCAAATCAAACATCTTTATAGTATTAGAAAAGGAGATTGTAATGGAAAAAAATGAGAGTAATCCTGAACACATAGTGACTAACCTTTTTTAAAACAGAGTTTAATATGGCAATTCATAGGAAATCCAAAAGGACAATTGACCTGCATCAAAGAAAATCTGTCATTGAACTATACTTAATGGTCACTCAAAAGTCTAAAGTTCCTTTAAAGAAATAAAGATAACTATTAATCTAATTAGAAGAATGAACATATATTGAATTGCAAAGATGCAATAGGTATTCATGGGCACATTGTGTTTGAAAGGGGAAAGATGATGAAAAATTTTGTAGGTCAAATCCCATTACAATAAATTCCATTGCAGTAGACAATGTTTATCTAGAAAAGAAGCACACAGTGAAATATTCATCTCTGTAGATGACACCAACTGTAGTGAAATGTCAAAGTGATGAGAATTAACTGCAACATGATCCCTTCAAATTCTGTGAATGGGCAAAATGAGTGAACTTCAATGTGTGCAAATTCAGAGTAATGTATTTGGGGCATGTCAGCCTGAACTAGGATTTAAGGCATTGCTTCTTGTCTTTAGAAAAGGACATTGTAGGGGCGGCTAGGTGGTGCAGTGAGTAGACCACCAGCCCTGGAGTCAGAAGGACCTGAGTTCGGATCCGCCCTCAGACACTTAACACAGACAAACAAAAACCTAGCAGTGTGACCTTGGGCAAGTTACTTAACCCCAATTGCCCTCCAAAAAAGCAAAAAAAAAAAAGCAAAAATAAAAGAAAAGGACATTGTAGGGGCAGTCAGGTGGCTCAGTTAATTGAGCACCGGCTGTGGAGTTGGGAGGACCTGAGTTCAAATCCGGCCTCAGACACTTAACACAAAACTAGCCATGTGTCCTTGGGAAAGTCACTTAACCCCAACTGTCCTACCTTGCCCCCTCCAAAAAGCAAAATAAAAACCAAACAAACCCCAAAATAAAACAACAGTAAAAAAGAAATAGAACTGATATAAATAGTCCCAGTTCTCAAAACTAAAGTAAGAGAAAGGACAAACAAGGGAGGAAATTCTTCCCCACTCAACTGTTAAATTCATGCCCCCTATATTGTGGGTGAACTGTGATCTTCATTCTCTGGGTAAAACAAGAAAGAGGATGAGTCAGAAAAAGCAGCAGAAAGAGAATGAATATCTGTCTTCTCATTTTTATAGAGATGAATTGTTCCTATTATAGTCAATCAAAGGAGGCTATATCCACCATGTGGTAGACCACTTTAGGTAATCTGGACACGCTCAGGTAAACCCCTTTTGGGGTGCCACCATTTTAGGTGATCTGGGAATGCTCCAAAGGTTAGCTCTGTTATATGAAATATTTTATTTTGAGATCATGCAAAACATATTTCCATATTAAACATATTGCAAAAAAGTGAGAAAAATAAAGGGAGATAATTATATTTCAGTTTACATATGGAGATCATCAGTTCTCTCTGGAGATAGATAGTATTTTTCATTAGTCCTTATTGATCAGAGTAACCAAGTCTTTCACCTGTCATCATATTGCTACCGTGCCAAATGATCTCCTGGCTCTTCTTGCTTCACTTTGCATCAGTTTATATAGGTCTTGCTATGTTTCTTTCCCCCTGAAACCACCTGTCTTGTCATTTCTTATAGCCAATAGTACTCCATCATAATTATATACTACAACTTGTTCATTTCTTATCCAATAGATGAGCTTCCCCTCAATTTCCAATTCTTTACCACTATAAAAAGAGCTGCTACAAATATTTTTGTATGTATAGGTTACTTTCCTTTTCCTTTTATCTCTTTGGGATTTAGACCTAGTAGTGACATGGCTTGGTCAAAGGGTATGCACAATTTCATGGCTTTTTGGGAATAGTTCTAAATTGTTCTCCAGAATGGTTGGATCAGTTCACTACTATACCAAGAGTTGATTAGTGGATCTATTTTCCCTCATCTCTTCTAGCATTTGTCATTTCTAATAGGTATGAGATGGTAGTGGGCTTTTAAATTTGCATTTCCTTAATCAATAGTGATTTAGAGCATTTTTATATAACTGAGATAGCTTTGATTTTTGTCTGAAAACTGCCTGTTCATATTCTTTGATCATTTATCAATTGGGAATTGGGAAATAGCTCTTATTTTCATAAATTTGAATCAGTTCTCTACTCAATACATATTTGAGAAATGAGACCTTTACCAGAGAAACTTGTTAAAGAAAATTTTGATATTACTTCATTGTCCATGGTACCTTTTAAGAAAATGTAGTTTCCTAATTATCTCCTTTAATTAGGTGTATTTTTGTTTTTGCTTTGTCTGAGGTTGTGATTGCTGCCCCTGTGTTTTTTTTTTAACTTTAGCTGAAACATATTGGATTCTGTTCTAGCCCCTTATTTTAATTTTGTGTGTCTCTGTTTCAAGTGTTTCTTATAAACAACATATTGTTGAATTCTGGTTTCTAATCCATTATGCTATCTGCTTCTATTTTATTGGAGAGCTCATCCCATTCATGTTCACAGTCATGATTACTATCATCTCACTTTCCTCTGTTTCTTCTTCTTCTCTTTTTATCCTGTTGATCATGTTGAAGTGATTACCATTTTGCTTATAAACACTGTCATCCTTAATGTACCCTCCCTTTTATCATCCCCCTCTTTTCTCTCATCCCCTTCCCCTCCTATTTACCTATTGGGTAAGAAATATTTGTACATATGTGTGTGTACACACTTCCCTCTTTGAACCAATCCTGATGTGAGTGAGGTTCAAGTATTTCCTGCCACTCTAATTTTCTCTCCATTGTAAAAAACTTTTCCCTGTGTTCCTCTTTTATGTGAAAAAATTTCCCCATTCTACTTCTCTCCTCCTCCTTCTCCTAGTGCATTCCTCTTTTTTCACCTTAATTATTTTGGCAATCATTTCAACATAATCAACTTCCACCCATGTCCTCTGTCTATGTACATTCCTTTTAACTTCCCTGATAATGATAAAGTTCTTAGGAGTTACACGTATCTTCTTCCCATATAGGAATGTAAACAGTTTAATCTTACTGAGACCCATTTGATGATACTTTCATGTTTACTTTTTATTCTTGAGTCTTTTATTTGAATCTTAAATTTTCTATTCAGTTCTGGTCTTTTCATAAGTAATGCTTGATATTTCTATACTTCTTTAAATTTCCATTCTTTCCCCAAAAGGATTACATTTAATTTTGTTGGGTAGGTTTTTCTTGGTCATAATCTAAGCCCCATTGCCTTTCAGAATATTATATTCCATGCCCTGTGCTCCTTTAGTGTTGAAACTTCTAAATCTTGTGTGGTCCTGACTGTGGCTCCATAACATTTGAATTGTTTTTTTTTCTGGTTGCTTGAAGTATTTTTCTCTTTGACGTATGACCTCTGAAATTTGGCTATGATATTTCTGAGAGTTTTCATTTTGGGATCTCTTTCATCAAGTGATCAGTGGATATTTTTTTTCCGGTTTTTATTTTACTCTCTGGATCTCTAAGGTATCAGGGTAGTTTTTCTTGATACTTTCTTGAAATATGACATCTAGGCTCTTTTTTAGATTATGGCTTTCAGCTAGTCCAAAAATTCTTAAATTCTTTTTCCTCAATATATTTTCCAGGTCATTTTTTTCAAATGAGATATTTCACATATTCTTTTAAAAATACTTCTTTTGACCTTATTTAATTGTTTCTGGGTATCTGGTGGAGTCTTGAGCTTCTTGCTGCCCAATTCTAATATTTGAGGAATTATTGTCTTCAGTGAACTTTTGTACCTCTTTTCCCATTTGTCTAATTATGCTTTTGAAGGTGTTCTTTCTTTTCTGGGGATTTTCTGTGCCTTTTAACCATTAGACCTATTCTGTTTTTTAAAAGGTATTATTTTTTATATCTTTTTCAAAAATTTCTTGTATCACTCACATTTCTTATACCAGTTTTCCCCTTAGAACTCTTATCGCTTTCTTTACCTCTTTCAGGAATTCTTGTTGAGTTTGTGTTCAATGAGCATTTTTGTTTGAAGCTTTGCTTCTAGCTGTTTTTACACTGTCTTCTTTTTTTAAAATTAATTTATTAGTTTAGTTTCAGTTAACAAGATTCAATTCCATAGTTCCTTGATTTTCAAATTTCCTTTACTTCCCTCCCCCCACCCTCCACAACAGCATATAGTCCAGTATAGGATCTGCAAATACATTCATATTAGACATTAGTCCAGTTACGAAGGTGTATTGTACTAGGTGGGATGAAAAATGGTAATGAAGAAATAAAACCAAACAATGAAAAGAAAAAGATCAATTAGTTTGCTTCCATCAGGATTCAAGCTCAGTTCTTTCTAGGTATATCTCTGGATGTCGTATTTCTCTCCTTCTTTCTTTTTTTTTTAGACAAATGCTTTATTAACTTCTGTTTTACATCATTCATTTCCACCATATTTTGAGTTACAATCATTTCCCCCCCATTATTCCCCTACCCAAACTCCCAGAATAGTAGTCCCACAAGATATCGCTTCCTCCAATCTGCTCTCTCCCATACCTTCTCCCATACCCCCATCAACTTTTCCATTAGAGGAAGGTGAGTCTTTGTGTCCCAATGCCTGCACATCTTATCTCCCTATTACAAGCAAAAGAGTATTAATAATAGTATTTATATATATTTGAGCCATTTAATGTTACTACCTCAAATTTCATATCCATTTCCTTCCTCCCTTGTCACCCATTCCCTCTTGGGAGATAAGTAATTCAGTATATGTTGTACATGTCTAGCTATGCAAAACGTTATCATAGTAGATATATTGTACAAGGCTGCTTATAATTCCCTCCCACTCATCCCACCCCCCACCTGGTCCATTCCCTACATGATCCTGTCCCTCTTCTATAGTGGGTACTTCCAACCTCCCCTCACCCCAAGGATGCCCTCCCATCCATCATCCCTCCTCTGATCCCCCTTCCCCCTATCCTGCTGCAGGTTGAGATATCCCATTTAGTATGTACATCATTTTCTCCCTGAACCAAATTCAATGTGAATGTGGTTTTGCCTTTTTAGGGTTACTTATTCTCCCCCTCCTCTGCAACCACTTCCCCTTGCTTCTTCTACATGGGATAGTTTACCCTACCCTGTCTCTCCCCATCTCCTCTTGCCACTTTCCTCTCTCACCTCATAATTTCATCCCTTGAGTATCCTCCCTTCCCAACAAATTCAACCTATGCCCTCTATCCATATATAACTGTAACCATATACACATACATTCACATGCCCACACCCTGTCTTCCATTATTTTCATAGTGAGAAAGATATCATCAGTCACAGTTATTGCTTTTCCATATAGGAATGTAAATAGTTCAACTTTGATAAGTTCCCCTTGATCTCTCTTCCCCGATTACCTTCTCAGGCATTTCTTGCTTCTTGTGTCTGAATGTCAAATTTTCTATTCAATTCTGGTTTTTTCCTCAAGAATGGTTGAAAGTCCTCTATTCCACTGAATGACCATATTTTCCCCTGAAACAAAATACTCAGTTTTGCTGGGTAGGTGACCCTTGGGTTCATTCCCAGTTCTTTTGCCCTCTGGAATATCATATTCCATGCCCTTCGATCCCTCAGTGTAGAAGCTGCCAGGTCCTGGGCTATTCTGATTGTGTTTCCACAATATTGAAATTGTTTCTTCCTGGCTGCTTGTAGTATTTTCTCCTTGATCTGGGGATTCTGGAACCTGGCTATAATATTCCTGGGAGTTTTCTTTTTGGGATCTTTTTCAGGAGGTGATCGGTGGATTCTTTCAACCTCTATTTTGCCCTCTGGATCTAAAACATCAGGGCAGTTTTCCTTGAGAATTTCTTGAAGGGTGATTTCTAGGTTCTTTCTTTGATCATGGCTTTCAGGTAGTCCAATAATTTTTAAATTGTCTCTCCTGGTTAGTGGTTTTTCCCATGAGATATTTCACATTGCCTTCTACTCTTTCATTTGTTTGGATCTGCTTAACAGCCTCTTGATTTCTCATAAAGTCATTAGCTTCCATTTGCTCCAGTCTAACTCTGAAGGAATGAATCTCCTCAGTGAACCTTTGAAATTCTTTTTCCATCTGGCAAATTCGACTTTTTAAGGCATTCTTCTCCTCATTGCCCTTTTGGGCCTCCTTTGCCATTTGAGTTAGTCTATTTTTTAAGGTGTTGTTTTCCTCAGTCAGGCTGTTGACCCTCATTTCATACTTTTCCTGCATCCTTCTCATTTCTCTTTCCAATTTTTCCTCCACTTCTCTTATTTGATTTTTAAAGTCCTTCTTAAGGTCCTCTATGACCTGCAACCCGCTCATGTTTTCCCCTGGGGCTTTTGGAGCAGGACTTCTGACCTCACAGTCCTTTTCCCGCTCTATGCCCCCAAAATAGGAGTCTAGGGTTGCATTTTTCTGTTTCCTTTGCCTTGGCATGTTGCCACTTAATTACTTGACTTTTGGGCTTGTTGCCACACTATGGCTTTAAGGACAGATAGAGGAATTTTCGTCCCGAACGTGTGGGGGGCAACTTCTGTTTCTGGCAAGCTGTAAATCCACCCACGACTTCCACCCTAGATCACAATCCAGATCCAGGGAGGTTAAAGCAAGAGCGATTACCCCCCCAAGACTGATCGCTGGATCTCCCTACAATTTGCAGGCCGGGAGCTGGAGCTGCCTCTGAAAACTACAAAATGGCATGTCTCCTAAGTGGCTCTAGCCCCCAGGGGAGGGAGCCGACACATTCCCTAAATACCGGTCCCAAAGTCCATAGGGCACTAACCTCTTACTTTGTCCTTGGCATGTCTATGTTGATAATTCTGGATTCGCCACAGCTCCTGGTGTTCTGGGGTTTCTCCAGCCGGCTGCTGGCCCTGCCACCCTCGGGCTAAAACCTCGGCTCACGCAGACCTGGGCTCGGCTCAGCTCCTGCACTCTGCTCGCTGCGCAATGCCAGGTCCCAGACTGCTGTGCTGGTCCTTCCTGCAGTGCTGCTGGGCTGTCCTCAGCGGGAGATTAGCTTCTCTGTGTTGTTCTGTGGGTGCTGGGGCTCCAGAAGTTGTTCAGAGTCCCCTTTTACATAGTTTGGGGGGAATCTGGGGGCAGAGTGGCTTGGCTGAGCTGTTTCTACTCTGCCATCTTGGCTCCGCCTCCGTATTTCTCTCTTTCATGAGACTTTCGGGATTGACTTATATGACTGGATTGCTGAGATGAGTCCAGTCTGTCATAGTTAGTCATCACACATATGGAGTGTCTTTGATTGTATACAAATTTCTTCTGATTCTACTCTTCTTGCTCACCATCAGTTTGTATAAGCCTCTCCAGGTAAGTATGAAATCCGTCTCCTCCTCGTTTCTTATAGCACAATAATATTCCATTACATTCATATACCACAACTTGTTTAGCCATTACCCAATTGATGGGCACCCTTCAGTTTTGAATTCTTTGCAACCACGAAAAGAGCTGCTATAAATATTTTGGTACATTTGGGTCTTCCTCCCACTTCTATGATCTTTTGGGATATAACCCTAGAAGTGGTATTGCTGGGTCAAAGGGTATGAAATTATTTATAGCCCTTTGGGCATAATTCCAGATTGCTCTCCAGAATGGTTGGATAAGTTCACAACTCCACCAGCAATGCATTAGTGTTCCAATTTGCCCATATCCTCTCCAGCATTTGTCATTTTCTTGTTTTGTCATCTTAGCCAATCTGACTGGAGAGATGTGGTATCTCAGAGTTGTTTTGGTTTGCATTTCTCTAATCAATAGTGATTTAGAGCATTTCTTCAAATGCTTATAGATATCTTTAATTTCTTTCTCTGAAAACTGCCTGTTCATGTCCTTTGACCATTTATCAATTGGGGAATGACTTGTATTCATATAGATTTGACCCAATTCTACACTATTCATCTTCTGCATTTCTGTCTTAATCTTCCCTGCTACCATAGTAGCTTTTTAGGGTTAAGATTTTTTTGTTGTTGTTTGCTCAGTTTGCAAGCCTATTTTTTTTCCACTTTAAAACTTATGGTAAAGTTGGATTCTGCTTGCCCGGGGTGAGGAGACACTTCTCTAACTTCAGGCTTTTTCATAGCTATTCCTGGAGTTCTACAAGTTTTTAGTGTTTCCAGGGTAGTATGATCTGGAAGAGGTATGTCTCTGCTCTCCTAGTCTTAGCGCTGGTCTTTACTTATGAAGGACCCTGCTACTGCTAGTACTATGATGCCTTTTGATTCTGAAATTGTGACCAGGACCCTTGCAACTAACTACAAATACTCTTGTCCACCCTAGAACTATGACCCAGAATTACATATCAGCAATAGAGTAGACAGTCAGTGCCAACTGTACCTAGTGCCAGCAGAGAGTCCCCTGTAATCTTTCTGATTTATTGTCCTATCCTCTTACCATCCTTGGGCTGAAAGTTCCTAAAACTGCTGCTGTTTCTGCCACTGTTGTTACTGCCACGTGTGGACACTCTGGACAGACCTACAGTCTGGTGTTACAACCCTCTTCTGCTTACATCATAAATTTCCTTAGTCTGTAAAAACATTTCATCTTGACCTTTTGTTGGCTCTAGTACTCTGAAATTTGATTTGAAATGTTATTTTAAAGTTGTGTGGAGAAGAATGTTGAGAGAGTTCTGTTGGGATTGCTTTCTCTAATCTACCACCTTTGGTCTACCCTTTCCCAGGCTTATTTTCTATGGTTCATGAAATAATTTGAAGGAAAAAAGTATCTAAAATAGTAATGGATGAAATAGGGGTTTGCCAAAGGAAAAATAAAACAACATAGGTAACATAACATGTTCATCTTTAAGATATTCAAGAAGGTATTTTTACTTCTTTCCTTCCTATCACTGATGTCCTATGGGTCTGTTTTTCTTCTGTAGAGTTTTTAAATTTATTCTCTAACAAGGCAGGGTTTACCCTAAAGTCTCTGGTATTTCACCCACTAATGGAGTGACAGTCCAAGGTATATTGAGAAATATGATTCCTAACCAAAATCATGAGATGTCTGTGTCATGAGGCATGTTGACATTCCCAGCAGAATTTGTTGAAACGGGGTCTACATAGTGAGGGCTTGACTCTATTTGCTCTTACTCAGAGGTGTGGCTATGAACACCCTTTCTGTTTCCAGGACATGCCTGAATGTTGGCAGTCATTCTAACTACTAGACATTCAAAAACTCCCAAGTATCCAAAATTTATCTCAATGTCATTGGCTTGGAAATTGCACAAGCCTATCATTGCTTCCATAATTTGTAGTGCTTCTTGGACTGGGCAGACTATAAAAGATCCTTTTGATTTTGCCAAATTTGGTGAATGGCAGAAAATAATAATTATAGTTCATGTTTATAAAAGTTTACAAAATGCTTTCCACATATTATATGCTATGTCTTACAGTGATGCTGATACATATCATTCGAGTGAAGAGACTGAGGGTGGGCTACCTAAGTTCACATGACTTGTAAATGTCAGAACCATGACTTCTGAATTCAAATCTAGTGCTATTTTGATTACATAGGCTCATGGGATTACAGGTTTTTGATTAAAGGATCACATATTCAGAGCTAAAATGGATCTTGGAGGCCATTTAATTCAACTCTTTCTTTTTTGTAGATGAGGAAATTGAAACACTGGAAGGTTGAACATTGTTCAGTATTTCTCCATATTTTACTGTCCAGAAAAAATATGATTGTGTAAATGAATTAAAAACTACTTGAAGTTACCAAGGAGATTTAAATTTATAATTAATACAGAATTATAAAATTTATTTTGAAACAGTTGTTCTGTCAACAGATATTTTCTGCATAGGTTAATAGCTTTAAAAAAAAAAAACTTTTACTTTCATTATAGTTCTAGAAGGATGATGACAGATCAAAAATTGGATGATTTCACCTAGGGTAGAAAGTTCCAAGTCCCTATTTCTTATGACCAGGTACTGTGGCATAGTTCATTAGAAAGAGAACTGAACTTGAATCCTCTTTCTATGGGGCTTCAATTTTTTCATCTGTAAAATGAAAAAGTTGAACTAGATAACTTCAAAATCCTTCTGAGCTTTAGATCTATGATGCTATATATATATTTTTCCTTTTTGGAGGGGGAAAGGCAGGGCAATTGAGGTTAAGTGACTTGTCAAGGGTCACACAGCTAGTAAGTGTTAAGTGTTCGAAGCCAGATTTGAACTCAGGTCCTCCCCACTCTAGGATCAGTGCTCTATTCGCTGTGCCACCTAGCCACCCCCATGTTTTTTGAGTTGTCACAAGTCAACAGTCTATGTTAAATGAATCTATGAACTAAGCATTAGCATTAGGGATAGATTTGAAATTTTGTTTGAGTTATATTTGTGTGGAGTGGTTTCCAAGAGATATGTTGGGAAACTTTATTTTTTCTTTTAAGTGGAATAAAAATGTGGGAATAGATTTTATCTTGTGGATACTCATCTTTCTCTAGGACAGAAATTAAGATTACCCTTAATGGGGTTTCTGGCTAGATTTGCAACAGAAATTGGTGGTTTGGTACCTCAAGTTCCTTTCTCAAGAGAAGGGGTGGAGGGAATTCACTACTTCATACATATTGAGGACATGAGCCCTCATAAATTTATCAACTTTCATACTATAACCTGGGATATGACTACTGAAGTGATTGATTGAATAAGTCATCATAAAATCAAACTGTGATGTTTCCCTAACTGGTGAAATGAATGTTTTTATACCCACCTTATCAGAGAGTTGGTAGAACCTGACATAATGACTGATGCCATTCTTGGCAGTGCCAATTTGACAAGAGATGATGTGATGAGAAAATGACCATTAGGACTAGGCATAATTCCAGGTAAATTGGGTGTCGAGAGAGAACCCACAGATAGATATTTGAATCCTAGCCCATTTCTGGTAGTGACTTGAGCCCTACAGCCAAGTGCCATAGAATTCTGTGCCAAATAGGACCTTCAGACATGTACAGCTCCTTTCAGGAGCTATGTGTGAGCTGTGGAGGGCAGACTTTGGCCCATAGTCCAGCTGCACTTGGCTAGAGGGCTCACGTTACTACTAGTAATGGGCTTATATTCAAATATCTGTCTGAGTACTTGAAGTCAATGGAAATGGTCTGTGAGTAACAGAGAACAGCATTTGGCATTGAGTAGCTAAGAGAGGAGCAAATGCTTAAATACTTGTTCTGCTTATGAATCTGTAGTTTAAATGTTTGTTAGTCATCCAGCTGCATCCTGGAGTCTGGCAAATATCATTCCAGAGGCTCTTTTGTATCTTTATTTTTTTTAAGTTGTCTTGGCCTTTCTTTATTCAGGTATGCATTTGACACTTCTAGGGTTTGCATTCCCCTCCTACCCCCATGCTTATCTGAGTGAAGTGTTTTCTTATTTAACCATGTCTCTGCTTGATTTTTTAAAGGGTGACCTTGGTAGGTCCAGTACAAAATAAGCAGAGTAACTCTACTGCTGTTGTGGTCTGAAAAATATTCTTAAGAGTTTTAAACTTAAGGAGAAACAGGCACACAGCAAAACTTTCCATACTTTTTGATCTTATAAGTAAATTACAGTAAAGTTCATGATTAAGAGCAACTTTTGCATTTAAAAGCCCTCGAAATATCAGATTTATTTTTTTAAATGGAGAAATATCCAGATTTTATAAAAGGTTTAAAAATCACCTAGACAGAACAGATAATGAGACTTGTGCCTCACATTACACCCACCTTAGTTATGACTTGCAGACACAAATATCTATGGAGAAAAGTTAGTCTTTATTTACTTTTTCATAATTTTCCTATCTATTTTTAGATGAGCAGGACCATGTTCCAGCTAGTCCATTTTGTTTTGTAAGGTAGCCTCATCTTTGTTACAAATTCTAGTGTGTTCCCAACCTCCACCTGTTCATTTGACATTGTTGACCAAGTAGTAATGACTTTGGGTGACTGGGCTTGGCTGAATTGGATCTGGCAGCTGGTAAGGGGTTTTATTACTTGTCCTCTGAGTCATTCCTTCCCTCACTTCTTTTTTTTTAATTTTTGCCAAGGCTTTGTATAAACAAGACATCCATTGCTTTATGTGTCAGTGGTTATAGAATTATAATCCTTTTACGTGACTCAGTTACCATTATGTGGTTTTATTTTATTATTTTCCTGTGTGTGTGTGGTGTGTGTGTGTGTGTGTGTGTGTGTGTGTGTGTGTGTGTGTGTAGATTCAGCATGAGAAATAAATGTGTGTACTTTGGGTACAGCATCTCTCTGCCAGGCACCATCACAATGAATGAGAAACAATTAAAGGTGATGTTATTTTCCCATCCTGGAGATTTTAAAGCAGAGACTGAATGGTCATTGCTCCGTCATGTTGCAGAGGAGATTAATATACAGGAGGTTAGAATTAGACTAGACGACATCTAAAGTCTCAGAACAACTTTGAATAGGTTATGATGGTTGTAAGACATTTCTATCAAGAACTTTGCTGAAAGGAAAATCTCTTGCACTTGATTATTCCCTTCAAATAATTTAAAAACCTCAACTACTTTCTGATGGATTTGTTCCTTCATTCATTCAATATTCAACAAATACACACTGGAATTCTGGCTTTCACCAAAGGGAGAAAACAAAGAAACAAAAATCTTTTGTGACTTTGCCTAATTACATACAGAAATACTCAATCTATTATTTTTGGGGGGGCAGGGACTTAAAAAATGAAGGTCTGAGAAGCAGATGTATGGAACTTGTTTGCAGTTATCTATATCTTCTGGAAAAGTGGTATTAAGCATATTTGGAATGAGTTTGTTTTTCTTGCCTTCTCAATGGGAGGGAGAGTTAGAGAATTTAAAATTGAAAATAAAGTAAAATTGAATTAAAAATAAAATTTAAAAAGGAAATGGAATAAAAAAGTGGTATTAACAGTCTGAGTTGAAGAGCTAGTTCCCAGGACATCCTTAATCTGTGAACATTCATTTTAAAATGAATTTTCTGTGGCAAATTTAAAAGGGAGCCACACTGTTTGCTCCTTGACTTACTATATGGATGTGTCTGTGTATAGATGCACACACATATGTAGGTTTAGTACAGCTGAAGCATATTGTGATATAGTTCATTATTATAAGGATTTCAATATACAATATGGTCAAAATCATGTCTGATCTGGGAGACATGAAACTGGTCTGGGAGACAGTTGCACTATCTTGAGTACTAGCAGACCTACCTTAAAGATATGCCATATGAAAACTTCATCTTTTTGAGTCCCACTGTCTTCTGCTTAACTGGGGAAGGGGGAGAGGGCAGTTGGACTAGATTATCCTTTGGGTTCTAACCAGATCTAAAATCTTAATGCTCTACAGGAGAACTACATATAGTAAAAAAATCTGCCAAAACAAGGTTATACCATAGTGTGTCTTATCCCTTATTACCAGACTTACCAGTTACTGTAATTCAGAGGGTATTTAGAATTTTTTTCCAGTGAACTGTGGTAGTACCTTACACTATTTTTTTTGGTACAAAGTATTTAAATAATTTAGTATAAAAGTAAACCTGAAGCACTGAATGAACAGGATAGACTCAATCAAGTTAGGATAAAATATGGACAGAAGTGTTCTGTTTATTAAAGAAAGATTTGGGCTACTTTTTGACACTGAGTTAAATTCCTCCATATGGGTAGTATATTTTTCAAGTCTCTGGAACCCAAATCATGATAGTTTGATTTTAACTAAGATGTATCATAATTGGTTAAGTCCCAGGAAGTGAGATAATTTTCTATTCATAACATAAACTACCTCAAAGTAATTTCTCTTTCTTCAGATCACTTACTAATTGACATGTTTCCTGAGTGGCACTGTGATGATTACTCCATGCTTCATCATTAGGAAGTTGAAGTTAAAATTACGGATAGTCAGGTTCTCCTAGTGTCAGCACAGCTACCAGGAAGCAAGGGGGTGTCCTGAGAAGCGACAGCTGTGTGCTTTTAGCTGTTGGAAATCTCAATAGAAATTTTGATAGTAGACCCAATCCTACAGTTTGGGGCTGATGATATGTGGGAAGAGATAGGATGCAGAAAGGATTTTATTTTGTGATTCAAGAAGAATCATTGAATTAATTTAAATGGAACAGAGAGGTAGAGACCAACATCCCCCTGCCCCTCAATTTGTAGGCTGAGTGCTACTCTTATCCGCCCTAGAAATCCTCTGGGGATTTTCTCCTTCACTTTGTTCCCTTTTGCCCTCCTCTATCTTTCCCTAAATATACTACTTTTTTAGATGCCGGGTGCTTTTATCCCAGCCCTACTATTCAGAGTAGAAGAAGATAGGAAATACTGGCTCCCAGGTTATCAATGACCAACATACCTACTAGTCATGGGATATGTGGTATTAGATGAGTTTATAGTAAAAGAAACACAGGGGCTGGTACTACAAAAAGAGGAAGAAGGGAAACATGTATGGAAATAAGGAACCCCAGGTCTCTCACACAATCCTGACATTTTCCCTGTAGCTTTAACCTCAGGGTGGTTTCCCCACTGTGGCTCTCTCTCCTTCCCCAATCCCATCCCTGCTGTGGGCTAGACAATAAGCAACAAAATTCTTGTTGTGGTTTCTTAGTAGTTTCTTCAGCCATATCAATCCAATTCAATTTAACAAGCATTTATTAACTCCCTACTATGTGCTAGAAAAAACCAAGTCAAAATTTCCTTTAGGACCCTACCTGGTATTTGGGAAAGGTATTTTAGAAATATATATACAAATTAAGTGTAACCTGAGCCCAGGCTGCCCCCCCACCTATTTTATTCTGTGCTTCTAAGGACTAGGTCTGATTCTGGAGTTTGACCCCCTAGAGGGTTATTAGATATCTCTCTTTGATTTGATTGTCTGCCTGGAGTAACTCCAGAAAAAAATCTAATGTATTTATGGCATAGGTTGGATTTATGTTTTCCCAACTGTAATTATACCTATATAAAACTCAAGATATCAATATGGGTTCTGGGTATGGGATAACCTTTATTTATTTATTTTTTTGGAGGGCAATTGGGGTTAAGCAACTTGCCCAAGGTCACAGGGCTAGTATTTTGTGTTAAGTGTCTGAGGCGGGATTTGAACTCAGGTCCTCCTGACTCCAGGGCCGGTGCTCTATTCACTGCACCACTTAGCTGCCCACAGTAACAACCTTTATTTCAGCCATGGAAAATATTAAAAAAAATAATAAAGTACTTATAGGAGCATGTAAACAAATACCAAAACACATCAAAAATGAACCCTTGTGAGGGGGCAGAGCCAAGATGGAGGAGTAGAAACAGCATGTTCAAGGTGCTCTCCCCCCAGATCACCTCCATGTAAAAGGGGACTCTGAACAACTTCTGGAGCCCCAGCACCCACAGAACGACACAGAGAAGCTAACATCCCTCTAAGGACAGCCCAGCAGCCCTGCAGGGAGTGGCCAGTGCAGCACTCCAGGAGCCAATAGCACAGCACGCTGGGAACCTACAGCTCAGGGCTCTGGGAGCCGAGCCCAGGCCCGCATGAGCCCCGGTTTTAACCCCAGGGCACCCAGGCCAGTAGCAGGCCCGAGGGACCCCAGAACACCAGCAGCTGTGGTGATTCCAGAATTATCAACACAGACATGCCTAGGACAAAGTGTGAGGTTAGTGTCCTATGGACTTTGGGACAAATATTTGGGAAAAGAGTTGACTTCCTCCCCTGGGGGCTAGAAGCCACTCAGGAGACATGCCATTTTGCAGTTTCACTGGCAGCTCCAGCTCCTGGCCTGTGAACTGTAGGGAGATCCAGCAATCAGTCATTGGGGGTTAATCACGCTTGCTTTAACCTGCTTGGAGCTAGATTGTGATATGGGGGGAGGTCTGGGGTGGGCATCCAACTTGCCAGAACTGGAAGTTGTGAAGACCCCCAACATTCGGGACGGAAGCTCCCCTGTCTGGTGGCAGAGTCCTACTGCAGCAAAAGCCCAAAAGTCAAGTAATTAAGTGGCAACATGCCTAGGTAAAGGAAACAAAATAAACAGAAAAACACAATATTAGACTCCTATTTTGGGGGCAAAGAGGGTCGAAGCATGGAACAGAAGGAGGACTGTGAGGTCAGAAATCCTGCTCCAAAAGCCCCAAAGGAAAATATGAGCTGGTTACAGGCCATAGAGGACCTTAAGAAGGACTTTACAAATCAAATAAGAGAAGTGGAGGAAAAATTGTGAAGAGAAATGAGAAGGATGCAGGAAAAATATGAAATGAGGGTCAACAGCCTGACTGAGGAAAATAACACCTTAAAAATAGACTGGCAAAGGAGGCCCAAAAGGGCAATGAGGAGAAGAATGTCTTAAAAAGCCAAATTTTCCAGATGGAAAAAGAATCTCAAAAGCTCACTGAGGAGATTCATTCCTTCAGAGTTAGATGGAGCAAATGGAAGCTAATGACTTTATGAGAAATCAAGATGCTGTTAAGCAGATCCAAACAAATGAAAGAATAGAAGGCAATATGAAATATCTCATGGGAAAAACCACTGACCTGGAAAATAGATCCAGGAGAGATAATTTGAAAATTATTGGACTACCTGAAAGCCATGATCAAAGAAAGAACCTAGAAATCACCCTTCAAGAAATTCTCAAGGAAAATTTCCCTGATGTTTTAGACCCAGAGGGCAGAATAGAGGTGGAACGAACCCACAGATCACCTCCTGGAAAAGATCCCAAAAAGAAAACTCCCAGGAATATTATAGCCAGGTTCCAGAATTCCCAGATCAAGGAGAAAATACTCCAAGCAGCCAGGAAGAAACAATATTGTGGAAACACAATCAGAATAGCACAGGACCTGGCAGCTTCTACACTGAGGGATTGAAGGGCATGGAATATGATATTCCAGAGGGCAAAAGAACTGGGAATGAACCCAAGGGTCACCTACCCAGCAAAACTGAGTGTTTTGTTTCAGGGGAAAATATGGTGATTCAGTGGAATAGAGGACTTTCAAGCATTCTTAAGGAAAAAAACCAGAGCTGAATAGAAAATTTGACATCCAGACACAAGAAGCAAGGGATGCCTGAGAAGGTAATCAGGGAAAAGAAATCAAAAGGAACTTATCAAAGTTGATCTATTTATATTCCTACATGGAAAAACAATAACTCTGACTGATGAGACCTTTCTCAGTATGAAAATAATGGAAGAAGGGCATATGGACATATGAATACATATGTGAATGTGTATATGTATATATATGTATATATATACATATATATGTGTGTATGTGTGTGTGTTTACAGTTATTCATGGATAAAGGGCATAGGTTGAATTTGTTAGGAAGGGATATACTTAAGGGGTGAAATTATGATGTGAGAGAGGAAAATGGCAAGAGGAGATGGGGAGAGACAGAGTAGGGTAAACTATCTCATGCAGAAGAAGCAAGGGGAAGTGGTTGCAGGGGAGGGGAAGAACAGGAAGGCAAAAAGGCAAAACCATATTCTCACTGAATTTGGCTCAGAGAGAGAATGACATACATAGTAAATGGGATATCTCACCCTGCAGCAGAGTAGGGGGAAGGGGGATGAGAGGGGAGATGATGGAAGGGAGGGCATTCTGGGGGGAAGGGAGATTGGAAGTACCCACTATCAAAGAGGGACAGGATCAAAGTAGGGAATGGACCAGATGGGGTGTGGGAGGGGTGGGAGGGAATTATAAGCAGCCTTTTACAATATATCTACTATGGTAATGTTTTGCATAGCTATATATGTACAACACATACTGAACTACTTCTCTTCCCAGAGGGAATGGGGGAGGAAGGGAATGGATCCGAAATTTGAGGTTTTAAAATTAAATGTTTCAAATATATATAAATACTATTATTAATACTGTTTTGCATGTAATTGGGAGATAATATGTGCAGGCATTGGGGCACAGAGAATCACCTTGCTCTAATGGAAATGTCGAAGGGGGTATGGGAGAAGATATGGGAGAGAGCAGATTGGATGAGGGGATATCTTGTGGGACTGCTATTCTGGGATGGTGGGTAGGGGAAAAATGGGGAAAAAATTGTAACTCAAAATCTGGCAGAAATAAATGATGTTAACCAGAAGTTAATAAAGCATTTGTTTAAAAAAAAAGGGAAAAAATGAACCCTTGTGCTCCCTTCTGGCTCACAGAAAGGGGCTAAACTTGAGGTTTGAATCAGGGTAACAACTTGACATCCCCGGGAGTCCTTCTTTCTCAAATTTCTGCACAATACACTCAGCACTTCTAGTACCATCTTGCATGGGTGGTTCAGTGGTAGAGTTCTCATCTCACATGGGGAGGAAAAGGCATAAATAAACCCCCACCTTTTATTTTTGGAGGGGGGAAGGTAGGGCAATTGGGGTTAAGTGACTTGCCCAAGGTCATGGCTAGTTTTTGTGTTAAGTGGCTGAGGCTGGATTTGAACTCAGGTCCTACTGACTCCAGGGCTGGTGCCCTATTCACTTTGCCACCTAGTTGCCCCAACCCCTACCCCCTTTTTTTGAGGCAGTATGGTAAGGTGGAACGTTCAGGGGTTTAGACTCAGAAGACATAGGTTTAAATATTGGGTAAGCCATTTAATGTCTTTGTTTCCTCATCTGCAAATGAGAGGATTGAACTTAATGATTTCTAAGTTCTCTTCCATCAATAGATCTATTAGGTTGTGAGCTTATTGTTTAGATTTTAAACATGATTTTGGGGTTGCTGAGCATTCCATTCCCTTCCAATCAAACCTACCTTGTAAATGTTAACTTTTCTATTTTGCTTTCCAAGCTGAATGCTGCCTAGGAACTAGGTAGATCATTCTCTTTTTCTAAGAATATGGTGTCAGGAAATCTAGTTTTCTCTCTAGAAGAATGGTTCTTGATTTTTTTTTTTTTTTGGTTCATGCTGTGGTATCATTTCTTATGAGGTATCATGGCACTCTACAGGAGAGGTTGGAGATTAAATACAAATTCCTAACAATTAATATCACACTAAATCACAAATGTTCTACAATATAACCTTTGAGAATAACTGATGTAGAGGATTCAATTAAATGTGGGAACTCTTCAGTTTGAGATTATGTCATAAAGCAACCTCTAAGGAGAGATATTACTTTTGGGCAGATACATATCTGTTTTTATTATATGCTTTCTTTTTAAAATTTATTTTATTTTATTTTTGTTTTTTGGAGGGAGGAAAGTAGGGCAGCTGGGTTTAAGTGACTTGGCCAAGCCACATGGCTAGTAAGTATTAACTGTCTGAGGCCGCATTTGAACTCGGGTCTCCCTGACTCCAGGACCAGTGCTCTGATTCCTGTGCCACCTAGCCACCCCTATTAGATGCTTTTTTAATTTAAAATATCTGATTTTCCTCAATGTTACTCTCTCTTTGGTTCTGAAAGTCTGCTCTCAGGATTATTCCTCTAAGGCCACTAGTAATTCCTAAATGTCTTTGCTCCAAGGCAGCCATTTCAGTACCTTGGGATAGGAGATGAGCTTCTCATTCTCTAAGACCTGCTCTGACACATACTGGAGTGTCTTTTTAAAATTAAAAAGGAAGTCAAAGAGAATGAACAGATCTATTATCTTGCTTTATTAGACTGAGAGAAGGGAAGTTCTTCCCCCAAAATACTCCCAAGATCTAGTCAGACTAGTTATCAAGATGCCAGTGGCATGCTCACAGTCAATGGGAAAGTACCTTTCAGATGTTTCCAAAGGCCTTCACTAATAATATCATTAATTTTCAGGAAAAATTGTTAAGTTGACCACAGACCCTCAAATCAGTTCTCCTTACTTAAAAAATTGACATTCGCTCAGAAGAAATGTGTGCAATTTAGATAATGTGCAAATTTAGATAATCCATGCTAAATGTTTATGTGGATTATTTGTGCCTGACCTGTGGTAGAACATTTTAAGCATGTATTGGTCTGATCAGTCATAGTTGGCCACATTCTAAATTGACTCCATCATATGATGTCATTTTGGTCCTCTGTGAGAATGAAGTACAGTCATGCAAATATTTAAAATTATACTACCTCAATTAGTTTACATATTTTGCTGCTATATCCATCTAATGCTGAGGGATAACTATATATTTAACTTTATCATATATACATTATATGATAAATAAAAAGCAATTAAGATTGAGGAGAACATCTTTCACAACTTTGAAAGCTTTTACTTTGTTAACAATGTTCAAACAAAAATGGTCTTTTATCTCTTAAGGAATGGAATATAAAATTATTTTTAAAAATTACTGCAACTTCCTAATGCTTCTCTGTACTCACAAATCAGTACAGTTAAGAAAAGCAAATAAATATGTATTCTGTGTGTGAAAATATATTCCTTGTTCTCAACTTTCTCTTTACTGATAGACAACATACTTCATCAAATTCTATAAAGCCTTTATTGGTCACTGCCTCTGAGGTCTTTTCAGCATTTTTTCTTTTATGTTAGTGTGGTCATCTTAGAAATTTCCCCTTGGTTCCTCTGACTTTGCTCTATATCAGTTTATATGTTTTGCCAATTTTTACTGAATTCTTCACTTTTTTTATAGTAGTCTAATAACCTTTTCATATTTAGAACATTTATCCACTTGGATTTCATTGTAGTAAATTATATAAGATAATGACCCCAAACCAGTTTTTATCAAGATGGTTTCTTATTTTCCTGTCATTTTTTGTTGAATAGGGAGCCCTTACTCCAGTAGTTCATGGCCTTGGTTTTATTGAATACCAGTTCCCTCTATTTAATTGCTATTGAGACTTATCTAATTTATTCCATTGACCATTTTTTTCTCTTTTTGACCAGCATCATGTAGTTTTAATGAATGCTTCTTCATAGTACAGTTTGAGGCTTGGTAATGCTAGGCCCATTTCATTCCTACTTATTTTTTATTTTTGTATTTCCAACATTATTTTTCTTGAGATTCTTGACCTTCTGTTCCTCTGGTTGAATTTTCTTTAGTTCTATAAAGCTGTCCCTGGGCATTAGATTGGTATGGCATCTAAATCTATAAAGTTATTTAGGTAGTATCATTTTAAATATTGGTGTAATTGTTATAATCTAGTACAGGAGAGGAGGTGTATACAAATAACTGAACCATAAATTAGAACATGGCAAGTGCATAGCAACTGTAAAATGCTGTGGAAAAAGAGAGTACGACAGGCTATGTAGTCAATAAGGACATTATGGAGGGATGGCATTGAAAGACAGACAAAAGAATTTCAGCAGCCTGATATAGTGGAAGTAGTGATTTCTCCCAGTTTCATTTCACATTTATTTCAATTCAATAAATATCTATCGAATTTATGCTAAAACCACTTTAAATATTGGTGTACCTCCACCATGAATATCAAATATATCCTCAATTATGTCTTTATTTCTATAAAGGATGTTCTGTCATTGTATATATAAATGAATAAAAAAGCATTTAATACAAGCACTAACTTTATACAAGGTTTGCTTGTTATTTCCCTCTTCAGACTGTGAGCTTTTAGGGCAAGATATTTACTGTGACTCCTCAGTCTTTTACTCCTTGGCTGCTTGTAATGATTTTTCTTTCACCTTGAAACTATGGAATTTGGTAATCACATTTTTGAATGGGATTTCTTTTAGGTGATGACCTGTGGATTCTTTCTATTTTTCACTTTTGTCTCTGGTCCCAATAGTCCTGGAGAGCTTTCTTTTGTAATTTCTTGGTATATAATTTTGAGGTGTTTCTGAATTGCCATGGTTTGCTGAGCTCCTAAAATCTTAAATTTCCTCTCTTTATTATGTAGTTATTGCAAAATTCTTTTATTTGACAGATTTGTTAAGAATGTAAGGGGTTAAACTGTTTGATGACACCATTTGAAAGCGAGGAAACTATGCAAAGAATATATGAAGCACACAGAGGAATACTTGAGAAAAACCTCCAAGAATATTGTAGAGACGTAGAGGAAATCTCTCCACCTACCAATACTTGCTCACTATCCCTTTCTCTTTCCCTGTCATGTAGGAATCCAATAATAAGACCTAGAAGCCCAACAATTAATGGCAAAGTGGTTTTAAATCATTTGTATGAAAAAACTCCACCTGAGACACAATAGGGGTACTGGATTGTAGAGTGAGATTTTGGGATCTTGAACTGATAGACCCAGATTGGATGTTGGTATGATGATTGCTTTCCTTTATCCTGGAGGCTTTTATAGTAGGGCATATGGAAGATTCAGTCCTATTCCCAAATAATTTGGTTTTACTTAGTAAAAGGTGTTGAAGAATTGGAGCATTTGTGTAAACATTTCAGTGGGTTTCCAGTTTCTAAGGGATCTCCTTGGGCATTACATTACCATTGAGAAAAATAAAGTTTCAGATTCAACCCTTAATGACAAAGGGATTGATGCTACTGCTGGAAGTGTGTCTATTTCCTGAGTGGCACATGGCTACTCATAGATTTAATATTGTCTTTTAAATTCTTATTTATTGCTGAAAATGTATTACAAAGTATTATTGTATTGTTTTTTCCTTTGAGTCATATGAGGTGGGGAAGGAGATAAGAATCTTAATGGTAAAGAAGGTACAAGCTACATTTGGAGATTTTCCAGGAATTCTGGGGGGAGTTAAAATAGCAAGCCACTTTTACATTTGTGAAATATTGCATGTGAATGATTGTGTGTTTTAATCCTTAGACTGAGCTGAGAGAAACTTGAGCCAAGGCAGGGCAGGTAGTTCTGCATTCAGGAAAAATTTGTGAAGTAGCTGCAGCTTCAATATCAGTCCCTTATGTGTAGAGGATATTAACCAACCTCTACATATAGGGCCCTCCTGGTATCTCTTCTAGAAGTGGGTCATACTCTAAATTTACATGGGCAAGAACATTTCTAAAAAGAAGGAAAAATGAGAATAGAGACCAGGAAGTCACAAGCAATAGAAACAGGAGTATTTGAATCTAGAGGTCGAATATTCTGGTCATTTAGATAGGTAAACAAAGAAAGTAAGAGTATTAAGTAAAGATCAGGCCTCCTACCTCCAAAAAATAATGCACCACACTTCTTTTTTCAAGAACTGATATCTTGCATAATGAGACCAGGGGTAGAAAGTAAAGTCCCTAAAAAAATAAACAAAAGCTTACAAAAAATGAGGAAAGAAATAGTGTGATGTTTATTTGTGCTAATAGCAAAATGATACAAAAGAAAGACCAAATTTATTCTCTCTTAAGATGTCTACTTCAAAATATGTTGGAAGAGGAAAGAAATAAGTAGAAAATTTATGATCACTGGGGCAGATAGGTGGCAAAGTGAACAGAACACTGGCCCTGGCGTCAGTAGGACCTGAGTTCAAATTTGGCCTCAGACACTTGACACACTTACTAGCCCTGTGACTTTGGGCAAGTCACATAACCCCAATTGCTCTCCAAAAAAAAAGCAAAAAAAAGAGAGAAAATTTATGATCACTTATTGGAAAAAAAGCACTACAAATGATTATTAATTAATTTAAGATGATTTGGCATAGAAAACAGGAGGATTATGAGCCCCACTCTTTATCAGTCTTGGAGAAATTGGAGTAAAATGAGAAAATTAAAAACAAATAAATTAAAAAGAAGCAAGGAAGAGTAGTAATTAACTCAAGAAGTCAGATATAGGGTAGGGAAGTAGAAAGGAGGGAGTAGTGCTCATCAGTGGAAATTTTATCAAATTAATGAAAACAAAGCTAGGGACCAAACAGGGACCAAATACTTAAAATTGGAAAGGGAAAATCAATACAAAAGAAGTAAATAGAGAAAACATGAACCTAAGAATTATATCCTTAAATGTGAATTGATTAAATTACTTAATAGAACAAAAGGTTAGAATGGTAAAATGGTTAAGAAGACAAAATTCAACATTTGCTGCATTTAATAAATACATTTAAAAATAAATTCCTTGCAGAATATAAATGAGGGTTCAGACATTTAATATGAATCAAGTGACTTCAACTTCCCCCGGAAGTTACAATAATACTATTGAATAGAACAAAAATAAAAATCCATGACTTCAAAAGAGATGAAAATGACATATTTAAAATTCTTAGAAAATGAAATGATACAATTATTAAGTGAATTCACACCTAATATATTGTATCAAATTCATAAAATAAAGAATAATTAAATTTCAAAAATATATCAGTAGCATCATATTAATTGTAGATTACTTTAACATTGCTGTTTCAGAGATATGTAAATTTGAAAGACAAAAACAAAAAGAAAGGCATAGAATAGACTTGTCAAAGTTAGATTGCAAAAAACAAAAAGTATGCTATCTTCTGAATTTGAACATTAAAGAGTATACATATTTATTAGCATTCTACAGTGCCTTTATAAAACTTGATCATATTTCTGGGCAGAAAGAAAATATAAATAAAACTTAAGTAGTCAGAAGCATTGAATATATACTATATTGATCATAAAACAATAAAAATAGTAATCAGTATGGGAAATACAAGCAAAATATGTAAATCTAAGTAAAGACTAAATGATGCCACCCCCAAATGTATGTATCAAGGAACATATCATAAAGATGATAAATAACTATGATTTTTCCAGTGAGTGTAAGAATAAGGAAAATGTGCCTCCTTTCCTTACTAGTACTTGGAATAATTCTACAAGTAGTTCCAATAACAATAAAACAAGTAAGATAAGTTAAAAGTATGCATGTTGGGAAAAGATAACAAGCTGACTTAGTGGATAGAGTGCTGGAACTGGAGTCAGGAAGACCTGAGTTCAAATGTGACTTCAGACACTTACTAGATGTGTGATCCTGAGTAAGTCACTTAACCTGTTTGCCTTAATCCACTGCAGGATGAAATGGCAAAACACTTTAGTAGCTTTGCCAAGAAAACACCATGTATAGTATGGTCCATGGGATCATGAAGAATCAGACATGATTGAATGACTACACAACAACAAATGAATATTGGAAAAAAGAAAAAAAAACTATTTGTAGATGCTGTGATGGTTTATTTAGAAACCCTTAGAGTATAAGGAAATAAACTAATCGAGATAATTAATAGCTCCAGGGAGGTAACAAGATATAAAGTGATCCCAAAACAAGTAAACATCCCAAGACACAGTCTGATTTTATATAAAATCAATTACAGAACATTCATTACATAAATAAAGGAAGGCAAATAATCAGAAAGAGATTTATTATCACAGTTAAACTATGAAAATATCATAAAGTCACTATATTAACTAGATCAATTTATAGTTTTGAGGTTTACTTTATATAAGTACACAAAATAATAACCACATTTCAAAAAGGTAGAAAATGGTCTATCTAAATCAAATGAAATAATAAGAAAAATTAAAAAGACACATAATTATTAAACATTAAGCTCTATTTTAAAGTGGTAATCCTTAAAACTACTTGGTGTTGATTAAAAAGTAGAAATGTAGATCAGTGGAACAGACCAACTAAACAAAACCCAGAAGCTATTGGATGTGACAATTCGATATCTCCCAGAGCACAAGCTATTGGGGGAAGGAATCTCTTTTCAAAATGAACTTCTGAGAAATCTGGAAAGAAATTTCCTGAAGGAAGGAACCTTTTGTCAAAAATTAGATTTAGACTAGTAAATTGTACTACCTACCACAATACAGAAGTTCATATCATTATGAAAAAAGCGGGGAGTGGGGAGAGAGAATATGTCACCAATGCAATACCCATAGCAGCTGCTATGAATATACAGGAATATTTCCAGGTTTGAATTGCAAGATATAACAGACTCCCTCCTTCAAAGACAAAACCAAGATATTTATTCAGGTACCAGAAAGCCAATTCCACCATGGTAACAAAGATGTTTATGCACATCACCAATACAGAATGTGCCACCATCCCCAAGCCTTCCCTCTATTAGGCCTCCCTACAAACAAGCTCCCCTAGGAAAAATTCCTCCCTCTCTTATTCAAGTTAGGTGCTCTGGCTCAGCTCTCTCAGCTCTGCCCTCCTTTCTCTTCCTATTACATCTGTTTGGCAAGTTCCTTCCACCAGTGGCTCCATGTGACTCAAACTGTAGGCTGGGCCAAAGCTCAGAGCATGTCACATGGGCCTATTAAGGGGCAGGGAAGATCTTCAAATTCCCTTAAAATTATAGAGAATGAAAGGTGATGTCTTTCACAACTATGAATTAGTGAATAATTGTCAATTAAACAAAGGCAAGAATAGGTGATCATGAAAAATAAGATAGAAAATATAGAATCAAAAATAATTTTTTATGAATAAAAATGAATTGCCACTAGGAAAAGAGAAACTGTTAAGTGGGAAAATATTTACATCAGATTTCTCTGTAAAAGAACAGATTTCTATAGTATATAGAAAATTGACTCAAATTGTATAATTCTAAGTGAAGTTTAAATGATATTAACAGTTTTCAGAAGAATAAGTACAAATGATCAACAATTATATAAAGGATCGCTCCAGATCAGTAATAATGTGAAAAGTACAAATAAAAACAACCTTTAGCTTTTACTTCCTCCTTATCAAGTTTTAAGGTTGATTAAAAACTAGAGATAGTTAATGATGAAGTAGATTTTTGACAAGACTGGCACATTAGTAGTTAAAATTATGAATTGTATGAGAAAAATCACTAAAATGTACATATTTTTGACTTTGCACTTGTTCTATAGGACATATACTCCAAGGGAGTCAATGATGGAAAGGAAGGTATTATGTATGGATAATAAAATAATCATAGCATTACTCCTTGTTCCAGTCAAAACATGAAATAAAATGGATACCTATAGATTAGGAAATGGCCAAACAAGTAATGCCATATATGGAATATTGTCACACTATATGAAATGGCATATGTTGACCCAGTGGATAGAACATGCTACTTAGAGTCAAGAAGACATGTGTAACTCCAGGCAAGTCATTTATTCTAGAGCTTTCTAGATTGCAAAGTGGATAGTTCATGGGATTTGAACTCTGGAAGACTTGAATTCAAATTTTGCTTCAGACTTGTATTAGCAATGTGACCTTGGACAAGTCAATTAACTTTTTTTGAGTCTCAGTTTTCTCATCTGTTTTTTTTTTAATTTAATTTAATTTAATTTAATTTTTTATTTTTAAACAAATGCTTTATTAACTTCTGTTTTACATCATTCATTTCCACC